>SJYX01012172.1:40921-81782 GCA_006410675.1 Oreotragus oreotragus
TTGGAAGAAACACAAGCTGGAATCAAGATTGCCAGGAGAAATATCAATAACCTCAGATATGCAGATGACACCCCCCTTATGGCAGAAAGTGAAGAGGAACTCAAAAGCCTCTTGATGAAAGTGAAAAAGGAGAGTGAAAAAGTTGGCTTAAAGCTCAACATTCAGAAGACGAAGATTATGGCATCTGGTCCCACCACTTCATGGGAAATATATGGGGAAACGGTGGAAACAGTGTCAGCCTTTATTTTGGGGGGCTCCAAAAATCACTGCAGATGGTGACTGCAGCCGTGAAATTAAAAGACGCTTACTCCTTGGAAGAAAAGTTATGACCAACCTGGATAGTATATTCAAAAGCAGAGATATTACTTTGCCAACAAAGGTCCGTCTAGTCAAGGCTATGGTTTCTCCAGTGATCATGTATGGATGTGAGAGTTGGACTGTGAAGAAAGCTGAGTGTAGAAGAATTGATGCTTCTCAACTGTGGTGTTGGAGAAGACTCTTGAGAGTCCCTTGGACTGCAAGGAGATCCAACCAGTCCATTCTGAAGGAGGTCAGCCCTGGGATTTCTTTGGAAGGAATGATGCTAAAGCTGAAACTCCAGTACTTTGGCCACCTCATGTGAAGAGTTGACTCATTGGAAAAGACTCTGTGCTGGAAAGGATTGGGGGCAGGAGGAGATGGGGACAACTGAGGATGAGATGGCTGGATGGCATCACTGACTCTAAGGATGTGAGTCTGAGAGAACTCCGGGAGTTGGTGATGGACAGGGAGGCCTGGTGTGCTGCAATTCATGGGGTCGTAAAGTGTCAGACACGACTGAGCGACTGAACTGAACTGACTGTTTCTAGACTAGCTTTTTAAATGTCACTTTCACCATTTTATAGTGACCAAAGCAAAAACATATTTAAAAACTTACATATAGGGAATAGTGGTAAAAAAAAAAAAAATTGTCCTCTATTTGACTCATACCAAGTATGAATCATTCAACGTGAATGTTGTTCAGAAGCCAACTATGGGCCACTGTGACCATGGTTTCCTGTATGTATTTTAATAGCAGAACAAATGAAAAAGTAGGAAGAGACTAAAATTATTCTTAATATTTTAAACTGCCTATTTCCAAAGCGATTTTATATTAAACTGTCTCCTAGATACACCACCTAATCATTCCATGTATAATATACTAAGACATCTCATAGGCCTCTTTAATTATTTTCCTTGACCTATAGATTTTAGAGATGGATGAGCCAAGTCATTTTTTGAGATATAAAGGTGTTTCAGATCACCAGTATGTGCTTTCAGCCAAGGTAACACATTTCTTATGAATGTATTAAAGTAACCTGTACTACTTTATTCACTCTTAGACCAATACAAAGAGACAAAAAAATTTTCCCAGAATTTATCTTACTTCTGTTCCTCTTTAAATCATATAGTTAACAACTGAGAATTTATTTCTAACATTAGTTGAGGCATAGCACTGTCAGAAGATGCTCAAATGTCTTTTTTTTTTTAACTTCTTTTCATGGGAAGTCATTTTCATCCTAATTTTTTATTTCAGATTTCTAACTTTGTTATCATTATATTTTCCATTATATTTATTAAGGACTCAAATAGTGTATGCATCCAAGAGAAATATGAGTCATTGTGTTATCTGAAAATATCCTATCCATCCTTAAAATTTGATGACGTTAATAATGAAAGTCCCTAGAACTATTTTTGAGCTAGTCCAAACATGAATAAAAAGTTTAAAAGAATCATGTTCTTAAATTCCAGACCATGAACTCAATTCTATTCAGCTTATAAATTTTTAGTTATAACATACCCAAAATATTTCAGTCTGAGATTAAACAAAAAAAAGTTACACTAAAGATGAGGAGTGAGGATTTTTCTGCTTGACAAAACAATACAATAAAATGAAGGAAGGCAAAAGGAGAGAGAAATGTCATGGACAAATTACGATCTTACGGAAGGTCAGCAACTTCTGAACCTCAGTTTCATAATCTACTGCTGCTGCTAAGTCACTTCAGTCGTGTCCGACTCTGTGTGACCCCATAGACAGCAGCCTACCAGGCTCCCCCGTCCCTGGGATTCTCCAGGCAAGAACACTGGAGTGGGTTGCCATTTCCTTCTCCAATGTATGAAAGTGAAAAGTGAAAGTGAAGTCACAGGTTATAATTTCTTTTAGGGATTTAACGCCCTCACATAATTCTGGAACTGTAAGTTTTACTTTTCTTTGCGCATCTATGTTACCTCTAAGTGTACTAGGATCACTTCACCATTCCATTAATTATATAATGAAAAGACAGCTAACAGAAGCGATCTTTCCCCCTCTTTCTTTCCTTTACTCTTTTGGCTTCTTTTAAAGGGAATGACCAAATGTGGAGTTCAGGAAATCAATAGGGGTGACTTCTCCTGGACCTAAGGAATGAGGGGTGAGTTAGGAGGAATCACAGATATTATTTACACATGGCCTTTCCCCCTTACACTGATTAATTACAGTCTACTAAACAACCAATTGATAAATGCCATTCTTTAGCCCCCCCACCTTCTCTTCCCTTTCACTTTTCACTTTCCTGCATTGGAGAAGGAAATGGCAACCCACTCCAGTGTTCTTGCCTGGAGAATCCCAGGGACGGGGGAGCTTGATGGGCTAATATCTATGGAGTCACACAGAGTCGGACACGACTAAAGCGACTTAGCAGCAAGGCCCCTTCTTACTTTTTAGTAGAAACACAGAACCAGGGTATGCAATTTTCCAAATAACAAATTAAAATAATTTAGAAGTTGGGAATAAAACACTCTCCCCTTGATGTCTTTGCATGGCCAATAAATAAACTATAGTTCCCCTTTTCCTTGGAATTGCATATCAGGACCCTAACATTCTTGATCACTATCTTTTTTCCATACCTATTTATTAAAGGCTCGATAGTAAAACAACTCCATAGAAATGTGGGTCTCATTTTATTAAACATAAAACTAAGTCCTCTCAAAAATGTTTAATATAATTAACTCACCATGGACAGATTCTCTTAATAATTTTGAGGAAATAATGAATGATACTTCAAGCTTTCCATTGATATAAAATGTCTTCCACTTAATAAAAGTAATGAAAAATTAAGATAATAAAGAAAAATTATTTTTGAGTACAGAAAGTACCAAACAAAAGAAGAGAAATCGAATTGTAATCAGTTCCTTAAATGGCCTGGTGAGCTTTCATTCCAGAAAAGTGTGTCTGAAATCATTCTCTTCAGAAAAATCTTCTATATTCCTGTTAGAAATACAATCAGGACACTACAAATCTTTGTGCTTGTTTTCCCTCTTCTAACAAACAGAAAAAATAAACCCAAACATTCAAAAGCAGAAAAATGGGACAACAATATCTCTGTTTCAAAAGTAGAGAGGACTCTACTTCTATAGCCATCTTGCCTTATTTCCTATTAGAGAACTAATGAGAATTAATATAGGAAACAGAAGCTCCCTCATCCTTATCTGCAGAATCAGCATTGCTCCAAAGATAATAACTCTTTATAAACTTAAATTACTTAACATCTCTGAGACACATAAATAAAATAAAATAAAATAGGGATGACAATGCCTGCTTCATAGGGGGAGTGTGGATGGCACGTGTATAAGAAGCAAATAGCTGGTGGCAACATACAACAACCTATAAATATTTTCATTATTATTTATGGTATTATATAACTGTTTTTAGGCAAAAGGAATGTTCATGGACTCTGTAAAAAGTAAAGCAGATTTTTACTATTAACAATTTTATTTTTTAAGTAGTTATATTTTAGGAGAGATCCAAAATTTAAATCTACATGTGTGTCACAATGGCAACCTTCCTGCACTGCGTAATAAAGCGCTTTCATCCACTTAAATGTTCTACTGTCACCTCAAGGGCGCTTCCCTAACTGCTTCTTTCTCCATCTCCTAGCTTCAACCCTTCCACCGCTCCATCCGGGTCTACCTCTCTCCGTCTTAGGCTGGGATCATCATAGGGAGAATAAATACCTTACTGCTCTTTGTGTGCACCTCCTTTCCCAATTCCAGTTCCTCCTGCACATTGATGACAGAGAAATCTTCCTAAAGCACAGTTTTCATTAACAACAGTAAATAAGCTGAAGTATAAATGCATTAAATAAAATAATAGTTAGTATATATCTTAAACTATATCGTATTTTTAAGACAAGAATGGTTAAATGAATCATGGTAAATCCTATTACATATGTATTAAAAATTAGTGTAAAAAAAAAGTAAGGTATACATTACAGATGTGGCTGGATATTCATAATTTATTGCTAATTGAAAAATAGAAAACTGCTGAGTAACATCTATTATGCCATTCTGTTTTGTAAGAGTTAATTATATACTTATTTGCATGATAAATATTTGAAATATAGATATATAAGAACATAAGGCACAAAAATATATGTAAATACAGAGGATTGTGATATTGTTCATAGTAATCATATTTGTGGGATAGTATTGAAGAGCATGAGGGAGGAGATCTTATTTATTTATTTATTTTGTAGGGCACATAATAGGCATTTTGTGTAACTTTAATAATCGTTTTTAACCATATTTTTCACTTATTCCATCTGTAAATTATCTGGTGAGATGGAAGAGGTCAATGAGATATTTATTTACAGGTTTACCTAAAACTATATTGTTTAGCTTTAGAAAAAACAACAAATATGTATTTTACAAGTAATTTGAAAAATTTTAAGCCTATAATGTTTTATATTAAAAATATTGATTTAGGCAAGATTACATTTATTGCAATATAAAGTCTTGAGTAGATTTTCTTTATTCTAGTGAGGAATTATTTAGACAAGTTGTCATTTATCATACCATCTCAGAATTGTATTACACTGGGCAACAGAAAACTGCCGTGCAGTGCTGTCTTAGTATAAGCTAATATAAGTGAATTATATGTAAGAAGCTTAACAAGCTATGGGAGATGAGAAAGAGTTAAGAGTAAAAAAAAAAAAAACCCACAAAAATCCAGCCCAATATATTATGATAATATATACTATGATACTGCTAAATGAGAACTAAAAGGAAAATCAGGACATTTCTTTCTGTTGTGGCCCTAGAAAGTCTAATTTTCTTTATTTGATAAATTTCACCAGAAATTCATGTCTCAGAAATTCATGTCTCAGAGAAGCTGTTTCAAATAGCTCAAAAAGACTGGACTTCCTTCATAGGTCGCAATGCCTTTGCCTGTCACTGGAGGCACCCACATAGAACCCATATTGGCATTTCTGAATGATACAAAAATATTTGAATAAGATATCCCCAAAGTTTGTTCCCTGAATGATACAAAAATATTTGAATAAGATATCCCCAAAGTTTGTTCCATGCATGAACTCCTGGGCTAGAAGTTTTGTCAAAGTTTCTTCCATGTGTGAACTCTTCAGCTAGGAACTTACAAAATCTCCCATTTCCTATCAGATCAATTGTAAACACCCGTTTTGTCACTTAATAGTACACACATATGGAGAAGGCAATGGCACCCCACTCCAGTACTCTTGCCTGGAAAATCCCATGGACGGAGGAGCCTGGTAGGCTGAAGTCCATGGGGTCACTAAGAGTCGGACCCAACTGGGCGACTTAATTTTCACTTTTCACTTTCATGCATTGGAGAAGGAAATGGCAACCCACTCCAGTGTTCTTGCCTGGAAAATCCCAGGAACGGGAGAGCCTGGTGGGTTGCCATCTATAGGGACACGACTGAAGTGACTTAGCAGCAGCAGCAGCAGCAGTAGTACACATATATGTGGCTAAGAGCATACAGTGGGAGAAACTGCCCTGGTGAAAGTATATTAGAAATGCTAGAGGAATGACAAAGTAGCTGCACAATTGAGATAGCAAGGGTGCGTGCAGAATGAGATAAGGCTAGAAAAAATTGGCAGAGGTCAAACCACAAGAGATACTATATGAAGAGAAATTGAACACCAAATAAGGGTTTTTAACTAGAGTCTATGAAAGGACAGTAAAATAATCAGTCATGTTATGAAGATATTAATTCTAGATATAGCATTAAGATTGAAAGGAGCCAACAAAAGTTAACTCTTGACAATACTTGGCTCAAGATCCTTCAAAGACTGCTCATCTCAAACAGAGTAAAAGCTAAAGTCCGTAATGTAGCCAACACGGCTTTCTGTGATCCAACTCCCATCCCCCAATTTGTCAAATGTTAGCTCTCATAAATCTCTTTTATATGGCAAATATTGCATGGTATCAAAAGTTAAGGATATTTTAAGAGCAAACTACAAACTTTTGGCTACTGGAAAGGCTTTCATTACACATTAGACTCATAGTTCTCTGAGAGTAGATACTAATCTCATCCCAGCCCTTCTTTAAGATCAACTACAAAAACCTTCCTTCAAAGTGAATCCTCTGTAGTTATCAAAAATCCCATCTGTGTAGCTAGTGAACCTACAACATTAGAGAAACACAAATATCTGGCAGCTGTTTTCCTTGGCTCTTAATCTCAAGAGAGAAAGAATGGATGGGGAAAGCCTAGTTACCTGTAAGAAAATTCTGCCTCCTGGAGCTTTTCTAGGCATGAAAGATTCACTTTGCTGTACAACTGAAACTAACACAATATGTAAACCAACTATGGGATGATCTGGAGGGAAGATGTGGGGTGGGAGGTGGGAGGGGGGTTCATGTTTGGGAGTTCGTGTAAAAAAATAAATAAATACAAAAAAAAAAAAATCAAACAGCCAGCTGGTATTCAAATCTATGATTGACTGAATTTTCTGGCCTTCACCTGATATAAAGGACAAAATGACAAAACAAAAAGTAAATCAGTCTTTTTTTCTTTTTTTTTTTTGCTGCTGCACTTTGTTCATGCCATTTTTTGAGTGTTATATATAGACCATCAACAAAAGCATCCCTTCAGATAAAATAATCTCAGAGTAACTTCAGGCATTTTCCACAAGATTAGGATGCACCAGTATTTTTGAAAAGAAAGCAAGATGAAATTCTTCACTCTATTCCTAGAAATTTCATAGCTATGGTTTCCACACACTCTGGGGGAAAAATAATGCAGAACAAATGTTTGTACAACCACCACTCAGGAAGCCCCACGTTATAACCAAAATATCCAGCAAAACTGAAGAAGCACTAAGTGACATGCACAGCATACTAAACCCATTTCCACTGATGCAGCCCTCAGCAAAATGAATTTTTTTTTTCTCTCTAAGAAGAAGATACTTTATTTCCTACAATCTGGAATGCTCAAGATAGACATCGCAGATGCATCTGAAAACAAACTTCTATGTTGTCAGCAAATCATGAAGATTGAAGGCTGCCTCCTAGCACTGCTAAAGTTATGGTAGCATTTCTATTATAAAAACCATTTTCTAAAAGTTTATGTCCCAGCTGTAAAAAAAATCTGCTCCTGGATCAAGTTCTGTAGGCTTAAGAAACTAGAAAAACATTAAAGTTCATTATGAAAGAGGAACATTTTAAAACTCTATCTTACAATTATAAATTACCAAAACGTAATTTTCTAGGCTTTTGTGCCACAACATAATTTTAATATACAATACAAGAAAAATAATGACCAGAACTTTATAAGATGGAAACTCATTTTCACTTGTTCTGAAGGCATGCTGGAAAATAATTTCTCAAGTAAATAACTGTCATTTCAGAGTAGATTTTACTCCTAGTTAGACTAGATTTACTCTTGTAACCATGGTTATCGGTAACTACAAATATCTATACTCACTGAGTTGTCAAATAATATTATCCTTCAAAAATAACCCCGGGACAAAAAACAACATTTGCAAAGTACAAAGACAGAAATGAAGCCCTTGCTCCTGGTAGCATCACTTTCTCTCATTTATACATATTTCACACAAATATGCACTTATCACCAAACATCCACAAACAGAAACATACAAACATAGGAACCAAGCACAAAGTCTTTTGCTGTTTTTGGCTGTTCAGGAGTAAAAGGAAAATTAAGTTCCAAAATAATTTTTAAAAATAAAAGGAAAGAAAAGTTATGCCCTAAAGATTTATTTTTTTTAATCTACATGTAGGATGAACAAATAGCATGATAAACAATCTTTTGCAAAACAAAGACTCTGTATTCTCCACATTTTAATATCCTCTACCTGCTTGCTTAATAGAATACTCCTTACTGAATTATTATTTAACAGATACCTGCTAATAATGATGATTTGAACCATACATTCAATTAAAAAAAAAAAAAGCCTGCTTTCGGAATGGACTTGTCTCTCTCCAATCACTGAAATCTAAAACCATAAACAAGGTTATCAGTAGGAAAGATCACTGACAAGGCCAAGTTGTCATACCACAACTTCACCTCCTAAGAAGGCAATTTAGCTACTGGCTCTGACCTTAGAATTTTCTCCAAAGCTCCCCATCTGGACCATCTTCCACCAAATCATACCTCTTCCCTTTCATTTCCTTACTACACCGCTTAAGTCACATCTCTCCTAGTTTCTTCCGCTCCAACCTCTACTCTAACAACTCTAATATCTGCATACAGCATTAACTGAGGTAACAAAGTCAAAGATTTATGACATTTGATAGAAAATTTAAGTAAGGCTGGAGTGTAAAATCGCAACCCACTCCAGTATTCTTGCCTGAAAAATTCCATGGACAAAGAAACCTGGCGGGCTACAGTCCATAAAGTCACAGTGTTGGTCGCTACTGAATGAGCACAAAACAATGAGAGAAGAATATTGTGTAACAATAGGGAAGCATGTAAGAAAGGAATTTTAAAGAATACTAGTGCCTAACATTGGAGAAGGCAATGGCACCCCACTCCAGTACTCTTGCCTGGAAAATCTCATGGACGGAGGAACCTGGTAGGATGCAGTCCATGGGGTCGCTAAGAGTCGGACACGACTAAGTGACTTCATTTTCGCTTTTCACTTTCATGCATTGGAGAAGAAAATGGCAACCCATTCCAGTGTTCTTGCCTGGAGAATCCCAGGGATGGGGGAGCCTGGTGGGCTGCCGTCTATGGGGTCGCACAGAGTCGGACACAACTGAAGCGACTTAGCAGCAGCAGCAGCAGTGCCTAACATATATCATTGCAGAAATGAACCTCACAAAGGAATGAGCTTTTCCCTATGGAAAAGAAGAAATTCTGAAGGATGATAATATTAAATATGAATGTTGTTATATTGATTACTGCACAAAATGTTGGTGGCAGGAGAAGGTTGTCTTAAGTATCAAAAGTCAATAGGAACTACCTGAAAGGAATATGCTGAAGCACTTCATTTTGGGGGAAATGCAGAACACTGCCATTCATATATATATTAAGAAAGTTTTCTTCTTATTATTATAATTATAGATTATAACCAACTTTATTTTGAAATGGTCTTTGGTTCTATCTCCTTAAATATAGCATACTTACTCCAAAAATAAAGAAAAGCATGTAAGAGTATGAATAATTACAGTTAGGGGTTCTAGAACTTCATATTCATTATTTTAAAAACATTACTGTTCTCTCTCCATGATGCCAATAAGGGAAAACATTAGCTCTGTGCCTTGAAAATCTTCCTCATCCTTTGGAGAGAATGTCACCCATTTAAGCACTTCCTGAAAATATTTTTCTCCTCATCTGTGTAGACTTAGTAATTCCTTCCAAAACATCTTAGCTTCCTAATTATGCTTGACTGGCTCTGCTTTGTTCACTTTCCCAGGCATGCCTCATAAGCAACTGAGAAACATAGTTTATTCTAAAGACATGTATTTTTTTCTCTTTTCCTTTGTCTGGAAAAAAGAAAACCCTTCTCAAACAACTCCTGCCATCTTTAACCTTCAGCATTTTTCAAGTTCTCTTGAAGTTTTGGTATACACTATTTGACAAAAATTTTTCTATAAAAGTTAAAAGAATAATTTATTGGATTGTGAAGGCTTTTTCAACTATAATTATACAAGTCTGATACAGTCTGAAATGAAGATTGATTTCTTCAATATCTTAATGGTGTCAAGCCTTTTTTTTTTTTAATGAAGGTACAAATGTTTAAACCATCAATATTAAACAAGATGCAAGGGGGTTGGAAATAAAGGGATTAGTTATGCATATATGATTCAAAGGGAGTTGCCTAATAGAAACTTGATATATACAACTTGCTCAGAGTTCTTCATGTAAAGATTCTCAAGTTTCAAATAACTTTGCGTTGTATATTTTGCAACCTATTATTACATGACTCTTCCTTTAAACCAAAAAAATATATATTTTTAATAATGACTAGTTAAGTCTCTGAATATGGAACATTTCTTTTTAATTTGAGAAGAATTTTTTTAATTAAAAAGGTACCAATACAGTATACTAACACATATATATGGAATTTAGAAAGATGGTAATGATAACCCTGTATGCGAGATAGCAAAAGAGACACAGATGTATAAAACGGACTTTTGGACTCTGTGGGAGAGGAAGAGGGTGGGATGATTTGGGAGAATGGCATTGAAACATGTATACTATCATGTAAGAAACGAATCACCAGTCTATGATCAATGCAGAATACAGGATGCTTGGGGCTGGTGCACTGGGAGGATCCAGAGAAATGATATGGGGTGGGAGGTGGGAGGGGGTTTCAGGATTGGGAACTCATGTACACCCATGGTGGATTCATGTCAATGTATGGCAAAACCAATACAGTATTGTAAAGCAAAATAAAGTAAAAATAAAAATTGAAAAAAAAAATTTAAAAAAAAAGGTAATTGTCTATTGATCACTTTGCTATTCTTGAAGTGTAATTTTTAAGAACTCAGAGATGGTGTTTGCTAACCTAATTAACATTGGATCAACTCCAATCTGGGAATATGTACAAGGAAATAATTAGATCCTCCTGTCTAAAAGACTTTAAAAAAACAAAAGCAATAAGTTATTCTACAACTTAGATCTGTCCCTTACCACTGTGATTAAAATGAACAATAAAAAGAAAGGATTATAGGAATCCTAAAATTGCTTACAAAGTAGTAATAATTATTATATAATGTTCCACAAAGTGCCTTGACCTCATTAAGTAACTAAAATAATACATTTAGCTTCTTAAGACTAAATTCTAAAGGCATGTCAGGTCCTAAACAAATGACAAAATGCAGACATGGCTTAAAGTATCTAAGATTCTCCTCAATTTTATTAGACAGTAACTATACAGTGTTTTGGAAAAGGAAATGGCAGCCCATTCCAGTGTTCTTGCCTGGAGAATCCCAGGGACCGGGGAGCCCAGTGGGCTGCCGTCTATGGGGTCACACAGAGTCGGACACGACTGAAGTGACTTAGCATACAGTGTTTTACATATTGAGTGAATGTATATTTAAAACTTCCATTTGGCATATCCTCTAATTCCTTTCTTTATGTGCATATTTACAAGGACTTCGTCACTGGAACCAATCACAAGGTCAACAGGTGGCACTGCACAGCCTGGATGCTCACATTAACTACTGTTAAAGGGCAAAACCTAAAATTCATGAAATGCCTGGAAATTCATATGAATTGCAGGCACAAAAACAGTAATAATGAAAGAATGAGAAAGAGATTTTGTGGGATTCCCCCATGAAAGATGAATGAGCTCACCCTAAGATTAATGCCAAATGACATCCTCATCTGTAAACAAGAATAGAAGATAGTCTTCACTAAGAAGAGTATGTTATATGAAAACATTATCTCAGAGGTGAGGAATCCAAGTCCATTCAGATGATCCTGGGGCTTCAGGAAACTTGCTTATTCAGGCAGGCCAGACTCCAGTCAGTAAGAACTAATTTTCACTGCCTAAACTCCCAGCTTTGTAAATGACGGAAGATGAGAGTGGTATCTGACAAGCAAAGAAGAGAGCATTCACATAGAAGAGAAAGGTACAGAGATACAAAAAAAGAGGAGTTCAAAGGACAAATGCTGGATTCAGGTACAACATCAACAAAAGCCTCACAGGAAGACAGCTGAAGAATTCAATGAGTACAGATTTTTAGGAACGATTTATTTTGCTGAACAGGCAACAGACAAAAAGTCTCACCTGGATGAAATGCACAGCCAACTGGTTGAAAACTTAAAGTATGAGTCTTTGTGAGAGAAAAAAAAGTATGAAAAATAAGTGACACATAATCATCTTAAAAATTAGGGGGAAAAAAAAAAACACAAGCTGCTGTTAAGAAAATCATGAGTAAAAGAACAGCCTTTAAAGCAAGAAGTTTTGTACTAAAGTCTCCAATGAATTCATTTCCTACAAACAAACAACAACAAAAATAATGCTAGGTAAAATGGTGCAATAAGGCAAATGAGATTTTGGCTCTCAAGTTAATATGCTAGAAAATCACAAATTGCAAATGATTCTATATAATGCATTCAAGCTTGAAACCATGGCAGATCAAAGTACAGAAAGAAAGGCAAGAAAGAAGATATCACTTTTGATGATACTGGCTTACTCATGAACCAATTTTATAAAAATGTTTTTGTTCCCTAGACAGTGAGTTTCAAGAGATTCCCAAGGGAAATCTACCTTTGTCTCCCACTGGGATAGTTCTGTCATCTTGGCAACAGTTCGTTTTTGAAAATGAAGATTATGAATCATCAGTACAGTCTTAGAAAATGATCTGAAAAGTCAACAGTTATAATGGTCAATTTAAAATCTCTAAAATCAAACCATATGACAAGTTTGTAAGCTGAGAGTCACACACACACACACAAAAAAAAAAACTAATAAAAATAATTCGAAATGATTAAGTCATTTTTTACAGAACAATTCTAGAATAGCTGGGGGAATGTGCCTCCACCCCCCAATATATACCCTTGAGAGAAAATTTGGTAAACATTAGTTTCAATGACAAAAAAATGCTCTTAAGTATATATATTTCTGAAATAAAAATTATCAAGAGTACCCTGTATAAAATAATAAACTTTGATGCTACAGATTGCTCTGAATATCTTTTACTTCAATTTTGAAATATTGATGATACAATTTCAAGGAAAAAATCATGCAAACAGCTGGTTAAAATAAATTTTATAGAATCTTATTCTGAAAGTGCCAGAAATTAAAAATAGTCATACTTGACATATTCCATTTGAGTAAGTTCATTTTTTGTAATAATTTCTAGCTATTATCTTCTAAATTCAAAATTTATAAAAACAAAGACATTTCAGTTTTTACTCATGTATGAAAATCCAAGATAAACCTTATCTTTCTTCTGGTGATACTAGTATTCATCCTCCAGCTTCACTGTCCAAAATGGTAGCAGTTAATTATAGATGCCCATTTAAATTTTAATTTGTACTAATAAAAGTTAAGTGAAATTAAATAGTTCCTCAGTCACATTAACTACATCTTGGAGTTCTTAATAGCCACAGGTAACGAGGGGCTGGCATACCAATCAGAGCAGATACAGAACATTTCTATGACTACAGAAAGTTCTATTAGACAACACTGATCTATAGACTATAAACAGAGAAGAGGCTTCATGCATTTGAATGTATTATGATATAGATGCCAATATAAATTCAATTACCAAAGCTATATTTCTAGCTACAAGAAAAATAATCTCACTAAATTTCAAAGATGTTTCTATTATCTTTTATATTAATAAAGTCCATAGTCTTAACACTAGGTTTTTTCACTTTTGTACTGAGTTTTCAAACTGGTAACTCTGTTAAATGTCAATTGATTTATATCTGTAGACTCCTTAAAGACTTCTTTTATTACATTAAATATTCCAAGATTTTTGAGGCAGATGTAGTTGACTAAATCAGGCAAGTAGAATGAATACTTCTTAAATACTTTATTATTTTACTAGTTAACAGCTGTTCTTAATTTTGAATCAAAAGCTAAAATATTAAAGTATTAGTTAATTCATAAATAGTACATAACAGATTACTTAGTAAATGGTTCATGATTTGTAGCTTGAAACAAACATGTAATTTATATCTTCTCAAAGAAAGAAGGGAAAGACTAAGACCCATTTGGAAATGCTACTTGGGAGAAGATGCAGAAGCGTGAGTAAATGTTCACATGTTTCCACTTAATCAAATACACTAAAACCAATAAGGAAATCCAAATTTGTTTACTCAATTGCAATCTGAGCAAAAGTACTAGGGTGGTTAGTAGTGGTGATATGTATGTCAGAAAGAGGGTGAGAGTAGGAAAAAGGAATAGTTTTTCCATTTTCAACAAAAATATTTGGCCAGTCCACATTAGCTTATCTCTAAAACCCATATCAAGGATACTGTCCTAATACATTTATTATCACTCCTTTATTCTAATTCTTTACCATTGTAGTTTATCTGTCCATTTTTATGCAAAATTAAAAGGGAGCGGTACTTCTAATAGTGGTATCTCCAGCCCTTCAATGACCCAAACTCTGTCTGCAGAGTAGTTTTTAAACATAATAGAATACACCCCAAAATAGTTGATGATTCTCTAAATATAATCAGGAAAGTGACAAATGAGTAAAGACTATTTTTTTTTTTTTGAGTAAAGACTATTTAATTCACCCATCTGTATGACCAAACTGACATGGATGAAATCTCTGACAATTACATACAATTCAAGAAGAGTCTCACTGAAATTCACATTAACAATGTTATCCTCAGAAGCTTATTAAACTATCTGGAAGTCTCTAGAAAAAAAGTATCACATTTTTTTAAACCATGAGAATTATAAACCTTATCACTTCCCTAGTTAAGAAAAATTAGACAACTTATGAGTTATAAATTAAGTCTCAGAAATACTACCACAGGTTGTCTAATGCCCTCTAGGCTGTATAAGATTTAACTAATTAATGGAAATAGCCTCTACCTGTTCTTACTACCTAAGGTGGCTATCTTGAATTCACATCTTTAAAGTATTACACTTCATAGCTAGCTGATTTAAATTATCCCCTTGCAGATAAAACTAAGATATATCAATATTACACCACAGATAATTTATTTAAATTGGTATTATTAGTCTTTTTAAATATAAAGAAGAAAATATATCCTTGTTGTAGCCTTAATTCATTGTAAGTCATGGGAACAGACATCTGTAACAGTTTAGTTTCTGGGAAAAAGGGAAAAAACAACAGTAGCAGGCAAGAAAACATTAAAGATGGCATTTAAACTGTTACAAGAAATGAAACAAGCTCACGCTACATTAAATCCACACATGAAGTGAGGTGTTCAACTCATCCTCCTCTCTCAAATTCTGGGTGAGTCAGTGAGATAGGCAGAAGGAAATGCAGCAAACGTTAACCCTTTCTCCATTGCAATTCCCTTTGTTCCTATGAAACAGACTCTGAAAGAGTGAACTATGAAAATGTCTCTAGAGATCATGGAGCCCACACCTCATTTCATAGATGAGGTGAAAACTGAGGCCCAAAGAGGCAACATGATTTGTTCAAAGTCCCACAGCAACACAGTGACAGAAAGAGAGCAGGCAGCCATGAATCCAGCCAGAGCCGTTTCCAGAGCTGATGTGTGGGCAAGAGGCTGGAGGGCCAGTCCCTTCCCCAGAAAACAGCCTTTCAAGGGCATCTACTGATTCTCCTAGCATACCTTTCTTTGTTTGAAAAAAGAAACGATAAAGCTAATAATATCCTTTATGCTCTTTTAGCGGAGAAGGCAATGGCACCCCACTCCAGTACTCTTGCCTGGAAACTCCCATGGATGGAGGAGCCTGGTGGGCTGCAGTCCATGGGGCCGCGAAGAGTTGGACACAACTAAGCGACTTTATTTTCACTTTTCACTTTCGTGCATTGGAGAAGGAAATGGCAACCCACTCCAGTGTTCTTGCCTGCAGAATCCCAGGGATGGAGGAGCCTGGTGGGCTGCCATCTATGGGGTCACACAGAGTCAGACATGACTGAAGTGACTTAGCAGCAGCAGCAGCATGTTCTTTTAGAGCCTTTTAAATAGATATCAATAGGACTACAGGAAATTTTAAAATATTTGGTAAGATTTTTTAAATTACTGATCAATTTCTTGTCAGATGACACAATTGTAAAAGCCTGTTCATTAATTTTTTTTCCAAGTCCCAGCCTCTTGTAACATCAGTCTCACCAAAGACAAATGTCAAATTAATCTTCCTAAAACAGTTTTAATCATGTCACTCTTATGCACAAACATCTGGTGGCTCCCCTTGGCCTACCAAATTAAATGTGAAATCCTCACACTGGCATTCAAAGTCCTTCACAAAATCCCAATCAATCTTTCTTTCCCTGGTATTCTTTACCTGTTTCCCAGTCCATCTCCAAACAGGAGATAGTAACAATCACCATTAACTAGGAGACAGTAACAATCGTCATTCTTTTCCTACCTCTCATGCCTCCCCTCACTCATGCTATTCTGTCCTCTTGGCACACACACTCTCTTTTCATATCTACTTATACAAAGCCAAGGTCACCTTAAATATGATCATTTTTCTGTCTGTCGACTCTAACCTGATCTAAAACACATTCACGATTAGATATCATCCCTCCTATCTTTCCAGCCTCCAAGGACTCCAGTTTTTCTTCTTCAGTGAAGATGACCACATTCCCTTACATTTACAGAATATCAGACCTGTCCTAATTTCCTTTCGCATCCAACTGAGTGCCGTTACAACAGAGTCACAGGTTCCCCTGCTTCCAACATGCAATCAGTATCGTTGGCTTTCATGCTAAAGGGTTTTCGGGACAAAACAGATAAGAATGATCTAAGTTTCACTAAGTTTAACCTTCACTGAGATTTATGTTGAAGTCCATGTCAGAGACGGGCTAACAACATGGACTTGGAAAATCAGATGGATAGAGAGGAATTAAACGTGTCTTGCTGCAGGATGATGATGGGACAGGATGCCAGCACTTGGGGTCTCAGGAGGAATCAAGTGTAGTCCTTCACACAACTGAGCTTCCCTGAGAATCAGCATTCCCGTGGGCACTGCTGCTGTTCACTCACTAAGTTGTATCTGAACTCTTTGAGACCCAAGGACTGTGGCACACCAGGCCTCCTTATTCTTTACTGTCTCCTGGAGCCTGCTCAGACTCCTGTCCATTGAGTCAGTGATGCCATCCAACCATCTTACCCTTTGTTGTCCCTTTCTTCTCCTGCCCACAGTCCTTCCCAGAATCAGGTTTTCCAGCGAGGTGGCTCTTTGAATCAGGTAGCTAAACTACTGGAACTTCAGCTTCAGCATGTCTTTCCACTGAATAGTCAGGGCTGGTTTCCTTCAGGATTGACTGGTTTGATTTTCTTGCAGGCCAAGGGACTCTCAAGAGTCTTCTCCAGCACCATATTTAAAAAGCATCAATTCTTTGGCGCTCAGCCTTCTTTATGGTCCAACTCTCACATCCATACATGACTACGGGAAAAACCATAGCTTTGACAATACGGACCTTTTGTCAGCAAAGTGATATCTCTGCTTTTTAATATGCTGTCTAGGTCTGTCATAGCTTTGCTTCCAAGGAGAAAGTATTTTTTAATTTCATGGCATAGAACACATTTAGACACTTTTTTCTTTTTAACTCTTTCAGCATAATTAGTGCACTGAAGAAAGTCATTTGTTCAATGATCTGGAAGATGGCGTGCAGCTCCCCTAAGGCCTGCATCTGTTATTGGGCAGGATATATGGCAGCTTGCTGTGTTTACTAATTGGGTTGGCTAGTTACTTTGTTCCCTCTTTCTATTTTTCAGAAATCCTCCCAAAGAAGTAATTTCCCTGTTTGACTCAGATTCTTAAAAGTGAGCAGCATAATCACTTTAGAAATGTAAACATTCATTTTCCTAAAATCTCAAAATAAATTTGATTTTTTTTCTGTCTTTTCCTGGGACTATCTTTCTTCCTCTTCTACAGGTCAGCATCAAAAAGCAGCTGGGGCATTCTATCATGCTCTCATCTTACCAGATACTCTGGCCACTGCCCTAGACCCCACATCCTGTATCCGCAGTCTTTCTCTGAGGTTTATGTGATTTTAATGACCGAGGTGTATGAGTCTGGGGGAAGAACCTCCCCAGTCCCATCTGTACTTCTCACAGCAAGACAAGTGGCTGTGCTGCTCCAAGGTTCTTTGGGTCCATTCCACTTCCATGCAGATAAACACAGCACTTGATGTGAACAGTTAAATAGCTGGAAAAACAGGCTGAGTCTGTGTAATTGGCCTTGTGTACCTTTCTCAATCTTGGCTTGTCAGTGAGAATTATACTCACACAGGCTGTGGCAGTGGGTGGCCTTTTCCTGAGCGAAGTGTTATGTACCCTATTCATTTCTTTTTCAGAAATCTAGGGCTATGTCCTGCTCTAAAATGACAACAGTAGAGGAATTTCAGTGAAGAATATTAATCATCTTTTGCCTCCTCTTTGGTTAAAAAAAAAAAAAGAAAACAGTATTTTTTCCAGAGGCTTCCTCTGCCTTGATGAGGTTAATAATTTATTTGAACACATTACAATGGCACAAATAGCTTTTTTTTAACCTTCATTTTGATAAAAAGAAAGAAAAGGAGGGCATATTCGTTTCCACGATCAATTTTGCTGAAAATTTCACAAGCTCATCTGTTCATGGAGGTGATCTGGGAATATGATTTATTGACAGCCTCATCTTCCTCAGGACCATATAGTCACCAATCTGCTGTCAACCTTTCCAAGGCTTCCTTGCTCACTGTCCACCCCCACATTTTTGCAATCAATTTCCAATTCTGCTAGCTCTGCTCTGAAATATTTCTCAAATTCATCATCCTTTTTGTTTCTACTGCCAGCAATTTTTCCTATGAACTACAGGACCATTGTTTCCTATATAGGCTTCTTTCCTGTAATCTAACCAGCCACACAACCTTCCTGTCCCTTGCTTACTTCTTCTGAAACCATACTTCTTATCATAATCCCTGGTCCAAAAAATCATTAATGGGAAACTAAGATGATGGCATCCAGTCCCATCACTTCAAATAGATGGGGAAACAATGGAAAGAGTGACAGACTTTATTTTCTTGGGCTCCAAAATCACTGCAGATTCAGGAGGAGAAGGGGACAACAGAGGATGAGATGGTTGGATGGCATGTCCAACTTGAAGAATATGAGTTTGAGCAAGCTCCAGGAGTTGGCGATGGACAGGGAGGCTTGGCATGCTGCAATCCAGGGCATCACAAAGAGTCGGACAGGACTGAGCGACTATACTGAACTGAACTGATTTTTGGTTCAAGAAAAGTGCTCTATACTCTTTCCAAAGAAATGGTGATGCTACCTTTTATGACTCCACTCAGTCCCTTTTCAAATGCTGATCTAGTGTTTAATATGATGAGAAGAATGAGAGAATTATAACCACTTTTCCTGCGCCCAGAAGTCCCAACTGCATGAACAACAACAAAAACCATCCTATAGTTTGAAATCATGGACTCTAGTAAAGTAGGTCAAATTCAAACTCCATTCACAATATTTCACAGTAAAAATATACTTTATATCACAATCCAACACCACATACACACACACACACATTTTATAAAATAATACTTATATTTCCTGTATACAATATACCCTTCTATCTTCTATTTAGTTTATTCTATTTTTTATTTAGTTCTATTCCATTCCATTTTATTATATTCCATTTCATTCTATTCTATTCTTTTAATTGCCATGTAGAGCTACTGAATAGATTTTTGGTCACAAGCCTCAGTTTACAACAAAATACAAAAAGCCCTAAAATATCCAGCATGTTTCTAACAGGCATTTTGAGGAGAGGAGTTAAAACATGCCTCAAAACCCTAAAGCACCAATGGCCAGCCCAAAGAGGTTAACCACCATATATATATTAGAATCTGCATTTCCAAATAGTCAGGAGCTTTTCTCAAGTTTTCTTTTGCAGGTTTGGAGGTGCTGATTTTTCTGCTTCTACATAAGATAGTAGATTGCAGTTTAAAAAAAAAGGATATTATTATTATTCTCATTGACTGTGGCTGCCTCAAAACGTGCCTCAGTGGCAACCTGATTATTTTGGATTAAAGTTAAGCAATGGCCAGTGCAAGAGGGACACTCTCCCTCTTTTCTTTCTCTTTCAAAACAGTAAATAAATCTCTCATGTGAAAGGTACACTCCCTGTATCCGACGGTAGGACATCCTTTCCACCAATGATAGGGAATTCAGAGCTGAGAAGCCTATAAAAATAAACCTGGTGCCTTATTTAATTACTACCCCAAGCTCAAACTGTTTAGATTCTTCACTAATTTCCTGTCAGTTTCTCACACATTTGTTTCTTTGTCTGGAAAGCATAAAAGCTGCCTACTTTGGTCACTTCTTAGGGTCTCATTTCTATGAATTAAATTTTTTTTCTTTTTCTCCTGTCAATATGTCTGGCATCAATTTTATTACTAGTCCAGTCACAAGAACTCAAGAGGGGTAAGAGAGAAAAGATTTCCCCTACCAACAGACCATTCCTTTTTAAGTTGATAACTGTTATTAAGTCACTAAGTCACGTCCAACTCTTTTGTGATCCCATGGACTGTAGCCACCAGGCTCCTCCGTCCATGGGATTTTCCAGGAAAGAAGGGGAGTGGGTTGCCATTTTCTTCTCCAGGGAATTTTCCTGACCCAGGGATTGAACCTGAGTCTCCTGCTTTGGCAGCTGTATTCTTTACCACTGAGCCACCAAGGAAGCTCCAAGTTGATGAGGTTCCCCACCATGTAAGTCTGAGAACAAGGCGGAGTCCGCTTCCCATTCTTTTTCCAGGCCTAACAGTTGTATCTCGGGCTGTACCACGTAGAGTAACGCACGTCAGATTTAGAGTCTGGAGACAATGAAAACAAGATTCAGAGACAAATGGCTCCTCTGTAGGTACACAGACATCTGGCAGCCTGGTCTGGGTACAATTTTTACCTTCTTCTTCACTTTAGAGATGCAGCTTTCAATCTATTTATCTCTACCTCATAGAAGCCCACTTCTGCTAGTGGTAAAGAATCCTACCAATGCAGGAGGCATAAGAGACATGAGTTGATTCCTGGGTTGGGAAGATCCCATGGAGTTGGATCCCACTCCAGTATTCCTGGCTGTAAAAGTCCATGGAAAGAGGAGCCTGGTAGGCTACAGTCTCAAAGAGTCAGATACAACTGAGTGACTAGGCATTCATTCGTTCACAGATGTCCACAAAGTTCACCCTGGCTTCAATTTCACTGCCATAAGCCAATCAATCCTAATGGAAATCAACCCTGAATACTCGCTGGAAGGACTGATGCTGACACTGAATCCTCAGTATTTTGGTCATCTGATGTGAACAGCTGACTCACTGGAAAAGCCCCTGATGTTGGGAAAGATTGAGGGCAGGAAGAGAAGAGGGCATCAGAAGATGAGATGGCTGAATGGCATCACCGATGCAGTGGGTGTGAATTTGGGCAAACTTCGGGAGATGGTAAGGGATAGGANGACTGATGCTGAAGCTGAAGCTCCAATACTTTGGCCACTAATGTGAAGAGCTGACTCATCAGAGAAGACCCTGATGCTGGGAAAGATTGAAGGCAAGAGGAGAAGGGGATGACAGAGGATGAGATGGCTGGATGGCATCACTGACTCAATGGACGTGAGTTTGAGCAGCTCCGGGAGATGGTGAAGGACAGGGAAGCCTGGCATGTCACACAGAGTCGGACAGAACTGAGCAACTGAACAACAGTGTTGATAGTAAAATCACTCATCTTCTTAGCCTTTTAGGCCTTCTAACATTTCACTAAAACTAGTATTGATCTTTCACTACAATGCAATATTTTCTAGGACAAAAATAACTGAACACTACAGTCTTCAGTCTCTGTTAACTGTTATGCCTTTCTTTTTGCTGGACAAAAGTCCTACATGTTTTCCTGTTGACAGACTGCTGACATCATTCAAGGCTGATCTAAAATATTACCTCTTCTACAGAACTTTTCTGATTCACATCCAACTTGATGATTTCTTACATTCTTATAAGGATCAACAGCATGTCATTCTCCTAATGACCTCTCTAGTCTTATAGTACATATACTTGATTATTTATAATTTACTAGATTTTAAGTACCCATGTGTAGTGTGTATACTGTGTATATCTGTGTGTGTTCTTAATTTGTACAGTCTAGATTTGTATTCCAACAACTAGCATGAGGTATTCCACATAATAAATGCTCCAAAAATATATGTTGAATTCAATCAACATGTATTTTCTGAGTTATTACTGAATGAATTTTAAGTTCATTTGTCTAATCATTAATACAAAGCTACATAAATTATGCACCTATCTGTTCTTTTTAGTAAATTACATATAAATATAAGATTTTAATCTATTTCTAGTTGACAGTTTGTGATTTGCTGTCTATATATGTTTCTCTTATCATTTTCAAACTTGTTCCAACCAAGGGTAGGTTACAAACTTAGGATTCTTTCTTCTGTCTCATTACATTTTCCTGTCATCTCTTTCTATCCTGTTCTGACATACTTATCTCTCCCTCAAGTTCCATTGTTAAAAGATGACTCAGTTGTGTATGCATGTATGTGTGTGTGTGTGTGTGTTTGTGTGTATATACATGGCAGGCTTCCCTTGTAGCTCAGCCAGTAAAGAACTTGCCTGCAATGCAGGAGACCTGGGTTTGATTCCTGGGTCAGGAAGGTCCCCTGGAGAAGGAAATGACAACCCACTCCAGTACTCTTGCCTAGACAATCCCATGGACAGGGGAGCCTGGCAAGCTACAGTCCATGGTATCACAAGAGTTGGACACGACTTAGTGACTAAACGACCACTATAGATATGACACTATTTTCGGTTTTTCTCACATTTGGCATATGGGAGATTAAAAATGTGTTCAGGTTCTATCCTGTTCTTCTGTTTGTTATCTGCAACTCTTTTTTTTTTTTTTCCTTTTATCTTTCCTCTCTGCCATTGACACTTGGCCTTTTATCAAACTTCATTTCTTTATTCTAACTCACTCTTGATCCTGTCTTTCCCTCTTGAGTCCTGGTGAAAAAGCAAGGTCAAGATGGCTGGTTATGGGAAGTAAGGGCAATGGGTCAGGAAGGGAGGCGCTGGGCAGTGAGACATCCTGTGCTCCATCCCTTCTTCAGCCCTCCCAATGCCAGTCAACCTGCTAATCCTATCAGGTTGTCAATAAGCATCTCCTAGCCTTCATTTCCTCCTTTCTACCCTCCAGGCATGCTTTTGGTAAGGCCTGCGTGGGCACTAACACCCATTACAAGAGCCCTCTGGTCATCTCTGCTGGGGTGTTTAATCAGGGATTCTATGTTTTACACTGTTGTCAGAGAAAATATTCTAAAGTGCTCATCCAATCAGGTGAAGCCTTCGTTCAAAATGTTTAATGGCCCGCTATCACCTAGATAAAACCTCCAAAGTCCTTGGACATGAAGATCTGGGAGCCTTATCAAGGTTTCTCTCTCATGCACTCTGATTTCATGTTGCTCTCTACCTGGCAAAACTCCCTCTTCCTCACCCCAGAAGATCATTTTGCTCAGGAGATGGGCCGCTTCCTCATGCTTCACAGTTCATCTCAAGCAAGACAATGATGTTAAACCCTTTTCTCTCCAGCTCCCATCCAAGATCAGACTAGCCCTTCCCTCCTTGGGGCAACACCCAGCCACACACAACCTATATATTTACTTCCCTCAAAGCACCTCTGACATCTGTTATACTAGTAACTAAGGGCACAGTTAAAGGAGTTGAGCTGCTTAATTGTGAATCCTGGCTCCACTATTCTCTAGCTGTGCAGTCTCACACTGTTTATGTAACCTACCCATGTTTCACATTTCTCATCAGTAAAGCAGGGAAACTAACAGTAACAACTTTGTAGGGCTTTTACAAGAATTAAATTAATATTTAAAATGCTTAAAACAATGACTAGCTCATGTTAGGGACTGCACAAGTGGCAGCTATTATAACAATTATTATCATTATTATTCCTTGTTTGATTGTCCCTTATAGGCAAATATCAGTAAAATTTTAAAAAAAAAAAAAACAGTAAATACCAGTTTTTATCCTCAGTTTCTAGTAAAGCCCCTAGGACAAATTAGACACTTAATAACCATTTCATAAAAGAATGAACAAATGCATAAAAAGAAGAATAAGAGAAAAACAGTTCTTTTATTTTCCCAAATTACAACATGTCCCTTTTCCATTGTTCTTCTTAGATGTGAAGGGAACTCTAAGGCCACACAGACAAACGTCCATAGTGCTTTAATAGTTGACAGTTTTAATCAAACTCTCCAACTTGCACAGAGGGCTTCTGTTCTACCATATCTCAGAATTACAAGAGCATCTATGGGTATTCAGAATGGGGAAAATGCCAGCAAAGCCAAGGAGCAGGACTGGCTGCATAATTTGTGAGGCCCAATGCCAAATGAAAATGCTAAATCCCTTGTTCAATAAGTCTTACAAATTTCAAGATGGCTACAGTAGAGAATTTTACTAAGTGTGAAGCTGTTCTGAGTACAGGAATCAGTTTGACCACACAGACTACCCTCCTATGAAGCCAGCCCTACCAGGAATCTAACATCTTCTCATCAGCTCCACAATGTGTTCTGAAATACATATTTAGTCTATGTTACTGCCAGATTTCTCTCACTCTCAATTAAACTGTGACATTCTAGGTCTACCGTGTGCTTACTATGCCTCTTCACCTTGAACCGCCCAAGATCCAGCATCCACCATCCACTAGAAAAGTCACTGACCTCTCTAGATACCTCAGTAATCTAAGCACCCCTTATCCATCAGGCTCAAAATATGCCTTTATTTGTCCTTTTAGGGTACAAACTTTGTCCCCACAACTCTGCCTATGAATCTGTACATATTGGAAGGTCTCATTCTCTGGTCTGCCTCATTTTATAAAGATATATCTGTTTTTTTGTAGGAAAGTCAGTAGTTGTGAATGCCTAATAAAAGAAGAAAAGGGCTAAATAACACTTTGGGTTTATTAACATGTTAATGGTGACATGACCTAACTGAATAGAAGGCTAAATCCTAAGGAAAGAGCTCCCCAGAACAGGTCCCTGGAGGAGTTATTTCATACCATATAGAAAATCCCTAAGCAAATCCAGTTAGACCTCTTCTTATCTCATCTAGCACTCAGGCGTTGCCTCTTGAATAACCTCAAATGAAATGAACCTCAAATGAAATGTCTTAATAGAAATAGTGGTGAGAAGGCCTATCACAGAAGTAGATGGTAGAACAAGGACAAAGAAAGTGAAATAATTACAAAAGAAAATATATTTGTCACAGGAGGGAACTTGGAGTTGGGTAAGAGGGAAAGGAAATTAAATTAGAAGGTGGGAAGGGAAAATGAAGCTGCTGGCCTGGAAAAGGAAAATCATTCTCTGTGCTCCTATTACACAAATGCGTTGCTGGCGTTCTGTATTAAAATATAAATTCAGTGCAGAGGCAATAAGGCTGGCAGAAACGTGCACAGGCAGAAAGCCAAGAGCCTTGGCTGTTGGCAGCCACTCGGGCCCAAGGGCCCCTGCAATGGAATCCAGGTTATATCTGTCACAGACTGAGCCACTGAACACTGTTATTTCTTAGTTAAGGACTCTGGTGTTGGCTTTGAAATTTCCTTCATTCTGGGGGCCATAAACACATAGTGATTTCATAGCAGAGAGGAACAGTATAAATTCTTACTTGCTCTGTCAGGTGAAGAATGATAACATTACTCAAAGAAATGCAGATGGTGGGAGACAAAGACTTTCTCCAACAAAGTGTATTGTTTCTCAAAGATGTTTATGTTTTGGAATAATGTTTATTGAATCCCTTGTGAGTACTGAGCATAGAGCAGTGAGGAAGAGAAATATTCTTCTGGGGCTGACAGTATACATGTAAGCTCATAAATGAACAAGCTAATTTCATATAGAGATAAAAATGTAATGCAGGAGATAACCAAGGAGATGTAAGACAATAACCAGAGGAAAGGTGTGAGGTGAGGTTAACTTAAGAGTGTTCATCAAAGGCTAGTTTGATAAGGTGGCATTTCGCCAAGACTTTGAAAAAGAGGCAGTCATGGTACATTCAAGGCAACAGGAGCAGCAAGTACAAACGTCCTAAGACAGGATAGAAATTGGTGGGACGAATTGAGAGAATAGCATTGAAACATATAGATTACCATATGTAAAATAGATAGCCAGTGGGAATTTGCTATATGAGGGAAGAAGTAGTTCAAATCTGGTTCTCTGTAACCTAGAGGGGTGTGATGGGGTGGGATGTGGGAAGGAGGTTCAAAGGGAGGGGACATATGTATACCTATGGCTGATTCATGTTGATATATGGCAGAAACCAACACAATATTGTAAATCAATGATCCTTCAAATAAAAATAAATTAATTTTTAAAAAGAAAGCAATACACACACACACACACTGGCTATTCCAGTAACCAAAAAGAGATCAGTAAGGCTAGACTCTAGAAAGCAAGGGTGAAATATATGGAAGAAGACATGGACAGAGGTGGGCAGGAATCACCATGTAGGATCTCACAGACTATAGTCAGGGGTCCTACATTTATTCTAAAAGAAATAGGAAGCCCCTGAGGGGACAAGAAAGGGGCCAGAGCAACTGATTTCAGACTTTCATGATCACATTGGCCCCTCTGTGCAGAATGTATTGCAGCAGCAGAAATGGGAATAGAAAGACTCGTTATAAGGCTATTGTAGTGGTTCAGGCAAGAAATCATGGAGATTCTAGATTATGGTGAGGGACTTGGAGAAGGAAGGAAGGAAAGAATACACTGACATGGAAGGATAAGTCTGCAGTGTCCTGAGTAGGAGAAGGAAGTAATACCTTCACACATTCCTGAGGGGTCACCTCATGAGGACAGGGTTGGCTTCTATAGGGTCACAATTAGGAAACACGTCACTTACTTAAAGACTATATCTTCAAGAGCCTCAGTTATTCATAACAGAAAATTTGTTTAAAAATTTTTTGAACAAATTTATTTAAATTGTTATATATTACTTGTAATAGAGACAGTCATTTCAAGACTATTTGTTTTTATCTCATGAACAAGTTTATTTTTCCCTTTTCTTAACTGTGATTGTTTCATTTCCCAACCCATGACAGATCAGATTCAGTACCCTGGAAGCTGGCAGGTAGTGTTTCTAAAGCCTGGTAAAGTGATAGAAATAACAAAAGACAATTGCTATTAGGGCAAAGAAGGTGGAGACACAGGTGCTTATACTTACATATCCACATCAACAAATAAACAAGCAAACAAGCATTTGAAATTAAGTACGCAGAAATACTTTAATCCAGAATTACTCAGCAAAATGGTCGCACAGGCCACAGTCACCTTGGAAGGCATGCAGGCCAACCACAGTCTTACCTGGGTGCTCACCTCAAGGACAGCTTTCTATCACAAGACATCTCTAAACCATGGACACCTCTCCCACGTGTTCCCATAACGCTTCTTGCTTCCCTTCCTCAGGGTGCTTACTACCTTGTTTTCTCTTTCTGTATTTGCTACCCCCACAAGATAGGGAATGCTTAGAAGACAGCTCTTTAATGTCCCTTTCATCCCAGATGGCTTAGCAGGTAAAAAATCCACCTGCCAATGCAGGAGATGTAGGAAACATGGGTTCGATCCCTGGGTCGGGAAGATCCGCCTGGAGAAGGAAATGGCAACTCACTCCAGTACTCTTGCCTGGAAAATTCCATGGACAGAGGAGCCTGGAGGGCTACAGTCCATGGGATGACAGAGTCAGACACAACTGAGCATGCATGCATGCACCTTTGTTATCTCCTAGGCCTATGAGAGTAGACGCTCAACGAAAGTGTGGAAAGAACCACAGAGCAGCAGCTGTTAATTTACCTCTAGGAGAGACAGCCTGCAGCCCAGAAACTCAGCAGCTGTTGTATCAGTAGCCAAAGCATTCCCAAGCTTTAGAGACTTGTATAGGTACAGCATAGGTTGTTTATTTATTTATTTATTTTAACAGATGGACAGAAAGTTTTAAACCACTGCTTGTTGGCAGAGCAACAAAGGTGGGCTCAGGCAACAGGGCTGATATAATTATAGTGTTGGTTATGCCTGATGTGTTTTATTCTGATGTGCACATTTTGTGTTCCATACACATTTAAAGATTTAATTAAATGTTTTATTACAGGGAACACAGTGCCAAATATCAGCATCATTACCTTTTTTATTTTTTTTCCACAGGAACAACCGTTCCCTGATTTGGTTTTGAGATTTCAGTAAAGATCAGGCTTATATTTACTTGGTCATATGGACATGGTCACTAACAAGAATGTCCTGTCTTTCTTATTATTTGCCAGCTGCCGTGGCCGTTTAAGCTCCCTGAGTGTAAAGGATGTGTCCTGCCATACTGAGCCTCCAGCTGAGTTCTGGACTCAGTGCTTTATCCACGGTGGGCTCAGACAGAGAGAGAAGGGACATCCATGTATGAAATCTGATGCAGAGTCTTCTGGATGTACAACAAAACAGAGCAAAGCAGGATCAATACCAAACAGATAATTAATTAATAAGAGACAGACAGATACATAGATAGATAGATAGGGGAAAGCACTGTTTTGATAGTCAAAGATTCCATTAATGACAATCTGAGGCCTCAGAAAATATTCTACAAGGTTTTACATGTGTGTACATATGTATGCATATGTGTATATGTGTGTTTCCCTCAAAAAGCCTTTAGTAGCCAGCACAGATGACCAAAGATCTCCATAAATTAAAAAAAAAATCTCATCCTTGCTCTTTTGGAGTGAGTTGGAATACAAAATATTTTCAATGGTCATTATAGAAAAAATTCCTCTTCTGTATCCAAATTTATAAATATTTCAGTTCTCATTGAAATAAAGTTAATTACCTAAATAAATGACTTCCAGAATTTTTTAAGCAACAGAATCCTTTCCTCCTTTTTAAAGAAATCTTGTAACTGTAGGTAGTCTCTCCCGATATGTGTAAGGAATGAAAGTCAAGCTTGCTGGTGCCATGAATGTGAAGGAGCGTGGCAGTATGTGACAGTGGGGGCTTGGGTGTGGGTCAAGAGAGGCGCTGGCAGGCTAGGTGGCTGCCTAGCTCAGAGGCAGCTCAGAATCCTCAGGAACTGCCTGGCTTATAAATTACTGCGCCAAAAGGACCTATCAATTCTCTCTGGTTAAAGCTTAGAGCTGCAAACTGAGGCCTGACCTGTTCACTACCTGAAAGGATGGTGAGCTTGAAGAGGATGCTGAGTGGGAACTTAGCAGGAACGCAGAGTGATCACTAGCTAGAGGCAATCCTCTTTCCACAGACCCCCTTCATTGGGGACATATCTATACCTGAGAGACCGAGGAATCCAAATCAGGAGTATAAATATTACTAATAAGTTTACCTAGGGCTCTCTCTTCCTTTCCTAGCAGCAGCAATACTTATAGTTGCTTCATATCAATGAGAAAGGGTTATATTTGCCTTGTGTCATTACTGTGCTATACACACTTATCCTTTGTCCTCTCTTTCTCCTTCCACTTAGAGAAGCTGGAAAGAAGATTCTAGAAGAGGAGCCCAGAAGTTTCTTGGAAAAACAGAATGTGAGCCAAAAAGAAGAGAGGAAAGATGCTTTTGTATCACTTTTTGTCATTGTTCATAACTGATTTTTATAAAAAATTTCACATATGTCAATGAAACTTGTGGGCTATAATTAAATTGCGATCATTACATAGATATCAGATGCACTGGATTAAAGTAAATAAATAGCTCTTTAATCAAAAATTATTTTAAAAAGAACTTGGTCCAATTTCCTAAATATGATAAATGAAACAGTATTGAAAATCAATGCTTCCAGAGCTTTAATTTGTAAGATCTTAATCTTAACTAAAACTGTGTAAGCAACCATCTGTATAAGATGCTTAAAATTCAAAGAATTTTAAAAAAAATCTGAATCATTTTGTCTACACAAAGGCAAACACTTAAACACTTAAAAGTATCTAAATTAATGCATAGTATGCAACCTTGATAGAAAACTACTTAAACACAAATTAAAGAAACTTTTAAGTAGAGAAGAGAGAATCTGGATGGCAAATTAAATTTGACTGAAGAGATGGGATATCAAGTTAAATTTGAGTTTTTATTTGAAAAGGAATGTCAGCATGCCTAACTAGCAGCCATGTGACCTTGAGTGAGTTATTTAACCCCAGACAAGCCATAATTTTTCAACTACAGAATGGGTATAATTACCATTTTGAGATCTTTCGGGGATTCAATGTGAATGAAAAAAAATGGAAAAGCTCATGGTTTACTTAAAGAATTCATGTCCAACTAGAACCTCTGTTACCCCAAAATTCATGTGCTGAAGTCCCAAGGCTAAATACCTCAGAACATGACCTTATTTAGAAATAGGGTCTTACAGATATAATTAGTTAAGAGGAGGTCATTAGGATGGGCTCTAACACAATATGATTAGTGTCTTCATAAAAAGGGGTAATTTAATAATTCAATAACAAAAAACACCCCCAAATCCAATTAAGAAACAGGTAGAGGATCTGAATAGATATTTTTCTGAAGAAGACATACAGATGACCAAAAAGTGTACAAGAAGATGTTCAACATCACTAATTACCACGGAAATACAAACTAAAACTACAATAAGACATCATCTCATACGTATCAGAATGGCTATTACCAAAGAGACAATAAAAATTGTTGGCAAGGATATTGGGAAAAGGGAACCCTTGCCCTCTGTTGGTGAGAATGTCAATTGGTGCAGCCACTACGGAAGACAATATGGAGGATCCTCAAAAAAAAAAAAAAAATAGAACTACCATATGATTTAGCAATTCTTCTTCTGGGCATTTATCTGAAGAAAACGAAAACATTCCTTCAAAAAGATGTACCCACATGTTCATTGCAGCATCACTTACAACAGCCAAGATATGGAAACAACCTAAGTATCCACTGATACGTAAGTAGACAATAAATTACTATGAAGCCATGGAAGATGAAACTCACCATTCGAGACAACACGGACGGGCATTACGCTAAGGGAACTAAGTCAGTGAAAGACAAACACTCACTTATAAATGTGCAATTAAAAAATCAAACAACCAAAACAATAAAAAGAAAGTTTCCAGATAGAACAGCGGCTGGGGTGAGGCATTGGTGAAATGGGTGAAGGTGGGGGTCAAAGGTACAAGCTTCCGGTTACAAAATAAGTCACCAGGATGTGAGGTATGGCAAGGTGACTACAGATGATAATATTGTATTATATGTTTGAAAGTTGCTAAGAGTAAATCATAAAACTTCTTGAGAAAAAAAAAATGTAACTATGTTTGGGGATGGCTGCTAACTAGACTTATTGTGTTGATTATTTTCCAGTATATACAAATATCAAATCATAATGCTGTGCACCTGAAGCTAATATGTTTCATGTCAACCATGCTTCAGTAGTGAAAGGGAGAATGCCATGTGAAGATATAGGGAGAAGATAGCCATCTACAAGCCAGGGGAAGAGACTCAGACAGCATCTTCCACACAGCCCTCAGAAAGAACCAACCATGCCAATGTCCTGATCTCAGATTTCCAGGCTTTAAAACTGTGAGACCAAAATTTTCTGCTCTGTAAATCATGTAGTGCGTGGTGTTTTGTTACAGCAACCCTAGCAAAAAAAAAAAAATGATCTTATCTGGAAATAGGGTTTAGAAAACGTAATAAGGATGAAGTCACACAAGGATTGGGATGGGTCATAAATCTTAGATTGGTGTCCTTATGAGAAGACCATGTGAAAGCACAGAGACACTGGGAGACACCCAGAGAAGACCACATAACAGCAGAAGTGGAGACTGGAGCAATACAACCAATGACTTTTGGCCACCAACAGAAGCTAAGAGAGAAGCAGGAAGATCCATTTCCAGAGACTCCAGGAGTAACCAAATCTGCCAACTCCTTGATTTCGGACTTCTCAACTCCATAACAGTGAGAGAATAATCTCAGCTGTTCAGCAGATGAATGGATAAGAAAGCTGTGGTACATATACACAATGAAGTATTACTCAGCCATTAAAAAGAATACATTTGAATCAGTTCTAATGAGGTGGATGAAACTGGAGCCGATTATACAGAGTGAAGTAAGCCAGAAAGAAAAACACCAATACAGTATGCTAATGCATATATAGGGAATTTAGAAAGATGGTAATGATAACCCTGTATGTGAGACAGCAAAAGAGACACAGACGTATAGAATAGTCTTTTGGACTCTGTGGGAGAGGGAGAGGGTGGCATGATTTGGGAGAATGGCATTGAAACATGTATAATATAAGAAACGAATCACCAGTCTAGGTTCGATGCAGGATACAGGATGCTTGGGGCTGGTGCACCGGGATGATCCAGAGAGATGGTATGGGGAGGGAGGTGGGAGGGGGGTTCAGGATGGGGAACAAGTGTACACCCACAGTGGATTCATGTTGATGTATGGCAAAACCAATGCAGTATTGTAAAGTAAAATAAAGTAAAATAAAAATAAATAAATAAAGCCACACAGTTTATGGCAATTTGTTACAGCAGCCCTAGGAATCTAATCTAGGGAGTGTTACATAAAGTATTCTGTCCACTTACAAAAGACTATGTGAAGACATGACTGGAAATTATGCTTCCACATCTAGTCCAGAATTTTACATTATCAAATCCAGAAGGAGATTATGTGATTGTTACTAAGAAATGTTATGACTGGTGTGATTTCTGAAGCTGGTCATTTCCTAAACTACTTAGCATGTATGTACTGTGTTGGCCAAAAAGTTCATTCAGGTTTACCCATAAAATTGTGCAGAAAAACACAAACAAATTTTTTCACCAACCCAATACCACCATGGAAAGAAAAAGAAGAGGAGGAGAAACATGAAAGGTGAAAAGAGTATCAACAAAATCTGTAATGGAAAGTAAAATTAAAGCAAAGATTACATCATAATTATGAAGCTAGTAGTATGTTCTATTTGTGAAATCAATATATTAAAACATGTATTATTATACTGGGTAAGAGAAAGGGAAGCCTTTTCTACAGAGGGTTTATTTCCTGGCATAGGCCTTTTTGCTGGTGGCATATCATATGTTTTCAATTTCAATCCAACTTTCTACAAGAAAAAAAGGTATTTATTCTCCAGAAAAACTGAATTGGTCAATTATAATAGTTTTTTAACCATCAGCTTCGGTAGATTCTCTGCCTGTCAGTAAACAGTGGGACAACTGATGCTGTTCTTTTAAAACTTTACAGCCCTCTTATATTTACTTCATTTCACAGTTTTGGCTGAAAGTGTTTAGCTTTCAGAAGTCTTAACCATAAGTGTCCGAGGTACTAATTCAAATATGAAGCCATATCTCTGGTTTAATCTTGGTTCCCATTCATCTTCAGTCCCCAGCAATCCAGATGCTGTACTTATTCCAATATGCAGTGATTTTTCCACTACCAAACTGGCCATTAATTTCATTTTCCATTTGTTCTGGTATCCCAGATAAATGAGATTGCTGTTGCTGCTGTTGTACTGTTTTGTTTTATTCCCTCTGTTCTAAAGTTACCTCCTTAAAGGAAACACAGTTGGCCAGATAACAGATTATATATCACTGGGCAGGATACTTAACTTTCTTGGTCCTCCATTTCTGCATTTATAAAGTGGGAATAAGAATCTCATAGGATTGTTGTAACATTAACTAATAAGGCTAATGTCTAGTACTTATAAATAGCTCAACAATGTTAATTCTATCTCCACTTGCCTTAATGTCATGCATTGAATAATTAAAACAGGATCAATAAGAACAGAATCATACCATGACTTCTGCCCATGTACTCATACTCATGGACTCCACCTAGCTACATGCTAATTTAAATTACCTATGTATGCTTTTTTTAATCCAAAACCTCCAACTGTGTACTCGAACCTATCTTTTTCTAAAGATATTATTCTAGAAGTCTATCATCCTTCTCCTATATTTTTAATTCCAACTATTCACAAAGATTTCTCTATTTCTTCCATCTTAACATACAGCAAAAAAACCTCTATGGTCCCTAATACACCCATTTTCCTGCTCACTTTTATAGCAAAACTTCTTAAAATTATTATTTATGCTTAGTGATTTCAGAACTTCACCCATTCTCTCTTTTACCCACTCCATTATGTCAGATCCACATAACCTCACAAAAGTTGATTTGGTAGCATTAATCACTCTTGTTTATTTTGATGCATTTTATTTATTTAGCTTCTAGGACAACAAAAATATCTTGGTTTACTTCTCATCTTCTCATCTACATGTAATACTTTCTTAGTCTTAATAGTCTTTCCTTCTCTTCTTCCGGACCTCTTCATGTTGGAATGGCCCATGGATGAATCTTTGGATTCATTTTCTTTCCTCTATTTTCATTCAATTCCTTTTATTCTCAGTCTAACAACTTTAAAATTTTATATTTTATATCACAATTCAGTTCAGTGCAGTCAGTCGTGTCCGACTCTTTGCGACCCCATGGACTGCAGGTTCCCTGTCCATCACCAACCCATGGATTTTGCTCAAACTCAAGTCCTTCGACTCAGTGATGCCATCCAACCATCTCATCTTCTGTTGTCCCCTTCTCCTCCCACCTTCAATCTTTCCCAGCATCAGGGTCCTTTCCAGTGAGTCAGTTATTCATATCAGGTGGCCTAAGTATAAGACTTACAAATTTGTATTTCCACATATATCTTTCTGCTGTTGCTGCTGTCAAGTCATTTCAGTCGTGTCCGACTCTGTGCGACCCCATAGATGGCAGCGCACCAGGATCCCCCATCCCTAGGATTCTCCAGGCAAGAACACCAGAGTGGGTTGCCATTTCCTTCTCCAGTGCATGAAAGTGAAAAGTGAAAATGAAGTCGCTCAGTTCAGTTCAGGTCAGTTCAGTCGCTCAGTCGTTTCTGACTCTTTGCGACCCCATGAATCGCAGCATGCCAGGCCTCCCTGTTCATCACCATCTCCTGGAGTTCACTCAGACTCAAGTCCATCGAGTCCGTGATGCCATCCAGCCATCTCATCCTCGGTCGTCCCCTTCTCCTCCTGCCCTCAATCCCTCCCAGCATCAGTCTTTTCCAATGAGTCAACTCGTCGCATGAGGTGGCCAAAGTACTGGAGTTTCAGCTTTAGCATCATTCTTTCCAAAGAAATCCCAGGGCTGATCTCCTTCAGAATGGACTGGTTGGATCTCCTTGCAGTCCAAGGGACTCTCGAGAGTCTTTTCCAACACCACAGTTCAAAAGCATCAATTCTTCGGCGCTCAGCTTTCTTTATAGTCCAACTTTCGCATGAGGTGGCCAAAGTACTGGAGTTTCAGCTTTAGCATCATTCCTTCCAAAGAAATCCCAGGGTTGATCTCCTTCAGAATGGACTGGTTGGATCTCCTTGCAGTCCAAGGGACTCTCAAGAGTCTTTTCCAACACCACAGTTCAAAAGCATCAATTCTTCGGCGCTCAGCTTTCTTCACAGTCCAACTTTCACATCCATACATGACCACAGGAAAAACCATAGCCTTGACTAGACGGACCTTAGTCGGCAAAGTAATGTCTCTGCTTTTGAATATACTATCCAGGTTGGTCATAACTTTTCTTCCAAGGAGTAAGCGTCTTCTAATTTCATGGCTGCAGTCACCAACTGCAGTGATTTTGGAGCCCCAAAAAATAAAGTCTGACACTGTTTCCACTAAAATATAATTATTCTGAAAGAATAAAAGCTCTTCTCTCATTTACATTTACCTTAAAGTTTCATCGTATCAAGTTATTTTCCTTGCAACAGATACATTGACTGGTTGATGTTTAGTCACTACGTTGTGTCTCTCTTTTGCGACCCTGTGAACTGTAGCCCACCAGGTTCCTCTATCCATGGGATTGCCCAGGCAAGAATACTGGAGTGGGTTGCCATTTCCTTCTCCAAGGGATCTTCCGACTCAGCGATCAAACCTGCATCTCTTACATCTGCTGCATTGGCAAGGGGATTCTTTACCACTGAACCTCCAGAGAAGCCCCTGCAAAAGATATAATAAGGTCTTATCTGACTTCTACTAAACATAGATACAATAAAGTATTATACTGATACTTAATGTTGATGACTCTAAAGACATGTCTATATTAATTAAAACTTTAGTACCACATATCAATTTAATATTGAATATTTCCCAGTATGAGTGAATCTGAAAGTCGTTTTGGCTGGTTGTTTTTATATTTAATTTGTAAACAATTTCAAATTAAAATGAGCTCTTTATAAATTCAATTTTGATAATACTTTCTGGAGGTAAAGATATCTCATATGTATAACGTGTACACAGACCTATAAATGGGCAAAACTAGAGATCTCATGGCTTACCTTTAGAAAGAAAACTTAGTTGTAAATCAGGTATTACAATATAAGCTTACTATTTTACAAAGAACAATTGGAATCATTAAAGTTGCTTGCTCAGAAGACCAGGTTTTATTCACTGAAAAGCTTGGCTGAGGGAGCATTCCCAGTGGCTTGAACAGCCACTTTGTCATTTTTCTTCCTTGTTTTCAAGTACTGCCTGATTGAGCTAATTAGGCTCAGCCTCAGGTCCATGTGGCCTCTGTTTCCATTTCTGGTCTGTAGAGATTTATAAGTGATCAACAGTTGCTTTAGTTCCCCAAAGAACTGGTCTGTCACCTGCTGCTGCTGCTGCTGCTAAGTCACTTCAGTCATGTCCAGCCCCATGTGACCCCATAGACAGCAGCCCACCAGGCTCTTCTGTCCCTGGGATTCTCCAGGCAAGAATACTGGAGTGGGTTGCTATTTCCTTCTCCAATGCCTAAGAGTGAAAAGTGAAAGTGAAGTCACTCAGTCGTGTCCAACTCTTCACGACCCCGTGGACTGTAGCCTACCAGGCTTCTTCGTCCATGGGATTTTCCAGGCAAGAGTACTGGAGTGGGTTGCCATCCTTCTCCGGTCTGTCACCTAGATGAATTTAAAAGATTGATTTGTCTGACTATATATCAGTGAAAAGATTTCTAACTAAACTGAAATTTATGAATTCTATCTTCTAGAGTTTAATTAATCATGCCTTCAAAAGACTGTATAGGACATTCAGCAGAGATCTTTCACCTTCCTAAGTTTACAAGTTAAACCCAGAACAAAAGTTACTAATTTTACTTTAACCCCTGAATGCTAGTTTCTAGTTTTTACTTATTTGTATGGATCAGATTATCCTATTGGTTTCTTTTAGTATGTTTAGTTAATACTTCCTGAGGGGCAGATTATATGCCTTGTTTTACAATAACACACAGGGGAAGCATTTCTCAGTGAAACGTGTCTATCCCACAACATAATTAAACAAAAGAGATTGAAGGTGGAAGGAGAAGGGGACAATAGAGGATGGGATGGTTGGATGGCATTAACAACTTAATGGACATGAGTTTGAGTAAACTCTGGAAGTTGGTGATGGACAGGGTGGCCTGATGTGCTACAGTCCATGGGGTTGCAAAGAGTCAGACATGACTGAGTGACTGAACTGAACTGAACTGATAAATATGCAAATTTTTGTATACTTTATCCTAATCCTATCAACTTTTATATAGTTGAATTTAGCTTTCATTAAGATCCAGTCGACAAGTTCAATCTTGTAGGAGAAGTCTAGAAGATTTTCTCCTTTATTCCCTGTCCATTTTATCTAATTTTATATAAAATACTCTGGGATCCCCAGAGGGGGTGAGAAATGAAATATTTCCTGCCATATCCATAAACACGGATGTCACAGTCACCAGCAATTGCAACCACCACAGATGGTGAGCTGGTGCGCCCTGAGGGAACTCAGGAAGATAATCATTCTTGCCATATAGCAGCCATCAGACAGTTCAGCTCAGTTCAGTTGCTCAGTCGTGTTCGACTCTTTGCAACACCATGGACTGCAGCATCCCAGGCCTCCGTGTCCATCACCAACTTCTGAAGCTTACTCAAACTCTTGTCCATTGAGTTGGTGATGCCATCCAACCATCTTATCCTCTGTCATCCCCTTCTCCTCCCGCCTTCAATCTTTCCCAGCGTCAGGGTTTTTACAAATGAGTCAGTTCTTCGCATCAGGTGGCCAAAGTATTGGAGCATCAGCCCTTCCAGTGAATATTCAGGACTGATTTCCTTTAGGATGGACTGGTTGGATCTCCATGCTGTCCAAGGGATTCTCAAGAGTCTTCTCCAACATCATAGTTCAAAAGCATCATTTCTTCGGCACTCAGCTTTCATCACAGTCCAGCTCTCACATCCATACCTGACTACTGGAAAAACCATAGCTTGTCTAGATGGACCTTTGTTGCCAAAGTAATGTCTCTGCTTTTTAATAGGCTGTCTAGGTTGGTCATAACTTTTCATCCAAGGAGAAAGCATCTTTTAATTTCATGCCTGCAGTCACCATCTGCAGTGATTTTGGAGCCAGAAAAAAAGTCTGTCACTGTTTCCACTGGTTCTCCATCTATTTGCCATGAAGTAATGAGACCAGATGCCATGATCTTAGTTTTCTGAATGTTGAGTTTTAAGCCAACTTTTTCACTCTCATATTTCACTTTCATCAAGAGAATAATAATTCTTGCCATATAGCAGCCATCAGACAGTACCCACTCCCTATGTTGAGCCCTGAGGAAACTCAGAATGTGAAAACAGAGGATACTGGTCCCAGATAGCTGAGGTGTATATCAAAGGAATGCTTCAGTGAGACAGACTCTTGCATCTTCCCGTACACAGAAAAGCACAAAATTCCTTACCTTTGTATATCTGGTTTTCTTTAGCAATAATCTTTTGAAGTCCAGACTACTTTGTTGCGAAACTTCCGTATAAACTGGCTCCTCCCCTTACCTCCTCAGAGAGTTCTGTCAGGGTTCTTTGAGGTGCTCTCTCTCAGCCTAAAGTCCTAAAAATTCTCCCTGAATAAAACATAACTCTCAACTTTTTTTTAAGTCAACAGAGGTTTGAGTCAAGGAATTCAGGCTCTTGGCCTAACTGTTGTCCCAAGTAATCTTTGGTTAAGCATCTCAGTGTAAAAAAATTTCTTCCAGCCTCTTAAATATATATTTTTAAAACTGGGGTAAATAGAGCAGACTCATGTGACTTTTAATGTTGGAGATTAGTAGGGGATCCCTTTTGGTCCATTTAATCTTAGTTAATACAATATCAAAACCTTGTGTTTTAATCACATACATGTCTATTTTATTTATCCCATTTTAAATAACCATGTGAAGATTTCTTTATTCCTTTGAGATAAATCCTTTTTAAAATTTCTTTCTTGTCCCAAAAAGTATCTAGACTTTCTTACAGGTTGTTTTTTTTTTCTTGTTAACATTCATTATTCTAATGTTTTATTGGCACCTGTAAAACCCATTGAGGGGAAGAAAAGACCACAAATAAAGCTTCCCAAACTGGTTTTTCTTACTTGCTTTAAACTAAAGAAGTTTGTAGGTTAACCACTAAACATATTTCTTGTTTCTCCCTTTAATTTGATTTTTATACAAGTACCAATAAAAGAGCTATTTATAATGAGAGTGCTCTAAATTTTTACCAATTTAAAAGTTTGTCCAATTTAAAGGATCCATATTTGGCTATTAATGAGATATATATTAATAGTAATTCAAACCATTAAGACATAAGAGGCTTTTCCATAAAAGAATGGGCGAGGATGTCACCTAAATAAAAATATCCAGAAAGTTTACTCTTAAAAATAGTATGACAGAATTCAAGATTTCTACACACACACACACACACACACACACAAAACCCCCTAAGAAGATCAGGTAGAACATTTTCATCTCAAAGATACAAGAAGAGAAATGCAAGTTTCTCCTAGAAGGCCTTTGTTTACAGTAAGAATTCTGAAACACTATTTTTATCAAGCCAATGTTTTAAACTTAACTATGTATGCAATAAAACAGCCTCCTCATTTTTAAGGTGGATTTCCTTTAATTCTCAGTGAAAGTACTTGTAAATTTTGAAGGTATATAAACCTGGATGAGATATTAGGTGGGGGTTGGAAATATGTCTTTCTTGTTTTGAAAGCTTTTATTCCCCATTCAGAGGTCAGTTTGTCAAAATAATATCACTAGTGTAGCCAACTCAAGGAAAAATGACAGGCCCGTCTTCTTAATTACCCAGTCCAACACTACTCGCTCTTTTAAGTGAACAAAGCCTTCCCAGTCCTTCAACCAAGGATAAATTAGTCAGTCCAAACTGAGTAAAATCTTCCTAGTGGCTTTCACTGAGGACAATCCACTCAGTGTCTAAACTGAGCCCCAGTGTTTTTCAACCAGGCTCCCCTAATATCTTTCAACTGCGGGGGTCACTCCCCAATATCTTTCAACTGCAAAACAAATTACTTGTTAGACACTGCCAAATAAAACTCAAGATCATCAACCAAAAATAGGGAGATCTGAGAACCAGTACTGAAGTGAACTGAAAGTCGCTCAGTCGTGTCCGACTCTTTGCAACCCCACAGACTGTACAGTCCATGGGATTCTCCAGGCCAGAATACTGGAGTGGGTAGCCTATTCCTTCTCCAGGGGATCTTCCCAACCCAGGAACTGAACCAGTGTCTCCTGCATTGCAGGCGGATTCTTTACCAACTGAGCTATCAGGGAAGTCCTGAGAACCAGTAGAAACTCACCCAATTCATCTGGACTCTCCAAGGAGACAGATAAGCACAGGAGGCCTCTGCTGGTATCAAGGTTCTGGATCCTTACAGAGTTCAGGCAAAGGAGAGAAACTTGGTCTGGTCCCTTCATGGTCATCATAACTATCAACTGAAAAAAAAAATGCACAACCTAAAAGTTGAAAGTTATGTTTTCTTTTTTTAATATATATATTTTATTGAAGTATAGTTGACTTACAATGTTTCAGGTACACAGCAAGGTGATTCAGTTATACAAATACACATATATTATTTTTGAAATTATTTTCCATCATAGGTTATTATAAGAATTGACTATGGTTCCCAAGAGGGCCTTAGAA
>SJYX01012172.1:82635-125255 GCA_006410675.1 Oreotragus oreotragus
TGGGACAGCTCCTCTAGGCCCTCCTGCGCCTGCGCAGCCCCTGCTCCTCGGGTTGCTCCTCCCGGCGCCGGCCGTGGCCTCGGGCTCAGGATGGCTCCTCCGGGTCACCACCCCTGGCCCCGGGCGCAAGGTGGCTTCTCCCGGTCGCCCCTGACCTCGGACACGGGGTGTCTCCTCCCGGCCGCCCTGACCTCAGACGCGGGATGTCTCCTCCCGGCCGCCCCTGACCTCAGACGCGGGGTAGCTCCTCTCGGCCGTTCCTGCGCCGTCGCAGCCTGGCACTCTAGGTTGCTGCCCCTGACCTCGGACGTGGGGTAGCTCCTCTCGCCCTCGCTGAGTGCGCCGGCCAGGCTCTCGCAAGCTAGAGACATTTTTATTCCTGGATGACAGAATTGCGGGTAGTATTTTTGTCACTGTACTTTCTATGGTAGAAATTGATGCAATTGATAAAAATACAGACTTGGCCAGGCTGAAGATAACATATATGATTGAAATGTGTAACCTGTTTTGTGAAAATAATGTGACTACCAAAGCTAAGGAATTTTCCATTATCTTGGATTAGGGTGCAACAGTAGAGAAGGTTACCTATGTGGCTTTGTCTGGAAAGGAGAGGGTGGTTTGAGGTTCAACACAGAGAAGACAGTGGAGGAATAGCCTTGTCTTTTAGACACCACGTGATAGTGAGTTCAAAGAGTGGGTTCACTAATGACCCGCTCTGCAGATGCTTGGTTGAACTGTGTAGTTTATGTACTTGTATCTCTTTGAGAAGGGTTTTGTTTTACTTATTTTGTGAAAGAAATATTTACCTTTTTCACAAAGATCTTGTCACCCATTTCTGTTTTGACACTTATTGGTGCCAGGGCTTGAGAGGATGGGCAGTTGACTGATACCCTTGTTTCTCACCCAGTTTTGAGACTAATGGCTAGACCAGCCAATGGGAGGTAGGCAAGCACAAGTTTATTAGGACTGAAGCTGATTAGAGGACTGTGGTTAAGTGGGTTTTCTGGTATTTCACACTCAAGTGAGGTCAATTTCCCCTCATAGTGTTGGAGGGAGCAGCCTGGACTGCCCCCTGGCCTCATCTGTGGGCAGGCCAGCACTGACAACAGAACTCAGGAGAGTCTGGGCCGTGTTGTCCAGACCCTGCCCCCAGACTCACCTTTCACCTAGTTCACGTCTCACCTGGGTGGGGAGGAAGCTGGGAGGAGATTGGACTGTCAGGCTAATGGAAAGTCCTCCACATGGAAACTTGAAGCCTGGGGAGTAGAGGTTTCTGCTAAGGCTTCAGTTAAATGTGCCTCTTGAGTAATTGTGCCTGCCTTGTCAGTAACTCTATCTCAGTTTTATCTTCTGTATCTATCTTTTACAGAAGATAAACTAGGATGACAATAGTAACATGCCTCATAGTGCTCTTGTCAAGATTAAATGAACCTGTGAAACATTTAGAAAAAGGCCCGCATGTGGTAAACAGTTTGTTTTTACCTTGAGTAATATCGGTATTTGTAATACTCTGTCAAAGCTTTAGCATGTAGTTAAAACAAGGGTTAAATCACTCCCTGCGAGGGTAATACCCATGGAATATAAGTTCATGTTGAGGAGAGAAAACTGCTGGCTACCTAGAAGAAAATAAGACCCATTTCTTTTTTGTTCGTTTTAAACATGTATTTGTTCTTGGTGCTGGGAGGAAAAGATTAGGAAGGAGAATGTGGGATGAAAGACCACTTTCTTTTAGGCCATGGACAGTGTTCCCTAGTGAGAGTTCTAGAAGGATACCACCTGTGGGCGTTTAACCCCTTCATTTTGATAACTTCCGCTGTGGCCTTATAGGCAGTATTATTACACAGAAAAACAAGTTGATTTTTATTTTAAATATAGAAGTTTCTGAGGGATAGGGAGCAGGCCATTCAGTTCAGTTCAGTTCAGTCGCTCAGTCANTGTGGGCAGGAGAAGGGGACGACAGAGGATGAGATGGCTGGATGGCATCAATGACTCGATGGACATGAATCTGAGTGAACTCTGGGAATTGGTGATGGACAGGGAGGCCTGGTGGGCTGCAATTCATGGGGTCGCAAAGAGTCGGACATGACTGAGTGACTGAACTGAAGTGAATAAAGAAATTAGATAAAATTGTATAAGCATGAAGAAAGAATATTCTGGAATATAATTCCCCTTTAAAATCCTAAACACACTGACATCAATAATAGTCACTTTTATACATATATCATTAGGAAAATGCCACTTTCTACATTCAATAAACTATCAAATAAACCTTAACTTTATGGAAAAGGCTCTTGAATTAATTCAATAGTATCTCAGGTAGAGACTACTGAACAGAGTATGCAACAGTAAAATATTTATGAAAATCAGGAATAAAATTCTCAAGGAATCAAGAACTGTACCAGAGCCATATACTGAGATTCTAGTTTTCTACACAGTAAAACTGGGGTAAAAAAAACTTGTGCAGAAATGAAAACCGATTCTGCATTCACCTTAGAAGTGCTGTGAAAATAAGAGTAAAATTACTGGAGAAATACAAAGCTAAACATCTCTAGGGTATCTGTAAGCCAGTTGATTTCCAGTGGATTCTCTGGGTCCCTTGTTCTTCCTTCTCATGTTTACTGCCTAATATTTGACCATATTTCTGCTTGTTGGCAACTCTCACAAGAGAGCAAACTAGAGAATGCAAAAATGAAACATAAGCAAATTAAAGCTACTTCTGATTGCAGTCAAGAGGACTATGCTGGAATCTTTGGACAGAGAGAAAACACGTATACCATTTAAAAGTATTCACAGAACCTACTTTCATATTTCTAAAGTAAGGGCAGTCATATACTTTCTTCATAAAGTTTTGGTGATNTCTGATTGCAGTCAGAGGACTATGCTGGAATCTTTGGACAGAGAGAAAACACGTATACCATTTTAAAGTATTCACAGAACCTACTTTCATATTTCTAAAGTAAGGGCAGTCATATACTTTCTTCATAAAGTTTTGGTGATAAGATGTCAGTCCTCTATATCCAAATTCCAATTTATATCGCATATCATCTGCGCATGTGGCCAAGTGTTGGCAGTCATCTCATTTTAAGCATTAATCCTTTCTTTCAATTTTGCAAGGATAAAACCCTGAAGAAATATCTAGAGAGTAATTAACATATGGCTAAAACTATCATGGGAAATTTAAAAAGATGGATTAAAGGGTACAACTGGGACCTGTCGTAAATGAGAGGAAGCCGATTGGTAAAAATATGGTTTCTTTCTTCACTTGCACAGGAAAAAATCTTATAAAGACTTTATTTAAAAATCACAGCAAGGCATCTCTTAGAGAAATAATATTTCTTCCTCTCACACACAGTAAAAGTGTAGAAAATATTTGTTCTTTGTAAACTTAGTTGAATGTAAGTTCTATAGGAAAAGAGAACTTTGTTTCATTCATTACTGACAGTGCCTATAATAGGCAATTAAGGAATATTTTTGAATGAATACAGCATAAACAGATTGACACAAGGGTAGGAGTCCATCTGCCTCTGCAGATGACCATACACAATTTTTAAAAAAGAGATGAATAATAAGCCAGAATTTTATTGGTACCGAGATAAAATGCAACAAAACTGCTCCTATACCTGTCTCTTATACACATCTAGATGTGTATAAGTGACAGCTTATATATAGCNGATTGACACAAGGGTAGGAGTCCATCTGCCTCTGCAGATGACCATACACAATTTTTAAAAAAGAGATGAATAATAAGCCAGAATTTTATTGGTACCGAGATAAAATGCAACAAAACTGCTCCTATACTTCCTAAATCATCCTTTATAAACTTCCAGAATTTTGTTGAAGAACTCATAGTCTATTTGCAATATATATATTAGTATATACATACACATGAAATGATTAATATTTTTCAACCAGGAAACATGATTTCTGGAAATAACCAAAATAGACACTTCATGATTAAAAAAAAAAAAAAGAAAAGAAAAAAGGTGAAAGTTTGGGGAAAAAATTCAACTACTCTATGTAAAAGACTAGCTCTAAAATTTATTTTCTTTTTTTTTAAAAACTATTAATTATAAAAAATTGCATTAAAATTTTCGTTATTTAGATTCTAGGATAATATAAAAGTAACAAATAAGTAAGCATAACTTATTTATTGATAATATAGTGAATACCAAAGTAAACCAATTTTTTAGAATTCTTAATATAAAAACATGATATATGTGGACTATAAACCACACAGACTGATGTAGGTATCTATAGATCTTGTCCTTAGGCTAATTATAAATTAGTTCAAAGTTTGCCAAAGTATGTAGCACAGCTTACATACTTCTTTGGCAACTGTCTCATAAAGCAGATGGAACCAACAATCTAAATGACCATGAAAAATAGTTTTTTAACAAATCCTTTTTCTTCTGAAGTTGTATGAGAAGAAAGGTCACTTTCTCACTAGCTTACCTTTTGATGTCCTTATCATTTTTTGATTGTACACATTTTTATGTATTATGCTCTATTTATGCATTCTTCAATAGCATCTTTATTTATGACTTTGTAAATCAACATCTTTGTGATAGGCGAAAGTCACTTAGCTAATTACACATGCTTGATAAGCTGCATAATAATAACTACTGCAGTACTGTACATTAGTTGAAAGCATGTAAATTACTGCAGTTATTCTCATTTGGGAAAAAAACAAGAGACTTTTTTTTTTTTTTTAGTTATTTAAAACATCTTTGTTGCCTCCATATCCACCTTCTTAAGTATACTATTCTTTCAGCCCAAATCATGACATTAATAATAAAATGAAGGTTAAATCCAGTTCTATGAGTCTAACCAAAGAAATAAGAACAAAAACAAAACAAAACTCCAAATTAATGCAAATACTTCTGATCTACAATTGAGGACTTGGTTATATGAAGCTTCTTCCAGATAATGCAATTGCAGTAAAAACGAACAGTTTAGACACTCCCCACCCCACAAGGATGTTGTAATGAAATCTGACTTGGTCCAGCCAGGAGATTAGAGGTGCATACAGAGAGAGAATGTACAGCACTAGAATATTAATATGACTTCTGTATGAAGACTGAAAATTCGGCAAAGTTATAATAAGGTCAAAATAACACAGATAATTTACTGCCAGAGAAAATCATACTCTCCTATGAGTGATTTACTGGATGTTATATAAAAACGGAGTGTGGACAAGCTACATTCAGATGCAAGCTTGCAGCTGTCAGTGTCTACATTTGCTCAATCTGGCTAGAGGATGATTTGAAGGTTGATTTAATTGTAGCTTCTGAATCATGTTCTTCCCTATGTTTTAAATTGTTTAACATAAATATAAAAATGTTAAAGCAATTTTAAGACTGTAAATATTTAGTATAAAAAGCTGCAAATCCCCTTTTTTTTTTTTCTGGAGGAATGACTGAAAATAGGAAGACTGTCTGGGAAAATATACCATTACTTAATAACGGTGATTGCCCAATAGTTTACCCTTATATGAGAAAGTTCATAGGATCTTCAGAGAGAACTAAGGGTAAACAAACAAAAACTAGGTTTTTGTGACCTGTTTCCTATAAAAGAAACTGGAATCTATTATCTGTTTAAAAAAAAAAAAAAAAGGTTCGCAGATCAAAGTTGACCAGCTAGGGAGGAACATCTTTGGTTACCCTGCCGGCAATGTAATTACCTAAGTATCTTCTCTATACCCAAACTCAAAGCAGAGATTCAAATCCTGCCCATGCTACCAGCACCAACACAAGGCTCCACCAAGGAGCTTTGTCAGCGTCTAGTCAGCTAGAGCTCTCCTCAACCATCTTTCTATTCTTTGACAGGCTTCAGTAAATTCCAGGTTTCACCTAGCCATTCACTTCCAGCATCAGCAAATCATCCTTAGGGAGAATATCTTGTTCCTCCTCTGCAAGCTGATTCCCCCATTTTTTTGTTTCCACTTTTATACATACCTCCTTTTCTACATATTTTCTTGCCGGGTTTTCTGGCACATTCCTTGGATATTCTTTTTACTGAAAAATGAATAGAAGACTAGAAAATAACATGGCGCTCCATCACAGACCGCCGGAACATGCAACACCACTATCTAACTTAATATGCTCCTGCATTTACTGAGTGCGAGGGATCCCCAACTTCGCTGAGTCTGCACATGCAATGGAGAAATGTTGATGCATCTTCTCAGAAGTCATTCGGTAAGAAATGGAAATTAGGAACCCATTTCTACCTAAATATACGTGCTGCAGAGGAAAGAAAAGGAGTAGGCACAGGGAAAAATAAGAACAGAGACACTAACACACATAAACAGAGCGGCATGCACGCATGTAAAATATGTCTACATGCCAACAGGAAAAGCCATGCATGCTATCAGTACATAAAAATTAATATCGTTAGAATAAAAAAGAGAAATATAAATATAATCTCCCTGTTTTTCCTGTAGTAAACTCACCATCCTCAGTTGGGACGTATATGTTTAAATACAGGCAATCTTCACTCTGATCTTGTACATACGATGAAACCACATCCAAGTTATTAGTAAACCACACAGGAAGCATGACTTCCGGCAATCTGCCATCAATGATATTCTGGGGGCAGACAGGAGCAAACTGAGTAGCATTCCTGATGTCTGACCAAGGAGATGGTGGTTCTGGAGGCTGAAAACGATGTTCCCCTGTTGGCGGGGCTGCATATGGAACACCAAGAAACTGAATAACAGGACCCAAAATTTCATTATTGAGTTCTTTCTTGATCCCTCTTATTTTGCCAAAGTTGGTAGTCACCAATGGGTCTGCATCATCCAATTTTTGTGTGAGCACATGGGCAGTGTGAAGCAAACAGCTTAACACACAAAGAGTCAATGAGGCACCCAACCCCCTGTGTACCAAGCAGGCCATGACTGCTCTCCAAACATAATCTGGCCACGTGCATCTGGGCACTGCCATGGTCCCACATTAGTTGTATAGTTGTCTGGTACAGTGAGTCAAAGGTATTTGTATCCACTTGAGAAAAACCGTATATTGGTAGACTACACCTCTGATTTCTTAAAGGCGAGTTTGTCAAGAAAAGCTCAGAAAGCTCTTCGTGCAGCCAGTATCTCCATTGATTTCACGTGTATTGAAGTAGCATCTTCAATCATCACTATTTATCAGACCATATCCTATTGACTATTCTGTTTTCCATCGTAGCAATGTGGTGAGAGTGGCCACGGACTGTACATTTCCCGCTTACAAATCAAATCCAGTTAGCTGCAGGTCTATATCCTAGAGAAAATGAAAATAAATAATTAGTACAAACAAGCTAAAATAGACAGAGTGATAACTAGATGTTTTACAAGCTACAGAAATACATTAATAGTGGCTGGAGTCAGGTGAGTTAAATGCTACCACAGGAAAATTATGGTTTGATGTAAGATGACAGGTAAAATAACTGAGTATTAGAATATTGAGAAACTTGCCTCCTGACTTTATACACATTTAACAGAAAGCAGTTCTTGTCAAAATATACAGTGTCAGGAGCATTTTACAATACAGTTTTTTCTTAAATACTGAAGGCTTATGTTAAATTTTTCCTTTATTGAAGATCTTCAATCATTTTATGGAACCACAGTATTAATCATCAAATATACTAAAAATTAGAATGCAATAGCAGAAAACCTTTAAAAAATATTGGTAGGGAATTAGTGGAATAGAAATAAACTTTGTAAGAATGACTATGTTTATTAAACAAAGTATAGGCCCAATCCCATCTTATACAGATAAGACAAAAATAATGTTGGAACAAGAAAACCAATGCTAGCTCAACTATAATCATTTAAGTGCAACTAATTCTGAAAGATATGGGAGTACCAGACCACCTGACCTGCCTCCTGAGAAATCTGTATGCAGGTCAGGAAGCAACAGTTAGAACTGGACATGGAACAACGAGTGGTTCCAAATAGGTAAAGGAGTACGTCAAGGCTGTATATTGTCAGCTTGCTTATTTAACTTATATGCAGAGTACATTATGAGAAACGTTGGGCTGGATGAAGCACAAGCTCGAATCCAGACTGCCGGGAGAAATATAAATGTTCTCATATATGCAGATGACACCACCCTTATGGCAGAAAGTGAAGAAGAACTAAAGAGCCTTTTGATGAAAGTGAAAGAGGAGAGTGAAAAAAAGCTGGCTTAAAGTTCAAGATTCAGAAAACGAAGATCATGGCATCTGGTCCCATCACTTCATGGCAAATATTTCCTTCACTTTCAATTAAGATTCAAGAATTTAAAAGACAAATTACCATTAGAGACAACTTGGAAAAGAGACAGAAGTTGGCATCATTATTTTGCAGATTTTTTAACCATCTAGTTATATATTTTAGGCCTTCCCTGGTGGCTCAGTAGTAAAGAACGCACTTGCCAATGCAGGAGATATAAACTATATATTTTAGATATCAGTAAATTTACAACAGGAAAATGAGTTTTTGAGTCAAAGTCCATATATTTTAAATTAGAAATGTTCTTGCTATCTGACAGAAATCAAAGGAACAATACAAAAAAGAATGTGGTAGTTTAAAAGAACAACCATACCTAATCATAACATCCTGTATATTGACACTAATCAAACATCTAACACTGTTTACCCAGTCCAACTTAAGACACATCAGAATAAAATGCAACATTCAGTGCCATGCATTTCACAGTCTACCTTACATTAACTGCAAAATACCAAACAACTCGGCAAATCTGTCTTTTCTTGTTCAAGCAACTTTTTGGCGTGCTTAGTTTGAAAACAATGGTGTTGATTTGTATTATAGATGGTTCTATCCTGTCATTTTATGGGAAGATCCCTAGAGAAGTGCTGGTCTGGCAGTGAGGCTTCCCTGACTTTGTGTTATTGAAAAGGAGATTGTGAAAACTATATAGGGCAGCAGGAGATTTGATTCAAGCCTGGTGTTCCCTTAGCTCTGAACAATTCATCACAGATGGCAATAAGGAGATAAATGTCTTCAAGAATACCTCAGTCTGTGTTAATTCGCATACCTTTGCTGTGAAAGCACATTAACATACAAAAGCCAGGCTTAGACCACCCCATTTCTGTGCCAGAACTCCAGTATCTGTTGAAGATGTAGCTACACAAACTCATTTCTGTTGAGTATGTAATGCTCATTCTTGCACAGAATTGTGGTGGGCCACAATTAGGTCTTTTCTGATGACATTTTGGTCTTAAACAACTAGGTCTTTACTGGTCACATTTTGTTGTTAAAATGCAGCATTTTTGACACCTAAGAGGACCTGTGGTGAGGATTTAAAAACCTTCAACACCGTATTTTATACAGCCTAATCTTCAATAGCTATTTCTAAATATTCATTACACACTTACACACTCATCAATAATAAAAAAGTACTTGTTTGGTTCCTAACAAAATACCTCTCATTTACATGCTCACAAATCCTTAACTGTGTTAAAAATAAAAGGGCTGCTGTTTTTCACTAATGTGCTACTTTAACACAAATTGTAGAGGATGAGAATTTTGCATGCCATGGTAAATTTTCAAAGTCTAATGTTTAGCTTTTGAGGTTACAAAAACATCCCATTATACATAGGCTGACCTGTACAGGGAATTATAGTATGAACCCTAAATAGTTTTCAGAGGTCACTGTTATAATAACAACAGTTGCCCACGTGCAATGTACAAATATGGCTAGTTTAAATAACTGAAAATGTAAACGTGTGTGTTAGTTGCTCACTCATGTCCAGCTCTTTGCGACCATATGGACTGTGTAGCCTGCCAGGCTCCGCTGTCCGTGGAATTCTCCAGGCAGTACTGGAGTGGGTAGCCGTTCCCTTCTCCAGGGGATCTTCCTGACCCAGGGATGGAACCCGGGTCTTCTGCATTGCAGGCAGATTCTTCACTGCCTGAGCCACCAGAGAAGCCGCGCGTGTGTGTGTGTGTGTGTGTGCACGCCAAAATATAGACTCTCAAATTTGTTGTTAGGAAATTTTTCCTATTTATTGGTGTTTCCTTGGTATATGCCAAACCCTTAGCTTTTAAACCTTTACACCTCATTTACAACAACCCTATAAACTGGGTTCAACAGTCTTTTTACTCACAAGGTATTGAGACTTAAAGAGGTTAAGTGCCTTGGCCCTGGTTCTCAGCTAATCAATAGCAGATCCAGGAGCCCACTGGCATCTAATTTAAAGGCCATCCTTTTGATCATTACACTAGATACAGTCTCTAACTTCACAATTAACACTTTTTAAAAAACTGATCCTAGTGCCTTTAAAATTGAATTGTAAAAGTGTTTTATGTTCCTTCAGAAGATAGACTCTAGGTAAATTCTCTGACAATGTCATAGAAACAGAAATTTAAATGCTTACCCTGTTCTTAGTGCAACTTTGGATTTTGTTACCTTTTTTAATGACTTTAAAAAAAATTATTTATTTTAATCAGAGAACAATCACTTTATAGTATTGTGATGGGTTTTGCCATTCATCAGCATGAATCAGTCACAGGCAGACGTGTGTTCCTCCCACCCTGAGCCCCTCCTGCTTTCCTCCTCACTCTATCCCTCTGGGCTGCAGAGCACTGGCTTTAGGTGCCCTGCTTCATGCATGCACTTGTACTGGTCGTCTATTTTACATATGGTAATGTACGTGTTTCAAAGCTAGTCTCTCAAATCATCCTACCGCTCCCCTCACCCCCCGCCACTGAATCCAAAAATCTGTTCTTTACATCTGTCTCCTTGGCTGCTCTGCATGTAGTATCGTTATTACCGTCTTTCTAAATTCCATATATATGAGCAAATACACAGTATTTTTCTTTCTCTTTCTGACTTACTTTACTCTGTATAATATGCTCCAATTTTATCCACCTCATTAGAACTGATTCAAATGTTTTCCTTTTTATAACTGAGTAATATTCCATTGTGTATATGAACCACAATTTCCTTATCTATTCATCTGCCGATGGACCTCTAAGTTGCTTCCAATGTAAATATTGTAAATAACTATTGTAAATAGCACTGCAGTGAACATCAGGGTAGATGTGTCTCTCTCAATTCTGGTTTCCTTAGGATGTATGCCCAGCAGTGGGACTACTGGGTCGTATGGCAGTTCTATTCCCAGTTTTTTAAGGAACCTCATCACTGTTCTCCATAGTGGCTGGATCAGTTTGCAAGATTTTGTTACCTTTTTTTTGCCTTTTTAAACTTTACATTGAATGGGTGTTCATATGCATTTACATTAAAATAATGATGAGTAACCAAAAAAAGCCCAACTTTATAATAGCACAAATGTCCATTAACAGATATTGACAGATGAACTATGATATAGTCACAAATTAAAATTCTACACTTCAGTGAAAATAAAGAACATAGACTTAAATATCAACATGAATAAATCTTAATACTGGAAAATGTTATTTAAATAAACATTAAAATATGTGAAACAAAACTACACATTATTCACAGATGTATGAATATGTAATAACACATGATTTATTATCCATGGGTAAGAAGAAAAGGATATTAAATTAGTTCTAGCAATTAATTAATGCTATTAATTGATTAATTGGAACTATGCATGATAATCTGTGATGGGGCCTTAAAAGATCACAATTAACTACAGCAAGTACTAAAAATCTGAGATTTTGATTGTGGTGGGTGACGTGTATACACACACATGTGAATACACACATGTGCACACACATCTTTGTTGAGGAATTCTCTACATTTTTCTGCATGCTTGAAGTATTTCATAATAAATATTGGTTATACATTAAAATAATGAGGTCAGAAAATCCTTATTCAGCAGTCCAGGCAAGTAGATGAACTTGTCAATCCACACTGGATTAGCTTTCCTCTGACTTTTTAGTAGGTGAAGATAACTAGCTCACAAATTCCTCCATTATTCTTCTTTGGTTAAGGCATGTGCAATTCCAAAGGGACTACAAAAATAAAACAAAATAACAAAAATAACAAAACAAAATAAACAACACTTAAACAAAACATCAAAAATGGGAATGTATTATCTCTTGCATTAATTTATCAGAACACCTGGTCCATTAACTAGTTTGTTCCTGAGTGACCCAGATCAGAGATGATGCTAGAAAAAATATAGAGAAATTTCTAGAACATTAAATATTCACAGTGAGTGGACACATTCATCCAATTCTTTCTTTACTCAACAAACATTTATTGGCTATCTATGATTTGTATGCTGTTGTGCTAAATCTTATAAGAATTTAAAGATAAGTACAGCCTACTAATTGTTTCCAAGTAGCTACAACATTGAAAAGAAACGCCACATTAAAAATGGCTCTACTCCAGGTTGGAATGTGACATGTGTTCAGTAAATATATGATTACAGGGAGTTGGAACCCAGGACGGTGTCTCCAACTTCTAACTTTACATAGTCTATTATGTCTTATTTTTAATATTCAGTTCAGTTCAGTTCAGTCGCTCAGTCGTGTCCGACTCTNAACAACACTTAAACAAAACATCAAAAATGGAAATGTATTATCTCTTGCATTAATTTATCAGAACACCTGGTCCATTAACTAGTTTGTTCCTGAGTGACCCAGATCAGAGATGATGCTAGAAAAAATATAGAGAAATTTCTAGAACATTAAATATTCACAGTGAGTGGACACATTCATCCAATTCTTTCTTTACTCAACAAACATTTATTGGCTATCTATGATTTGTATGCTGTTGTGCTAAATCTTATAAGAATTTAAAGATAAGTACAGCCTACTAATTGTTTCCAAGTAGCTACAACATTGAAAAGAAACGCCACATTAAAAATGGCTCTACTCCAGGTTGGAATGTGACATGTGTTCAGTAAATATATGATTACAGGGAGTTGGAACCCAGGACGGTGTCTCCAACTTCTAACTTTACATAGTCTATTATGTCTTATTTTTAATATTCAGTTCAGTTCAGTTCAGTCGCTCAGTCGTGTCCAACTCTTTGCGACCCCATGAATCACAGCACGCCAGGCCTCCCTGTTCATCACCATCTCCCGGAGTTCACTCAGACTCACGTCCATCGAGTCCGTGATGCCATCCAGTCATCTCATCCTCAGTCGTCCCCTTCTCCTCCTGCCTCCAGCATCAGAGTCTTTTCCAGTGAGTCAACTCTTCGCATGAGGTGGCCAAAGTACCGGAGTTTCAGCAGTAGCATCATTCCTTCCAAAGAAATCCCAGGGTTATCTCCTTCAGAATGGACTGGTTGGCTCTCCTTGCAGTCCAAGGGACTCTCAAGAGTCTTCTCCAACACCACAGTTCAAAAGCATACCTATATATTTTCTATCTTACTTTGTTTTTACTGATTGTTTTCATTTGTTCAGTCCAACCCTTCCTACTGAATTTTTTATTCAGGGGCAAGAATTTTGTGTTATTTTTATATCCATCATAAAATCTATGTGAAAATCATTTACCAAGTGTAGGCATAGGTTGCAAATGATCTGAACTGACTACATACTTATTACCAAAGCTGCTTAAAGTTTGACCAATGCTATACAACCGATGGTTGTTATTCACCATAGTTAAATGCCATAAAGTCACTGCCAACACTGAACTGGGAAATATGGATCCATCGCTCAAAGAGAAATGGATCTGTGTGTGTGCGTGTATATATATATGTATATATACGTGTATGTATGGGCTTCCCTCATAGCTTAGTTGGTAAAGAATCCACCTATGATACAGGAGACCCCAGTTCGATTCCTGGGTAGAGAAAATCCACTGGAGAAAGGATAGGCTATCCACTCCAGTATTCTTGGATTTCCCTTGTGGCTCAGCTGGTAAAGAATCTGCCTGCAATGCAGGAGACCTGAGTTCAATCCCTGGGTTGGGAAAATCCCCTGGAGAAGGGAAAGGCTACCCACTCCAGTATTCTGGCCTGGAGAATTCCATGGACTATGCAGTCCATGTGGTCCCAGAGAGTCAGACACGACTGAGAGACTTTCACTTCACACTTCACACATATATACATACATATTCACTTATATACATATTTCACATTGTTATGAATGAATTCATCCTGGTAGATTCTATTTTCTTTATTTTACAAAAGAGAAAACAAAACTCAAAAGTGTTTGGTGACTTGCGTGAAACCACTTCACTAATGGGCTTCCCAGGTGGCTCAGTGGATAAAGAATCCCCCTGTAATGCAGGAGATGTGGGTTTGATCCCTGGGTCAGGAAGATCCCCTGGAGGAGGGCATGGCAACCCACTCCAGTATTCTTGCCTTGAGAGTCCCAAGGATAGAGGAGCCTGGCAGGAGTTGCACAGAGTCAGATAGGACTAAAGCAACTGAGCATGCACGCACCTCATTAACAGATGCCAGAGCTGGGATTCAAATCCCCTCTACCTGACCCCAGAGCTGGAGCTTCTTGCACTGCAGTGCACTGTCTACTGTCCCCATGCTCTGATCATCTCTGTGTGGGAGCTGAAGCAAGAAGTCAGATCATCACCTTGCTCACTCTCAGCAGGAAGTGTGCTCATGTGGTGACTCACATTTTTTGCTGCTTTGCTCATGTCTGTGAATGACTGCAAAAGCACCATGAGTATTGACTTTGGGGTTAAAAAAAATTTAGTGAACAGGCAAAACTGTAATACAGATCCAGGAATAATAAAGACTGACTGTATTAACTAAAGGAAAATAATGTTTTGTATCTATGAATCTATAAGTTATTTTGAGGTCAGAACATATTAGCCTTGTAACAGCACTTAGTAATAATAATGGGATTTAAGAATTGCATTTCGTAATGATAATGTCATAAAATTTCATTTAGTAACATCTGGTTTCAGTGGAGTGTAGCAGTTTTTGAAGGCCAAGCCTGGCCATGCAACTGAAATGTGCTTTTGGGAACAGCTCACTGTAAGAGAACCTGACCATCAGCAGACTGTGGGCTTCCTATACCAGGATGCTTCACATTCATGCTGGTGGTGGTTCAGGACCTTGAAACAAGGGGTATCCCATGAGACCCAGGAGTGAGGAACAAAGAAGCCTGAGTCTGAGTTTCTAGGCCCATTCAGCACATACCCTTTCCCTGCTATTGCTCTATTTGTCTGTAATAAAGCTGCCCAATGAGTATAAACTATTTGAGTCCTGTGAGTCCATTCATTAACTGACCACTTAATGTAAGTAATGTGCAATTAATTCATATAGTAAGTAATTAAAAATGAAATGAATAAACAAATGTATGCAATCAGAAAAAAAATATTAGGCTTTAAAAGAAGAGACAGGTCTACTTCGAGTTGGTGGAAGAGGACAGAGTTCATGAATCAAGAGGAATATTAGCTCGGCCTCAAAGAATCAGACCAACACTGATGGTCACAGAAGGAATTCTGGGTAGAGGCACATTCTAGAAACAGTGGCAAATATATGTAGTAAATAGTGTGGCTCTCAACCTCCCTGAGGGCAGCTCACACTCCAAGGCAGGAAGTCCACACCAGTGCAGAAATGTCTGCTCTTCCTTTCTCAATGCAGACTCACTCAGAGGGGCCATTCCAGCCCCCAAGCTCCCTATCGAAAGGGGCCGAGGGAGAGGTTGGTGGTGATTCCCTGGTTTCCCCCACCCAGGTGCTTTTCACAATAGCAAGCCCAAATAAACTTTTAACAAGCAAATCTTCATCTCAGAGTCTTATTTTTTCTCCCTGAGAAACCTGACCTATGAAAGAAAGGAAAAAGAAGGAGTCACATTTGAGAAGGGCACAGTTTGCTTTGGCCAGAACACAGAGTAAGTGAGGCTGAGCACTGGATGAGACTGGAAAGGCAGGCTACAGCCAAATCAAGCAAGCTCTTCGTTAAAAGTCTAAAGAGTTTGGATTTTATTCACTGGATGATGAAAAACCATTAAATAGACTTAGGAGGCGAAAAGTATTATCAAATATATTCACAAGAAAATTAAACTGGCAGTATTGTGGAGCAGAAATCCCCAAAGTAACGGGTTTATACCCCACTACAAGAGGACCAGATGAGAGAAGGGAAGTAAATAGTTGAACTTCTATGTATTATAATGTTTTATAAAGCAAAAAGAAACAAAACTAAGCTTGATAATATGTATATATGGTTTCATACAGTGACTTCACATGGTTGTATGTTGCACCTAGCACTTGAGATGTTCGTGGGAAGATGATGGTTCTATACTGTAGTGGATTTGCCAGGAGTGGCATTTTGTTGTTGTTACTGTTCCTTTTCAATGTTTGGTGATGCATTAGAGTTAATACCACTGGATAAGCACATTTACACATTTTTCATCATGTTTTAGTTAATATAAACCTCACAAAATTGACTACTAAAGTATGTTTTCCCCACAAGATAAATACAGATTAAAAGAAAGTACTAGTAATAGAATATGGATGAGAAACAAGCAGAAATGAAACTTCTCCTAGTTCTAGCATAGGCTCTTCCTCAGCTATACTGCAAGACTGAAAATAATGACTACTTAGAAAAGTTATGACCAATCTAGATAGCATATGGAAAAGCAGAGACATTACTTTGCCAACAAAAGTCCGTCTAGTCAAGGCTATGGTTTTTCCAGTGGTCATGTATGGATGTGAGAGTTGGACTGTGAAGAAAGCTGAGCACCAAAGAATTGATGCTTTTGAACTGTGGTGTTGGAGAAGACTCTTGAGANGTCTGAGTGAACTCCAGGAGTTAATGATGGACAGGGAGGCCTGGTGTCCTGCAATTCATGGGGTCGCAAAGAGTTGGACACGACTGAGCGACTGAACTAAACTGAACTGAGTCATATATAAAAACAAGCAGAAAAAATATCTGAAAACATAAAGAAGATAACTTTGAAATGGAAATACAGATACATTTTAGTAGCTCTGAACTGTACCTTAAGAATCTCTACAGCTTTAGATATTAATAAATAATGGAAAGAAGCTATCAAGTTTGTAAGATATTAAAAAAAACCCTGACTTTTTCTCATTATTTAATATCTATTTTTGTGTATGTGTTGCAATCTGATAATAGAAATATTTATGGAGGAGTGTAAATATATGTACTATGTTTAGTCGCTCAGTCATGTCTGACTCTGCGATCCCACGGACTATAGACTGCCAGACTCCTCTGTCCATGGGGGATTCTCCAGGCAAGAATACTAGTGTGGGTTGCCATTTCCTCCTTCAGGGGATCTACCAAACCCAGGGATTAAATCCAGGTCTTCAGCATCGCAGGCGGATTCTTCACCGTCTGAGCCACCAGGGAAGCCATAAATACATATTTCATACTGTTTATGATCTGGTTATCAAAAACAGAGGAGCATATGACCAGAAACATGTGGAAACCATTACCTCAGTAAATGAACTGGTGGGGAAGGTGAAGGTGAAGGTGAAGTCGCTCAGTCGTGTCCGACTCTTTGCGACCCTGTGGACTGTAGTCTACCAGGCTCCTCCGTCCATGGGATTCTCCAGGCAAGAATACTGGAGTGGGTTGCCATTTCCTTCTCCAGGGGATCTTCCCAACCCAGGGATTGAACCCAGGTCTCCTGCATTGGAGGCAGACGCTTTAACCTCTGAACCACCAGGGAAGGGGAAGAAACCAGAAACAGTTTTATTTTCATATTTTATACATCAGTTTGAAGTATAACTAAATATACCTAAATTTATGTGAAAATGACATCAAAACCAGCTAATATTAGAGATCACAGCTACTTGCCAAGCTGTCTCAAGTAATTTACATTAGTCCTCACAACAAACTTATACTCCAATTATTCTTATTTGAAAGGAGGAAAATGAGACTTTATATGGCAAGATAGCTTTTTTAAGACCACAGAGCTTAAAAAAGAGACAGACAGAGACAAGACTCCCTACCTCTTCTAGAATATGCCCTGTGTATGATACATGACATTTGCTTCTGAATGAGACTAACTCAATAAAGTCACGTACTCAGTTTGAGAGATTTTAGAAAGAAAAACATACAGGACACCAACGGAGGAAAATATGAGCTTAACAGGCATAATTTGGAGCAGATGGCTTGGTATTGAAAGTTTTTCCAGCAATGTTCCATAACATGAGGCAAAGAGTAAATGACAGAAGTTAGGACTGAGGATAAGCAAGGTAAGAATGACAGAATTTCAAGGAGCAAAGGTTTTAAGAATTGGTCATTTTAGTGTTTAAGAGATTAACTAAATCTGGGGAAGAAAGCAAACAGTACCAGCAGGGCACAAGGAGAAAAAAGTAAGACAGGATTAGAACCAAAAGTCACATAGATGGGAATATCAAAGTTCAAGATTAGTCATGTGGAAGTTCAAGCACTATCATAGCCCATGTTGTGGCCATACCAACATGTAGCTATGGAGAACAAATGTCCTGACAAGTATATTCTGCAATGATCATCAATTAATTAATAACTCCATTAATGCCAGCACCAACTACTACGAGTTAGAGAGAATTATCATCTCTGTGTAACAGATAATTAAACTGAAGATCAGAAACACAAAGCCTCTGAAACATTTTTCAATTAAAAAAAAAAAGAACACAGTTTTACGAATGTAGGGAGTTGCAACAAATAGAAAGAGATAGGCAGAAGAATTTAAAGGGTTTAAAGATAAACCCCGCCTCCTCCTCAATTTTGTCCAGAGCCCCCTTCCAGGAGGAAGGGCAGGCAGGTCTCTGCGGGCTCTCAGTTTACAGCCCACTCTCCCTTCCCTTCACAAAGCATGTAAGCAGGGTTCTACTTGCTCTCTCTCTCCTTGGGCTACTTCCACTCGGAATGAACTTCTCCCATGATGTAAGCAAACAGTAGAGAAAACAGAACGGTAGGAGAAAAGGCAAACTAAAATTTGACAGTAAAAGAGAAAAAAATTTACCAACAAAATATTTTAAAGAATAGCAAGGAAAAATTTCTAAGTATATTCCAGATAGTATACCCGGTAACAAACTATCTTAGTGAAAATACAATTCTAATAAAAACAAACAAACAAAGAACATCACTGAGAGTCCTGGTCAGTGAATTCAATCCAACTTATTTACCAAGATTCTTCCTTCCTGGGGAATACTCTTACCGGTTAGATTTTGCCTGGAGAAACTCCAGCCAGGATCCCTCAAGGCCATTTGAACTAACAAGATTCAAATGTCAGTTCAGATCCTCCCAGCCACAAAAACACTCCCTCTCTGCAACTCTCGAAGCATTTATTGCCCTTTTTCTTTAGGGATCTTTAGTACTTTTCACCACAGTAATTTGTAAACTCGGATTCCCTGTTCAACGTTACTATGTCATTTAGTGCCAAGCACTGGGAAGGCCAACAAGAAGGAGACAGTCATGGTGATGACACTCACGAGACTGAAGTTCAATGAGGAAGACAAACTTTATGTGAATCAATCACTCCATTTAGTTATAAAGGATTTGCAAAGAAGGATAATTCTCGGAGGGGAGAGTTAATGAGTCTTGAGTAAAAAGGATGACTGTCCTGAAGAAGTAATCTGTAAACTGGGTTCTGAAAGATGAGTCGAAGTTGACAGGGGCCAGATCCTGTCAGAGGCAAGAGAAGACCCAAACACTGGGAAGCCTGGGCCTCTCTGTGAACAAAGAGTTAACTGTGACTTCAGAGAAGGGTGAGGCATCAAGCCAAAAAATTTGAGATGTGAGATCTTACCTCAAGTATGATGAGAATAATTATAATCACAGAAATAACTATCAGGTTAGCCTTAATATTTGAGAAGAGAGGCTATGGCTTTTGAACAGTTTATTTGAAAGCAACCATCCCCAGAACAATTAGTTACATTGTAAGTCATTAGAAAATATCTCTTGAATGACTAACCCATTCATTCTATATATTATTTTTCTTTCATTAACCCTACCCTCAGATTTTATTTATTCAACTGTGATATGTGACCACTGTGAAGGCATTGTCTTAATTACACTTGGCAGCAAAAGGAGATAAAACAGAGAAGAGATGAAGATAAATAAATAGAAGGACAGCGAAAATTCCTCATCACGGAGAGGTGCGGAGGCATGTTCTTATAGACTGGTGACTAATTTTGTTACCATTTGGGAAAAAAAAAAGTGAGATCTGAAGATGCCATAACAGCTTTCTGACAGCAGAAAGAAAAAGAGATCAAGGTGAGAGCATTTCCTTCTGCATTCTACAACTGAATATTTCTACTAAGACCATCATTACAACAAATGGCTAACCTTTAGTGAGTTTCTCCTTTATTTTATTTTGGGGATGTAAGTGAAACAATGCATTTATACTTGACTATATAAATAAGTTTTACTTTCTGTTTACTCTGAACCTACTCTCAGAATCTCTACATATTAATTGCTGTTTTAAAATCTACAGAAGAGGGTTAACTTTCAAATATGGAAGGACATTAAGAGGATTTGAAGGACAGCAAGTGTAAAACAGAATGTTTAAAAATAAAAGCACAGGCAACTGTTTTAATGCATACGTCAAATATCACAGGATGCGTGTTTAAAACCAATTGGTGATGCTGTGACTCTCCTAGAAGGAAATGAATAATCACTCAAGAGCTCAGGAGAGACAGCCAGGTAGAGTGGATCACTTTCCTGGATATTAAAGTGAAGCTTTTGTCTGAAAAGGGCTACTTTGGGGTTGCAAGTCATTGTGTCCAGAAGCATACCTGCCAGTATCTTAAGTGTGCCTTAAGTAACTTAAGCATACCTTGCCAGTANTTTTGTCTGAAAAGGGCTACTTTGGGGTTGCAAGTCATTGTGTCCAGAAGCATACCTGCCAGTATCTTAAGTGTGCCTTAAGTAACTTAAGCATACCTTGCCAGTATCTTAAGTGTGCCTTAAGTAACAGGTACGCCTGCCAATATCTTTGTAGTGAAGACAGTACAGCCTAAGAGCAGTGCTACCTTCTCAAGTCACTGTTTGAGTCTGTTCTTATTTCTGGTGAGTTGTGCCTCGGAAGAGCAGAGAACTGCCGCTCCTGGTGCCCTGCTTAACTGAAGTTCTCTTTAAAACTCCTGTGCTGCCAGACAATGGCTACAATGCTGGCAGAGGCAGTGCTAAGTTTCTCAGTGTGGCCCTGTGCCAGGGTGAGTCAGTCTTGACCCCTTGCAGGATGATTAGCAGAGAGGGGGTAGTTAAACCTTTATACGCATTCAGTCCTAGGTTTCTGCAGGATTGGCAAATACTATAGTTACTACTGTTTAAGGAGTAACTGTCTGCTAGGAACTGGACTGAGACCACCAACTCCTTTCATGTAAGGTACCAGACAACAATAAGGGTTCTGTCACTCCTGATTTGGCTTAGAGCTCAAGCTTTGCCCCGAAGTGACAGATGATTATACTTGCAATCTTCTTCAGATACTCACATCTTTTATTTCCTTTCATATTACAGTTCTATTAGTACTAACAATAACAGAATTCAAAGCAATACTCTATCCATGTGCCATTTGTGTAACAAAACATCAATGAATACACAAGAATTTAATATACACATAAGTTTAAGTGAATTCACCATTTAAATAAAATTGAACAACAGGAATCTTGTAACTATAAATTTTTTTTTAAACTGAAAAATGAATTAATGACCAAAACGCCAAACATGATTACATTTTAGATCTTACTGTCCATGATCTAAGTGTTTGAATTAGTGCTTCCAAAGTTCCTTGAGATATCACATTTTCTAGACAGCAGAAAATAATTCTAATATTCATTTTGGTAAAAATTATAACCTCAAATAATCCTATTATATTGTGAGTCCTGATAAAATAATTTATCACAATAAATAAACTACATAAAAATTTCACTAAAAAGTTTCAATTCTTATTTGTCTTTAATTAAAATTCAATCTTTTCAATATATTTCTACTTTTGGAATTTTGCACATAGTTTTAAAATATATATCAACTAAAAGTAACAAGTGACTTAGGTTAAGAAAAATTAAAAGCAAAAATGAAGAGATCAGGTATTAAACAAGAAGTTACATATTTAGTTGTTAATATGCAAGACTAGGATGAGGTTTTTTTAGTCATTCAGCAATATTTGTCAGTTGCTAGTAATATGTCAGGCACTATTCTGGGTGTTGGGGGAAAACACATAGCTTTGAAAAGCCAGACAATACCTCCTGCCATTATAGATGTTATATAAGCTATACCACTGTATTATTGCTGCATGTTATTACTAAAGACCACAGCTTTAAATAACAGAAACTTTTGGCAACAATCTCATAGCAACATATGCATTAGAATATTTGGCACAGTTAAAGAGGTAAAGATACTAAGTGACTTTATTTTTTACCCATAAGAAAAAGGATAGATAACAGTGTCACATGTGTGTAAAGTTTTGTACAGCTAAGTAATATAGATTTAAATTAAAAATGACAGATGCACCGACTTGAAACTTGAAACATAATGGTTACTGAAGTGAACCTTTACTCCTTGTAGCCTTACGGTTAACTAGTAGATGGCTGAGTATGATTTTCAGGTCTTAATGTTGACAACTGTTTGTCAATGTGATAGGTGATAATCACTGTTTTTCTGGTCAGTTCTGTCATAAGGGGAATGGTGGTCCTATGGGAAAAACGTATACTAACAATAATTCCAAGTTAGTTTTTATCAAGTCAGTATTCATTGATTTAATGAATGACCATGTTAAATTTCCAAGCATGGAGTATCCCATATGAAAGTATGCACCATAACTATCTAGAAAAAGACAAGAAGATTTTCAATTCACTTTGAAATGTTACAACTAACCTCTTTTTTCCCCTCAAAGACTCAATATTCACTGGGTATTTCAAAGAGGAAAAACCTACCATTACACATAGGTGATGCCAAAGGTGTGTATAAGAACAAGTTAGCCTATCAAACAGATGTTGCCAAAAAGACAGTTGTTGAAGAGCATGTATAAGACCATGCTATTGCCTGACTGCCTCCCTCTTTCCAGAAGTACCTACATTAAATACAGATGAAATGTAAGAAAACCACATTCTAAGGAAATATTTGCCCAGTATTCCATCTCTTCTCCAACATCTGCCCAGATATAAAATGCCACCACCAAATAAATAAATGGGCAAACATAAATAATTTCTAAAATTTATTTCTAAGTGCTCCAAATTAGACAGAACTATAGATGCAGGTAAGTTGATCTATGAGCAGTCCTCTAACTGATACACCACCTACAGCACACCCAAAGGGCTGGCACGGATTCTGACTGGTAGATTAGGCAGGCATATATGGTATTAGGAAAACTGACCACAGAAAAGTGAAAGGCTACTGTGTGGCTACTGAAAGGCTACTGTGTCTGAAGGGAAGTGGTATAGAACATGCCTGGATATAGTTAACATATTAAACCAAAATTGTTATAGAAAAGTGAAAAGCCTGAAATAGTGTATATTCTCTGATTTCATAAGCCAGAGCCAAGCGCATCAACTTAAAGGCAGGTCCTAAGATGTCAACTGAGTTTAGTAGGTCTAGTCTCAAACTGGAACTTTCTTTCTTGTCATGTATCCCTGTGGTTTTTGATTTTATATCTGCAGTAATAACTTGCATTTGTTCCAAAATGAATTTCATGCTTGTTTTTCTTAATTAAACTTTCTTTAGCAGCCCTAATATGTGTATTATTAAAACTCATTAGTCCTATTCACACCTGCCTGTCAGTTTTTGGCTACACATTCACATATTGAAGTGCCTGGCTGCTATATATAGGAAGAAAATTAAATAATAAATATGGGAATTGAACGTTTTATGAGTGTCAAGATGAAAGAGTGCCTGCAAGGCCCATAAGGTTTCACACAAAAGAGGCATTACTGCTAAAGCTAACATGCTGACACATCTCTCATCTATAAAGTCTGCAGTAATGGCAGCAGTAAAGCGTTTCGCCATTGACTAGAATTTCTCTTACATGCAACGGAAACAGGCACAGAAGAGATTATATTGACTGTTATAAAAAGAATTCATATAAAATCCTCCAAAAGTTTAATGACTGATAATTTCAAATGCCTGGAGTGATTTATTAGTTTTCCTTAACTTCAGTTAAGCTTAGAGTTGGCAGTATCTCTCTCTTTCACACATTTGCTACCATATAGGTGTTTTTTGTGGGGGTGGAGGACAGAAATAATTCATATCCTTCTATAGCAAGAGAGTGACAGTTGACATTGTCAATGTGATGTCATTAATAACAAAGGAAAGGTAATCAAACCTGTTGTATAAGAAATTATTCTTAGGAACAGTTGAAAATGTTGCTATCCCACAAGATTAAGAGATTAGCTATTTGAAAATGTTTTAAATTATCTTTCAAAAGGCATTTAAAGGGACACCCTAGGTTTATCATGAGTCTTCTATATGTTAATTTTTCAAATATTTTCTGGGCTTTGCAAATTTGAAATATTAAAAACTGAAGTTTTAAACTAACTATAAGTTTTAAGTTTTGTTTTTAGCATTTCTTGACAAAGCAAATGAAACAGAAGATTTGCATTTTGAGATGCCATGTGTTAAATTTCAGCAAATCATTAAAATAGGATTGCCCTTTTCATTTTGCTTTCAATTAAGAGTGGAGCAATTTCCTTTAAAAAAAATTGAGTAGTGTAAAATAACATTTAACTGTATTTAAATATCTCAGAATCATGAAACAAATCTGCAGCAAATGTATTAGCACCCCCTGAATGTTAGGCCAGCTAGATCACATGGAAGGGTTCTAGGGACAGATGCAGCAAAGCTCCAGTGAAGCAACTTGAGTTATTCCATGGTGATAAGGTTTGGGGAATCCAAAGCTATTTCTCATCACACATTAGAAACCATGCTTGTCACTTTCAGGGCCAAATGAGAGTTTCTACTTTACCCCAAACTACCACATTTTGTGTTTTCTATAGTGAAATTGGGACAGATGATCAAGGCCACCATGTTCTTTTTAACAGTCATGACAAAAAAAAAAAAAAAGNTCCTCCGTCCATTGGATTTTCCAGGCAAGAGTACTGGGGTGGGGTGCCATTGCCTTCCCCGCCTAAGAGCCCTGAGCTTCTGAAATAGAAGCGAGGACCTTTGCCCTCAAGCCCAGAGTACACTGCCCCTGCTTCCTATGCTAGTGAATGTGGGTCAAGGATACTCTGTAAAATAAAACAAAAGAGAGCTAATAAGCAAACCCTCTATGGAAGGAAAATGCAATGATTTAACCTTATATTATGCAAAAGGACTTTGGTTATGTAACGGTTATGTTATCAAGGTTAATTACCATCCATGTTTCACAAAAAATTATTGGCTTGTTCACACAGAACCACATCTGACTTGCATATTATCGTACCTGCATGTCTTACACTTAAATACAAAAAATAAACTGCGTGACACGGCAACTTCTACTCCTCACTGACATACAACAAAATGACTGAGTGCTTCTGTGGGTAAGATTGTGATTGGGGCCAGGTACTCTGGCAGACATAGAAAGAAAAAGGCATCACCGTCACCAAGCTATTTATAATCTCTCCAATGGTTGTTCAAGTCTTTCCCCAAACTGTACATCTTTTTACTCCATTTACTTGTATCAAACTAAGCCCAAAGAGAAGCCTAATGTTTATTTTATAGTAAGCTTTGTTATTTTGAGATAATTGTAGATTCACATGCAATTTTTAAAAATAATAGAGAAAGCCCATGTACTCCTTACTGAGATTACCCGAATGGGAACATCTGGCAAAACCATAATACAATGTCACACTCAGGATGCTGATGTGGGTGCAGGCAATAGAGAACCTTTCCACCACCACGAGGGTCTCTCATGCCCTTTTATAGGCACACAGCCTCTCTTCCTTGCTCTATCTCTCCCTACACCCCCTGCCCCTGCCCGTTGAGTCCTTGACCCTGGCAACCACCTCTCTGCTCTCCCTCTCTATAATTGTGTCATTTCGAGAAACGTTATATAAATGGAATCATACAGTATGTAATCTTTGGGAACTGTCTTTTCCCACTCAGCATACTTCCCTCGAGATTCAGCCTACTTGTCCCATGGATCAAAAGTGTTTCTGAAAAAAAAAAAAAAAAAAGTGTTATTTGAATAAAGTAGAGCAAATGTAACTAAGTGAACTCTTCAGGTTTTTTAATAGTTCTCAAAATAATTCACTCTATTAATAGAGAACATTTATGTAACTGGGTGAGTTGCTCTTCGTTTAATGGTTACAGCTTTTAAATTATTTGGGGGTATGTAGTTTTATTTATTTTTATTCTTATTACTATTAACTTTCCAAAGTGGATCTACCACCTACAAAGTTTAACAAAGTTTTATGTTATGAACTGCTTGTAGAAACTACAGAGGGGGTTAAAGTTTTCACCTTTTCATTTTTACTACCAAAAGAAAATGGAACAGGGGCCACAAAATATTGATTATTCTTGCCAGAGGAAAATATTGTTCAGTCATGACAAAGGCACTTTAAGTTAACTCTTCCGGCTTTTGCACCATTGTGCATGCCATTACCACTGGGTCAGTGGTTGTGAAAGATGTAAATTAACTTTTACAAGGACTTCCTTTCTCATATATCATACTCTCCATCTACTTTTATAGTATCAACATTATATTCTCTACTAGCCTATAAAGTGGGATTCTAATCCATCTCCCATTTGCCTTCATGATATATTTTGTTATTTGTTAGCTGTCTGTTTTAACTTAAATTCTTAAAAAGCTGTTAATATTAGTGGACAGTGTAGCTATGATCAGTGGCTAGAATGTACCAAAACACAGAATATCCGTTCTTCTAGCCCATGCTGCACATAAACCACATGACTTAGAGCTGTGTTTAAAAGGCAAACCCAGCCTCTGAGATATCTTCTTAAAACTAACACCCCTGCAGGAACTATTTCTTGCTATTTTTATAATCTATAGAAAAACTTTCAAGTCTGCAGAAATAAGTAATAACTTTTCCACTGTAGAATCCTTGGGAGACAAGAGTTTCATTTTTTGCTATTTAATCTTAAAAAGGAAAAAGGAATGGCATTGATCTTGTTTCAGAATTTAGACTTAAGAAACACATAGATACACATAAATCCAAGAATAAAGTTTGGTGAGGCTCCCTTTTAATGCCAAAATGTCTGATGTATCTGGAATTCTTGAAGTGCTTGGATGATGAGTGCTTAGTTCACGATGAAAAGGTTTTAATGCTAAAACCATAAAGGTATATGGCATCTACATCTATTTCATAGTCTATAAACAGAGACCCCTGAAAAAATATTTGATACTCTTCTTTAAAATAATAACATGTAGAAAATTCATTGTTTTATGTTTTAACAATTATCTATTTCCATTTTAGTCTAATGCAGCTGAATGACTGAGGTTTAAAATTAAACGAAATGGCCTTAAATAGGAAAAGCCAACTAACCTTCTGAAGGTATAAGGAGCCTATGAAGGCAGGGGAGTGCCTTAACTCATTGAACGTTATCTATATACATATTTTAAATCCGTTCTCTCTACGTAATTGTTCTGAACCTATGCGGACTCCAAAATTGGTTCAGAATTATATGCCTTTCTGGATTCCAAAGCAACTTTTAGTTTCCTTAGTCAATTAATATTCACTCACTGTGGAGTGATTATTTTTAATTACATCTGCTGAAATTGATTTCCCTTCTGTAAATAAAGATGAGCTTTTGTTGACAGCAATGAAATAATATTTTAAAAGAAAAAGGAAAAAAAAAAAAAAGCTCTTAATTCAGCAGCAAGAAAACGTCTGGAAACGCGCGCGCACCGCTCAGTTGGAAAGAAAAGCCAGTAAGTGGCGAGGCAGCCAGAGCAGGCATGCATTGGAAATACAGCCGGCTGCCTGGCGCACTTGCCAGCCTGGGCCCTCGGCAGAAAGGCTGCAACGCCTTCCTGGACTGGTCCAACTGGAAGAAAAGTTACCTCGGACTGTATTATGCGAAGTCGTACAAGTGAATTACAAGACAACATGTGTGGCCGGTCACCCACTCTTACAGTCTCCATCCGATGCAGTGAACCTGTAACCCTTTAGTGTTCGGCGGGGAGGAGGGAGAGGCGGGAAGGGGAAGGATGGAAGGGAAAGGGAGAAAGAGACAATACGAAAACGGCCAATCCCCCCTGCAAAATTCCCCCAGAAGCCAAGACAGCTGCCAAAACAACGGCAGAGATAGCAGCGGTTTCTACTTGGGCTTTCCCCCTCCACATGCAGGTTTTCCAAGGCATCGCTGCCTCCTCTCTTTAAAGTATCAGTAGGAGAAAGCACTAGATCCAAGAGGGATCTCTCAACTGAGAGATTTTCAACGCGAAGTTCAGAGCTTGGAGGGTTGCTCGGCTTTCCCACAGTCGCCACAAAACACTGTTTTTAAGCTCGATCTAGGTAGCTCCCTAGAGACCTACCGGAGATGTGCGAGGTGGTTCACATCCCCCCACTTCACTCTCTATTTCACAGGCACCGCGTCCGCAGCACCTTCCGCGCAGCGGCACACAGACCCAGGCAGCCCCCTCCCAATAAAAGACCCCAAACTTACCCTCAGTAAGATAAATCCACAGAGCGAGCCCCCTCATCTTTCCCCAGTCCCCTTCCAATAATTCAAGGAGACAGTTTCCACAACACTTCGCCGTCAAATTCAAGCTGAATTGCTCCAAGTATTTACCAGTTCCTAGACGCTTATTTTGGAATCTTGAGCATCCAGTAATTCTTGTTTGACAATTCAAGATGCTTCCTTTATTTGTTTTCTTTTTTTCTTCTCTAAGCAGCCGCAACCCCAGTTTTGCGCCCCCCCTCTTCCTTTTTTTTTTTTTTTATTCACCCACGGACACTTCCAAAACGTGTCGATTGATCCTTTTATCTCTCCAGCTGCAACCACGATCCAGAATCCTTAGGACCCCAAGCCACCTCCATGTAAATCCGAGCATCAGGCAAGAAATACAAATGATCAAACAACGTTACTTCTTTCAGCTGCAATCAGATAATCCTACTAATCCAATAGATTTATCTCGATTGGAAATTGACCTCAAAAATGAATCCCTGCTGCTGATGTCCAGTAGAGCGATTTCATAGCCCTGTTCGGATGACCAAAAGAACTGTGGATTCTTTCTTTCTAAAATGTTTTTGGATTCTGGGTGCACAGCTAGCAAAAAAATGCCGAGGACCCTGGTTTTCCCCTAATATAGGTTTCCACTCCAAATCAGTGCAGGATGAAAAATGGTACAAAGATACCCCTAGTGGCTTAAGGTGATATTGCAGGGATCTCACTTTCTTTTTTCTTTTTCTTTTTTTTGAAATCCCTTCTCCTCACCTTTTCCCGCCCCGCCTCTCCCCCATGTAGATAACTGGCTGCTATAGTAGTGAAACAAGAAGGCTGACCGTAGATTACCATGAATAGTATGTGACTACTTGAAAAAATCGTTTGATCTTTCTTCTTTGTTTTACTTTAAAGACTGAATCTGTGCTTCTTTCTCCTCAGTATTCCATCTTTTTCCTACAGAAATTTTCCCAGAGGGGATAGAGTAACTAAAAGGCCAATTTGGGACAACCAGTGATTTCAAAGCAAATGTATTTGCTTCCTGAATACAGATTTCAAAAGAAGCCTCAGTGTGCCTGAGATATGCTGGGTTTTTTGGAGGGAACCTAAGGAGCATATACATATACTTGTATATATATGTATACATACACACACATATATATTTGTATATACATGCATTTATGGCAGGTTTTAGAGGGAAAAAAATGCAATGAATTTCAGGATTTCATTCAGTAAGCAATCTCTCTTAAACTTTACTGTGCCTACCAATAACCTAGCGATCTTTTGAAAATGAGGATTCTGATGTAATAGGAACAGGCAACGGATGAAATCTGCCTTCACAGCAAGTCTTCTGACCACACTCTGATTTATCAAGGGCCCAGTAAACTCAGGAAGCTTAATTCACCTTCCTGCTGGTGGGTGTAGTAGCTGCAAGGACTGCAAGATTTTCTTTCCTAATTAACTAATTAAACCTTTTTTAGTGTAAGAGCTACTAAGGAGTCAAGAGATCTTACTTCTACCACTGGTTTTGTTATTAATTGGCTATGTGACTTTGAGCAGTCACTTTTGACCCAGGGTTAATTTATCTATTAAAAATCAAAGAGTAAACTCAAATAAATTAACAGGTATACTTGTTCCTGGATGGAAGACTTGACTGTAATTTAATCTATAAAATTAAAGTAATTATTATTGAAAGCCCATGTAGTTTTTCACAGAACTTGAAAAGTTAATTCTACAGTTTGTTTGCAAGAGGGAAGGGTCAAAATTTGTCAATACAATTTTGAAGAACGAGGTATGGGGAATTTCTGTATTGACTATTAATGTTTAATATACAATGACAATGACTGAAGCATTGTAACTTTGATTCAGAGATAGAAGTTAGTCCAGGAAAATAGAGTACAGGACTTAGTAATATATCCCCACATTTATGGAAACTTGACAAATACCAGGTGGCAATATGGGCAGTACAGAAAGATGAATTATTCAGACAGTAAATCAGGCATATGTAAAACATATATGTATATCATGAAAGTCAAGCATAGACTGAGAGGATATATTTGCTCTGCAATGTTTGGTTACATAATCAAAGAAGGATTAGTATCCAAGTACCTAAAGAATTCTCATAAATCTATAAAGACAAGAATATTATTTTAGGGTTTTTTTGTTGTTGTTGTTTTCATTTTTTGGCCGCGCAGAGTAGCATGCAAAACTTAGCTTCCTGACCAGGAATCAAGCCCTCGCCTCTATAGAGGGAAGGACTGGAAGTTCAAAGTCTTAACCACTGGACTGCCAGGGAAAAGCCCTATGTTTAGCTTTATAAGAAACTGCCAAACTGAATTCCAGGTGGCTATGCTATTTTACAAGGCCACCAGTGATGTATCCAGTTTCTCTACATGCGCCTCAGATTTGGGTGGTGTCACTATTTTGTATTTAGCAATTCTAATAGGTGTGTAGTGGTGGCTTTAATCTGCATTGCCCTAATGGCTAATTCTGTGGAACTTCTTTTCATGTGCTTATTTGCCATTATTATCTTCTATGGCAAAATATCTGTTCATGTTTTTTGCCCATTTTCTAATTAGATTTTTGGGAATTCTTTTAACTGTTGAGCTTTGAAGATTCTTTATATATTGTCTATACTAGTCCTTTGTCAGATATGTAGCTTGAAAATATTATCTCTGATTCTGTAGCTTGCCTTTTCACCCTCTTCATGGACTTTCCCAGAGCAAAATTTTTTTACTTTTTGTCAGTTTAATTTTTCCCCTTTATGAGATCATGCTTTTGGTGTCAAGTCTAAGAATTCTTTGACTAGCCCTAGAACCCAAAGGTTTCCCCCTCTTTTCCTTTAAAAGTTTTATAGTTTCACATTTTAAATTCAAATATTCAATTCATTTAAACTTTTATATGAGAACCTTAGCTCATTCTTTTTGCCTGTAGATATCCACTTGTTTTACCTCCACTGGGTGAAAAAGCCTTCTCTCCTCCATTGAATTAATTTGCATCTCCATCGAAAAGCAGTTGGGCATATTTGTGTGGTTGATTCCTGGGTTCTCTGTTCTGCTCCTCGATGGATATGTCTGTCCCTCCGCCAATACCACACAGCCTTGATCACTCTAGCTGTATGATCAGACCTAATACCAGGGGGAGAACCTTCCCACTTTGTTCTTCTTTTTCATGATTATTTTAGCTATTCTAGAGATTTTTTTTTTTCATAAAAATTTAAAAATAATCTACAACAGCAGCTGTAAGTGGCTTTCTATAGTTCTTCCTGTAACTCCAAGCAAATGCGCACACACACACTGAAAAAAAGAGGTTTAGGTTTGAGCATCGGAGAATGGTCTTAGTGTTATCATAAACTACACTTTCACTCTCAGTTTTCCTTGTCAATTTGCTACCCTTGTGCCCTCATTCAGGATGTGTCCATGAATCAAAGTATTTCATAAGGCCCGAGTAAGGCAACTGTAGAACCAGGAGCTGTTAGGAGACCATGAGTTCCAATCTCCAATTTTACAGATGCGGACAATGAGGCCCAGGGAGGTTAGGAGACTTGATGAAAGCTGAACAGAAAGTTTTTGGGGAAAGCCAGGCTACAACCAGGGCTCTGACTGCAGTCCTGAGCCTGGATGTCCTGTCACTTGGCTGGTTCTGAACTTGAGAAAACACAATTCAGCAGCAGGGCTATTCACCTACCAAGATCAGAAGTCTTTTTTTTTTTTTTTTTTTTTAAGATTTTTAAAATGCGAACCACTTAAAAAATCTTTATTGAATTTGTTACAATATTGCTGCTGCTTCTTCTCTCTCTCTCTTTTTTTTTTTTTTTTATGTTTTTGTTTTCTGGCCAAGAGACATGTGGGATCCTAACTCCCTGACCAGGAGTTGAACATGCACTCCCTGCATTAGAAGGTGAACTCTCAGCCACTGGATCACCGTAGAAGTCCACAGAAGTCATTCTTGCATCATCTTCTGCTGGGATTGGGCTTTCAACCAGGGGCAGGGAGGGAGGCAAGGAGGAAGGCAGGACAAGAAGATGAAATTTTAAAAGGTTGATTTCTGCTTCTGCCTCCCTTAACTAGCTCAGAAGTTTCCAGATTTCAGTCCTTTCTAACATGTGAACAATGGAGGTGACTAGAACATGATAGAAAAATAGACATGCTCCCCAGTGTTGGGTCTAGCTGGGTGGAAAATGAGGAGAATAAACCCTTGATTCATCAGTCACGCTGCTGCTGCTGCTAAGTCGCTTCAGTCGTGTCTGACTCTGCGATCCCGTAGACGGCAGCCCACCAGGCACTAGTCAGCCACTAATTACAAGTCACTGTGGGTGATTACGTAAGTAACCATCCTGTCCCTTGCCCACAAGGAGCTTACAATCAACTTGAAGGGCTGGCAACTACTTATCGCCCAAGTGACAGGAAATGTGAAGTCATAATGAGGTAACTGTCATTACCAATCACGGGAACACATTCACTTTTCTGGCGCTTATTCCAGCAGAGGTCAAGGCCACTTTGGGGGTGAAAAGTATAACCTCTTGGTGAGAACCACTGAAAAAAATCAGTTGTTTGTTTTTGTCCTTCTTTCATTAGGCATGATACATGTACAGACCAGCCGACAAGCATTCTCGGCTGACAGTCCTGTTCCTGCTATTACAGCCAAGGCCCAAATGCAGCACAGAAGCCACAGGCAGCTACCACCTCCCTACCTCCTGGCCATAATTACAGTCCAAAAGTGACTTAGAGGCACTTGAGATCCTTTAATGTCAACAGTTGTACCACACCGGTGGATGGCCTAATAGTTTAAATCCTAAACTGAACAAAAATCAACCATTGCAAATAATTTCCATGTGACCTTTGCTTACTTTTTCCTTCCAATATTAATCAGGTTTTCTTAAAACAAAAATTAGCTTTTCTTCCCCTCCATCCTAATTCAGTCCAGTAGTCTTCGGGTAGACACAAGCAAATGGTTAACAGGGCCTGGGGAAGGATGGTATCGAAGCAGGGTGACAGGAGCAGCCTCTGCTAGCTAGGAATGATGATCTTTACTAAGACTATCAAGAGCATGGTGGAAAGGCAGACTCATGTTGGCAGGGAGAATGGCTACACACAGGGGACTGAGCAAATAAATATAGTAAAGATAAGGAGACCCAGAGAAACAGAAATAAAGATGTAAAGGTATGCATGTATTAATACATAGAAGTGTATGCCTGTGTGTGTGTATAAAAACGCATCTATTTCCTAGCTCTGTCCTCTGGGAGGGCCTGAGAGAAGCAATACTCCGGTAGCATTAGGTACGCTCAGCACTGAGATCTTGGCTTCTAAATATCATTCTCCATGAAAAGGACCAAGGTTTCTTAGAGAACTGACTGATTCACAGCTGGGACAGGGAAAGTACAAGATAAACCAGGAATAGCTTGTTGTGCAGGCAGTGTTCAAGGATGCTGGGCACAAGTCAAAATGACACAGAAGACTGCTTCTCAGGGCTTCTTTTGTCAAAATCCAGGTCAATTTGAGCATCAAAATAATTAATGAAAACAATGGATTATAACTTACTGAATAATAGATTATAATGAATAATAACTTATTTGTTTATAAACGGATACATTTACAAATGGGAGATGAGAATTCCTCCCTGAAATACAATATCCCCTAGTAAATGTGTAAGAAGGCGATACAATTAGAAAAGTACTATTTGACAAACAGCAGGGTAATACATTTAGGCAAGAAACATCCATGGGAGCTAAAACAAATATGTGAGAGTGGAATGAGTACTGGGATATTTATATGGCATGTATTCATTACAAAAGAAAAAGGTAACTTTCCAATGGAGAAATGGGACACTCTCTCTTAAACCAAGGGATCAAAAGCTATCACAGTGGCACAAAGTTAATGGGACAATACGAACACAATAGCACTTTCCTGATAGTCCTGCTCCAAGGGCATAACCTGGAGCTAATCATGAGGAAGCACAGGATAAACGTAAGCTTGGGATTATTCTAGGAAACGTCACCTTCATAAAGGTCAAGGGCATGAAACTCAAGATCTAGACAGACTAGATCATGTGGTCGGGAAATGGCGTGTTTGCTACCAAGCACATCATGAGTAAACGTGGCAGGGTTTCACTCTGTGTGCAATGTACACAATTCTTTGTTCTAATCTTCCAACTTTTTTGTAAGTTTGCAATTGTTACCAAAAAAAATTTTTTTAATTAAGACAGATTAATAGTTATAGGGAAAGAGTGGGATAGATTGGGAGTGTGGGATTAGCAGGGGCAAACTGTTACATTTAGAATGGATAGACTATTAGGGTCTACTGTGTAGCACAGGGAACTATATTTAATCTCCTAGGATAAACCATAATGAAAAAGAATGTTTAAAAAAGAATGTATATATGCGTATAATTGAGTCATTTTGCTGTATAGCAGAGAGTGGTACAACATCATAAATCAACTATACTTCAAGGAAATCTATAAAGACATTAATAGTTACAGATTACAAAGATGACATAAGCGACAGTAAAGTGTATGCTGGTGTGTGTCAAGACGCAGTCTGCAGACAGAGGTTGGCCTGTGGGTTTCACCACCCACATCAGGAGAAAGGGCTTGCGCCACACTGCATATCAACCCTTCACAAAACATGCTGCGGTTCGGCAGACAGGTTTTTCAAAGCCTGACTTTCTCCGTGAAGGAAGTAATACATTGATTTACATTCTGCACCAAGCCTGTCATATCATCGGAGACCGTCCTTATTAATAGAATAGCACTGGTGTAAATGACAATGAAACATGGATTAAAACTGCATAGAGCAGGCTATTGGACTGGAGTTCTCTCCTGTGAGTCACAGTTAAAAATAGTCTTAAGCGTATGCTTCTCAAGTGTCCAGTTCAGAACATACTCTTTGAAGCATTTTGGATGAAAGTGGTCAGCACCCACCGGACCCAGAGTGAACTGCAAGTACCAACAATCTCATAGACTTTTTCTGTTCAAGATGGTTTCTATCTTGGCATCTACATGGCCCTCAAAAGACGGGAACACCTCTCCATACTCCCACAAACTCACTGTTAATTCTTACCAAATGAACACTGATCAGATTCTTGTTATGGAGAAGAAAAAATACTAACTGAGGAAACATGTCTAAGTGAATTAACAAAGGAAAAAAAAGTTGCATGAACCTTTAAGGAAAACCTCCCCTGTACTTAAAAGAGAGGTCTCCTACAAATATCATGCTTAGCATTTGTGTCTAGAAAACTGGAAAAAAGCATCTGCATTCAATTTTAAAGATTCTTGGTCTTCTACTTGTTAGTAATTCTATTATTTGAACAAAATTTCTATTGGGTGTGTCTCTCTCACATGGTTGGAGACAGTTCTACTTGCTAATTTAACATTTTGCCTTTTGGGTGGATTCTGCTTGCTCATTCCAAACCAGTGAGTGAGTGTTTTTTTTTTTTTTTTTTTTAAACTTCCTGTGTTTATGCACCAACCCATACTGCTCCACTTCTGTTGCTGAGAACGTGTGTTGCCAGGGTAAATATAATCACCTGACTTCCACATTGCAGTTCAGAGTAGGAGGGACTCCAGTAGCTTGAGGAGTGGCACACCATGCTGGGTCACATGGCCTTTGGGCCATCCAAGTCTGCCAGCTGGAGGAACCATCAAAGAACCAGCAGGATATTTGGTTCAGCCCAGCACTGTCAGCAACTGTGGCACATCCAGGAAGAACACACACACCACTGCCTTGACCCAGGAAATCAAAGGTCCTTCCTGCTCCAGCTTCTCTGCAGCATTTGGAGGTGACATCAACTATGGGGCTGTCTGCCCTGGGCTGGTTATTCCCTCCTGGATCACATCCTTGTCCTGGATCTCCAGGAACAATCTCATCAGCACAGCTAAGTCTGAAAATGTGAGCAGCACGCATGCAAACAGAACCCTGGGGATCATGAGGAACTCTGAAAACCAGATCACGTCTGTGGAAATGTAGTGGCTGCTGGGGTAGTGAGAGCCTTAGGGATGAAGCTATGTCTGAGATACCATTTGATTTCCAAACTTAAAAAACACTATGTGTCTTGATGCAGGTTCTCCGTCATTTGGCTTCTGCCTACCTCCAAAGCCACATCCCCTGCTACCTACTGACTCACCCTCTACTGCCCGCTGACTCACCCCCTACCAATGCCAAGTTGCCTGGCAGTCTCCACATTTCCCACACTATCTCCTTCCTCCAAGGTTTGCTCATAAAATTCTTTCTGCCCTATTGGCTAAAGGCCAGTGTTTGGCTTGGAGTCAATACTCAGGATGGGCTGCCCAGGTGGCTCAGTGGTAAAGAACCCACCTGGAAATGCAGGAGATTCAGGTCCAATCCCTGGGTCAGGAAGATCTCTGACGAAGAAATGGCAACCCACTTCACTATTCTTGCCTGGGAAACCCCATGGACAGAAGAGCCTGGCGGCTGCAGGGGTCTCAAAGAGCTGAACACGACTGAGCACGCACGCAGGCACGCAGATACTCAGGATGGTGCTGAACTGAGCTGATGAGACCCCAAGCCCCTTTTCGTTCTCTGGACTACACAGGCTGCTGCCGCCTACTTGTTGTCCATTCCTTAAGGCTTCTTCCTGGTCTATTTTCCCGTAAATGGAAGATCTGACAGCAGTAGGTTAAGCCCATCTCAGAGACATAAATGCCGATCAGAATTTTAACTTGGAGAAGGTAACCCTTTGCGTTAAATTAACCAACAATGCAACATAGCCCATGCACATGTCTCAGGAATGAGGGGAACTGCCTCATCCACACTGGAGAAAGCACCCAGGGTGTGACGGTGGCTATTCCTGTGTGTTGTCATAGTCCAGTCGNAAAAAAAAAAAAAAAGAAACTTTGGATATATAAGTGAACAAGGAATTTATAGAATATTCACATATTGTAATATTACATGCAGTAAAAAAGCAAAATGAATGCACTGTAGCTACTTGAGCTAGCATGACTGCATACAGAAATGCAATGAGGAGCAGCAACAACAAACGCAGGGTGCAGAAAGAAAACTGTGGGTTGATACATTTACATACCAAGCTTGAAAACATTATTATGTATATGATTATATTTATTTTTGAGCATATGCATATATAGCAAAATTATATAAACATGCATGACAATGATAAGCTTGAAATTCAAGGTATACTTTATCTTTGAAGAGAACCAAAGTTAATGAAATTGGAAAGACATCATGTGGAGCTTCAACTCAATGAGCCCTATGTTAAAACACAACACAGAAGAAAATCCTTCCAGAACTTAAAAACTCCACATGTGAATTCAAATAAGGAGGCTTTGTTGATGCGAAACATGAGAAATGGAAATCTCATTTCCAAGTCATTATTTTTCATAATTCATGCAAAATAGGAGAGGATACCAAAGAGAGTCCAATCTTAGAAGTAAAATAAGCTATATCCGTAGTTAATATTCTCAACTCAACTCTAAACTCAGAAAAAAAGTCTGGAAAAATCAACAACAGACTGTCAACCATTCAGAACAGTTTTCCTGAGCAATAAACAAAACAGCTTTGTTATAAAGAAAGAGTGAAAGGACAATTTCCTTTGAGAATGGAATACACAGGGCAGAAGTAGTTCTATTTCTGAAATTTGGAGAGGTTGACATATTCTTTCAGTAACCACTTATTGAATACCTCTTGCATACTGGGCACAGTACAAAGCATATCATACAAGAGTTGACTTTAATACAAACAACTACCACCGTCCCTGAATTTGCTCCTGATGATTGATGTGTTGATTGTAAATGGTTAACAGTTATTCTGAATTGATAATTAACCAAGCATACTGAAGACATACAGATATTAACATAAAACTGAAGTTTCATTTTCAGTGTATTTCAGTCAATTCAGTTCAGTCGCTCAGTCATGTCCGACTCTTTGAGACCCCATGAACCGCAGCACGCCAGGTCTCCCTGTCCATCACCAACTCCCGGGGTCCACCCAAACCCACGTCCATTGTGTCGGTGATAACATCCAACGATCTAAGTGCACACTTTTGATGGGTTGAAAGTCATGCAGGTAACAAAGTAAAAGAAGGAGATGTAGGAGAATGAGAATAAAACATGAATAAAACTCACTTCTTTCCCTGATGATTTACTTTACACAGATGATAGAAAATTACTTAATCTTTAAATTCTTCACAGTACAAATGGTCAGTGAATGAACGACTTAATAGACCAAAGAGTGAAACAAGTTGACTTATACATGAAGAAAACAAATTTATTCTCTACCTTGGATGGGCTCTCTCTTCAGAGAATGAGATAGAAAAGTAAAAAATTACTATGAAAAACAATAATGGGAAATGAAAGGCCAAGAATGGCAAACTTGAGTGCCAACTGGAATATAGAATTCCAATCTAATTATGTCACTAAAATTTCAACTGTGCTAAAACCAAGGGTAGACATGATTCCACATCCTATTTCAATTTCTGCAATATAAACAAAAAATGATTAATACCAAATGGATCATGTAAAGAAATGACACAGTTCTACTAAATAATAGATGAGAAAGCATTGTTGCTTTTAATACAAGAGTCATTATGAAAACAGAATTGTGATTTTTTTCAATAATTGATATGAGCACACTTTTATGATGAGATCAAATCCATCAAGTTCTGTCTGATAATAAACATTTTAAGATGTCATGAAAGATTGGTCTATGTCTGAAAAAAAATCATATAAAATATTGTAAAATAGATTTCAAAAGCAAGTTTTGGGGAAAAAACACTCCTCCACCATCTTTAGAACTCCCTTGATGTAACTTCATTTTAAGTGCTGAAGTCTTGAATCTAAATGAATGGCAATTGGGAATTATGAAAGGCATAAAGATAAAAAGTGTTGCAATATTTCAAGTCCTAACTACTGCAAAGGTGGCTGTTTACGAAGAGGTTCTTTCTACAGGGAATAGTCTGTTCACACAATCCTGCTTAATTAGAAAAGACTACTTAAAACACTTGACTGATACTGAATGTTTCAGGTATGTATTGGGAGAATACATCTGCTCCAATGCTAAATTTACCAGATGCATCTTTATATTTCTTGGTTGGAAGACCTGTAATGGAAATCAAGGAAGGAATGATCAAGACTAGATATTTTAGGATGAGACTGTTACATCGAGAAATAGGGCTTCTTCATCAAAGCTGGTGTGACATAATGAAACACATGTTCAAAGCTCAGGGGCTTAAGTCAGAACTGCATTCAAAATTTCAAAACAAACTTATATCATTTTGAATTACTAAACATTTCCAAACATTTGTGTTCTTATCCTAATAATTAAGAATCTGTTTGTTTCTTTTTGAAGGAGCGCTTTTAAAAAAACCCCTATAATTTATATTTAGGCTTCCCTGGTGGCTCAGCGGTAAAGCATCCACCTGAAATGCAGGAGACATGGGTTCAATCCCTGGGTCAGAAAGATCCCCTGGAAAAGGAAATGGCAACCCACTCCAGCATTCTTGCCTAGGAAATCCCATAGACAGAGGAGCCTGGCAGCCTGGGGAGCAAAAGAGTAGAACATGAATGAGCAACCGAACAACAAACATTTGATATTTATATTTAATTGGTACAATTATTCTTTACTTAACAATACATTTTCAGGTTCAAAGATTTCAGCTGTCACTAGCTCAATACATTATTATTTTATGGAGTATCTTATTTATTTAAAATTGTATATTTTTATATATTTGTAATATTGAATATTATTTATGCTGATCTTCTCATAATCGTCATAGCAGTAATTTAGCTGCATTAGACTCTATCATATCATGATTAATTTTAGTACACTGCAGTGTAGTCTAGAATGTATCTTATAATAAGCATTAGAAGTATTCCTTAAGCATGTCCTTAGTACCAAATAAATCAAACAAGGAAACCATCCTATTGTAAATCATCCATTAAAGTTTATTGTATAATATTAGCTTATTTGAGTCTATGTTTCCAGTATTTGTAAAATGTATTGTAAAAATCTGACCTAATTATGGAAAAGTCACATGAAAATTAATGTTCTATAGTTCAAGCTGGAAAAGAAAAAATTCAGTTCTATCCCAATGGCATCGCCATCTCATTGACTTCGCAGACACGGGTTGGTTACTCTTTCTTCTCTAAATAGGATTTTATGCTAATAACACAATTAAAAGTAAACACAAGCCTGGATTTTCATCATTGTTCAATTAGTGATCTAATGAGCATCATCTACGTGTCCCAAAATATTTAGGGAACATGAAGTAAAACATTAAATAAAGGAGACCTTTAAGTTACATCTTAAATGGAAATGGATGTTCTGTCTCTTGGTGTGTGCGTCTGTGTGCTTCTGTGTGTCGCTCTCTCTTTCTTTCTCTCCCTCTCTCTCTGTCTCTCTCTATCTGTCCCTCCTCTCAGAATCCGTGAGCACACAAATCTGACTCTTTAGTTAATTTCTGATTACTTACATCAAACTAGAAATTATGTCACGAATGTTTCAAAAAGATGAGGTTTTCTAAAATCACATGTATTCAGAGTTAGAGCTTGTGTTTTGATAGTATGTGAATAAAATCATTTCTGATACCTGGAAACAAACAATAAAATGATGCAATCAACTAGAATGATAAAACCATATTACATCCAATATATAAGAAGTTGTTCAACCATTTAACCATCCATTATAAAAATCGGGACCTTCAGCTTTAGCACTTTGCTTTTTCACTAAAAATTTCCCAACCCTCCCTAGAAATCAGCAAGCTTATAAATGTTTTGTTATTTTAAAAATTAAATCTTGGCCTCTATTTCTAAGTTTACTAGAAGAGAGGGAGAGAAGGAAAAAGAAAAAACAGCTTTTAAAAAGTAGTTGCTTAAGTAGATTATGCAGAGAAGATAACAGCAAAAATGTTCAAAGCAAAATTTCTTATAAATCACAAAGTTAATAGACTATAAGGCAGTTAGTTTTGGAAAAAAGAAAGTTTACCTATCAGACAATGAAGCAAGTATAATTCTTGGCTATCTGTAATACATTAAACCATTTCATAATTCATATCCTCAGGATTCACAAATCTGATAAAGATATAGAAATCATCATATAGCTGAAATTAATTTTACCAGGATTCAAACCAATCATTAAAAGAAGTAGAGTACATTTGAACCGTGACCCAAAGAATTACAATTTTATAGTCCTTGTATAGACTCCAAAAATCTCCTTTTGCTAAACAGAAAAAACCCAAGAAGACAAATGACTGATGTAACTAAGGTGACACCACATGCAGTCTATGGCATAGATAGATGAGAATCCATTGCACCATGCCACTTCAGACTTGTTGCTGTTTTCCTTCAGTTGCTTATATTAATGTATCATCATTCCTAAACCAAACTGTAAACATTGTAATCAACAAACAAACCAAGGAAGCATAACATTAAATGTAGTTAACATAGTAAGTAAAACAATGGTCCTCCAAAGATGCCCACATCCTAAACTCTGTAATCTGTGAATGCGTTAACTTTATGTGACATATGGGAGTATGGGTATGATTAAGGATCTTGAGATAGGCCTGATGTATTCAAAGGGTCCTTATAAGAAGGAGGCAGAAGAGTCAGAGATGTAATAACAGAATCACAGATCATAGGGAGATAAACTGAGAGAGTTNGGTATGATTAAGGATCTTGAGATAGGCCTGATGTATTCAAAGGGTCCTTATAAGAAGGAGGCAGAAGAGTCAGAGATGTAATAACAGAATCACAGATCATAGGGAGATAAACTGAGAGAGTTGACGATGTTACAACACTGGCTTTAAAAATGGAGGAAAAGGCCAAAAGCCAAGGAATGCAGCTGACCTCTAGAAGTACAAAAGGCAAAGAAGTGGATTCCCCTCTAGAGCCTCTAAAAGAGCAGTCTTTGCCAAGACACTTTAGATGATTTCCTGAACTAAAAATTAATACATGTTTGTTGTTTAAGTCACCAAATTTTAAGGTAACTTGTTACAGCAGCAATAGAAACATAATGCAATTAATTTAAAAATTAGAAGTATTTTGAGAATAATCAATGCTATCCAATAGAAACATAATGTGTACAGCATATGCTATTTTACACTTGCTAACATATATTTTTTAAAAAGAAGTAGAATCAGGTGAAATTAAATTCAATAATTTATTTTATTTAGCTCAATATATTTAAACAATATCATTTCAACATGTTAACACTACCAAAAATGCTTGAGATATTTTATAATTTTTCATACAAAGTATCCAAAATCTAACCTT
>SJYX01012173.1:2687-18960 GCA_006410675.1 Oreotragus oreotragus
GTGTGCAGCCATGCATATATGTGTGTATGTGTAGGTGAGAGAGAGACAGACGGAAGGTGGCAGGGAGAAAGTGAACACTCCCAACCTTCCTGCTCTTGGTTACAGCCTGGCTTGCCAGGTGACCCTGCAGCCCGCAGTTCAGGCGAAAGCTTCTCAAATGGAGCCAGGTCCTCCCCCTAGCGGTAGTCCGAGGGACGCTCAAGAACTCTTCTCCAAGATTCATAAGGTATACTGGCCATCAGTCAAGACAGTCCACAAATGTCAGTTAGAAAAGATTTATAATCATCAGAGAGCTTGATAAACCAGCTTTTACTGCAGCACCGTTGCAGTAAGAATCCCATCCCCTCCGAGGGCAGAGTCTAGGGCGGCCGCTTCCATCCATCTATACAAATACCTTTGAATCACTCCACCTTAATATATGAACAGTATTCTAAAAGAAGTCCTGAGTAATTTATGTATAGAACCACCTCCCTCCTTAAGTAAATGGAAGAGATTCAGTATTCTAAGTTCAATGGGAAGAGGGCATATAAAATCCCTTTCAAGTATATGTTCTTATAAAATATAGGTCATGAATTGAGTTTTCCAGTATCAAAGAAAAAATTTTAATAGACTTTCGGCTTTCTTGCTTTAATTATGGCTGCATTTTAAAAAACCAATCATAGTACCCAAAGCTATTTTATTATTCAGAAGCCTGGCTCTTTTAAAAAATTTCTCAAAAGTTCTTCTTGCTCTGTTTTTCTTTTTTTTTTTTTTAAACTTTCGGTTAATATGCCAATTTTTAACCTGCTGTGCTCCTGGTTAATAATGGGCTGCTAGTAGGGATACCCACTTTGCGGAGGCGGGCAGGCAAGGGCTCGTGTTTCTGCAGTTGATCCCTTGGTCACTTTTGAGAACAATGGAAGACCTTACAGTCCTGTTCCCTTAGCATCAAAACTCAACGAGCTGCTTGCCATCCGTTCCTCTGTTTCTCTTTTCCATTCTGCAACTTCACCTTCCATCTGGTGTGGAGGTTCCGTGCTCATAGGCTCATACCAAAGTCTTAAGCCAGGGCTAGAGGTGACAACTTGAATAGTAACCTAGACATGCAAAGTTGAGTTAATCAGGTTCTTTCTGCAGGTGACACATCATTTAAAAGTGGCTGGGTAGATTTCCACTAGTTTGGAAAAGTATGTTTGAAGTGNGGTGACAACTTGAATAGTAACCTAGACATGCAAAGTTGAGTTAATCAGGTTCTTTCTGCAGGTGACACATCATTTAAAAGTGGCTGGGTAGATTTCCACTAGTTTGGAAAAGTATGTTTGAAGTAGTTGAGCGCGAAATGTTGACCCTTGCGCCTGAAACGTGACTCAGAGGCCCATGCCGCGTCTGCCCAGGAAGCATGTTCTCTGAATGCAGACAGAGTACACGGGGCACAACCCCCACAACCTAGGACTGTTTTACTCAGAAATGGCATTAGTGCCGGGGTTAAGAAACCCTGCCCTATCGGTTAGGAAGACCAATCTAAAGTCTGGAGGGGACACACCACACATGCAGGCATTGGTCAGACCCATCTCTGGTGAGCTAGAGGGGGTGAGTAGTGGCCAGAACCTCCTCCTTTGGGGGTGCTCAGGTGGCACGTAGCTCAGGTTAACAGCGCATGCCTTGTTAGCAGGAGCTTGTGCTGGGCCCTGTGCTCCTGCGCTAAGGGATTCCTCTGCATCACCACGCAGACTCACCTCAGGCATCCTAGGAGGGTTATGCAGTGATCGTCTCCATGTCTCCAGTGAGGACGTTGAAACTTAAAGTTAGAAAACAACTTTTCCAGGAGAAAGAGACCTCTTCCTTAGTATCCATTCAGGTCACTTTTAGTAACAGACCCCAGCATACTACTGTGACAGTGTGTCCAGATACAAATTCTACTGTCCAGCCTCCCTTGCAGCTAGAAATAGCCTTGTGAGCCAAGGAGCTGAATTTCTGGGATGAGTGGATTTCTGCATGAGTTGGGAGTCAAGTCAGCTGGGAAGAGTTTTCTTTTGTTCTCCTTCTACCACCTATTTCTATTGCTACCTGGAATGAGCATATGATGGCTGGAACTCATGCAGCCACTGTGCTTTGTAAGGTGGCTTTGAGAATGGAAACTATGTCCTAGGAAGGTGTGCAAAGATAGAGATTAGATTCTATTGCTTGTGGAATGTCATATTAGCCATGGGGCTGCACCTCCAGAATTATTTTACATAAGACAGTAACGGGCTTGTCTTATTTAACTCACTGTTACATTAGATTCTCTGTATTTGTTGCCAAATCTAATAACAATAATCTAATATGTCAATATGTGGTATCACTCAAACAATAAGAACTGTAACCCAGACAATGTGACTCCAAGCCATGCTTTTTAACTACTATGCTATGCTGCTCAAGACATTCAAGCCCACTTACTCCTCTGTATGCATTTCATGTCACCAATTTTGTATGGTAATCAGAAAATAGAGCCTTTACTGGAACAAAAATGGTCTTTGTCTCTTCCGTTATCTTAGAGTTCTTTCCAGAAAGCCTCCGGAGGTCTATTTGTCATTAGATATTAGATTAGAAACATACTTAATGCCTTGTGATGGCATCTTTCTTGGTGTGGTGGTTTTGACTCCATCCTACCTCAGTAATTTCAGATCATAGGCCAGTAGCGATTATCTGAAAATGCTCCAATAATGCACATCATCATCTGGCTGCCATTTACATCAGTGTGCTGGCCTCCTGTCCACATCCCAAGGACTAGTGAGGGAGGGGAAAGGTACAGAGACTGTTCAGAGGGCTCCAGAAGGTTTTCAGAGAATTTTTGTTTCCCGTTGCTCATGAGTCAACTGGAAATGCATTATGAGGATATACTTGCTGGCTCACCAAGAAGATCAATATGTTCTGACAAGAGCACAGCGTGAGGGTTGAGACCACTGACTTCTGCGTCCCAAAGACTTGGTTTTCAGTTGTGTTTTCTCTACTAATTGTAAGACCTTGAACATGCTGTCTTACCTTCTGAGCTTTGAGTAACTCCTCTGCAAGATGAGGATAACAGTCATGCCTCCAAAGGGAAGCTGGGAGCTTCAGTGAGAAAACAGATGTCAGTCTGTAAGCCCCTTGCCTGATGAAATACTGCCTGTGCTATTAGCAGCTACTGATCGGTGTTTTTTCGATGGCAGTATATGAAAGAGGGCCATGGTGCCATCACCTTACATCTTTCAGGGGAGAGGGGAACTCTGCCAACCAGCAAAGCAGAACTCCAAACCTGGCTCCTTCTCTTGTCAGCTGTGTGAATTTGAGCCTTTATTTCCTCATTCTGAACTGATGATCATCCACTGTGGCAGCATTTTGTATGTGTTGAATTAGACAAATTGAAATGCTGTGATATGGAAATATTAATGAAATCTCATTTGTGCACAAACTGAGAACAATGGGATCTCCCAAATTTGAGGCATTTGCCAAGGATTACCTAATTTTCAAAGTGGATGGCAGGGTTGAATATAAACCTCAATGAAATCAGTTCACATCCCACAGAATTCACTGATTCAGCCATTTTAAGTGTGTGATTCAATGGTCTTTAATATATTCACAAAATTGTACAGTTATCACCACAATCGATTTTAAAACATTTCTGTCATACCGAAAGGAAACCCTGAGTTCATTAAAAGTCATTTTCCATTCCCTGCTCCCCTCCATAAACTCACTAGGCCTAGGAAACCACAAATCTACTTTCTTCCTCTCTAGATCTGTCTGTTCTGGACATCTCACTTAAACAGAATCACACTCTACATGGAGTGTTGTGACTGGCTGGTTTCACGCAGCGAAATGTTTCCAAGGTCCAGCTGTGTCTTATGTACCAGGTAGCAGTACTTCATTCCTGTTCATTGCCAATGACAGGGCTCATTTTTAAATAAATCTGCACTTGCCACAGTTGATGCTATTTTTACTTATAAAGATGAATATATACTGTTCTTTGTCAAGATTAGTCCTGAATCGTGCACCTTTTCAATTATTTTAGATATTTGAGAATATGTTCCTTATGTAAGGTATACCTGTGCTTTATCTTGCAGTTTTGTTATAAGAATTAAATGAGATTATATATGTAAGTTCTTGCCAGGGCCCAATATATAGTGTCCCCTCAAGAAATGGTCCCTCCCTGTTTGGGGTTGTTAGTTTCATAGCACTTTTATTTCTCATCAACTTGTGTATTTCCCTCACCCTAAGGAATTGTTGTCAATAAAGACTCAAGTCAATTAAGTAAAAGAACTACTCATAAGTATTTCCTAAGAAGATTGCTTACCAGTTATCCTAAAAATTATTTTAAAAAAAAAATACATTTTCCACTAAAACGTTAAGTATTTAGAAACACATCAATAGTTCAAGCTAGATACCCCTTCATAAATTTCCACCAGTATCCATATATTCATGAAGTAATCTGAGACCTTTACTTTTGCCAACCTGAATACATTTCTATTATAGCATTGTCATCATCAGGCATGTGAGATTTAGTGAAAGATGGATTTTGAAAATAGCCACACTACTGGTCTTGACGTATTTCAGCAAGATGTGTAACTGAAAGACATTCAGGCATCCTCCATCCTTCACCTGCTCCCTTTGCTCTTGGCGACTAGGTGTCACATCACAGACGTCTTTGCTCCTTCACTGAGCCATCATGGCTTGCTTCCCAGGAGAGAGATCAGGATGGGTACTTTCACATTCATCATTCCTCTTCATCCTTCCAATGATGCTGAGTGTTATTATCTGCATGTTTCAGGTGAGGAAATATAAGCTCAAAGATGTTGGCACAGATAATCAGAAGAGAAACTATGTGAGTCTGGGTGTCTCTGACCTTAAATCCCACCTTCCTTTAAGGAGACTGCATTTCCTCTGTCTCGGTGTGGGATAATTACTTCTTGGTATGCCTGCTTGTCCTCCACAGTAAGATTTATTTACCCTTATTCAGGGGTCTCTAATGTAAACAGTCAGTGCTGTTCCCCAGCCAAGGCTGTGCATTTAANGGAAACATAAGCTCAAAGATGTTGGCACAGATAATCAGAAGAGAAACTATGTGAGTCTGGGTGTCTCTGACCTTAAATCCCACCTTCCTTTAAGGAGACTGCATTTCCTCTGTCTCGGTGTGGGATAATTACTTCTTGGTATGCCTGCTTGTCCTCCACAGTAAGATTTATTTACCCTTATTCGGTGGTCTCTAATGTAAACAGTCAGTGCTGTTCCCCAGCCAAGGCTGTGCATTTAAATAAGAAATGCTTATTTTATTGCTCATGGGAGAGGCAACAGGCAAGCAACAAAAACTGCAGGGCCATTTCGGCTGAGAGTTTTTCAGGCTAAGAAGCTGCTCCAGGTTATGACTATCCACACGGATTTTTCCTTATAGTCTGAGACAGTTCAGCTGTGCCTGGTCCTAAATCACAAATCAGAGGATAAGGTCGGGCTGTGTTACAAAAGGGCAGCCTCTTTCTACCACCTGAAGAAACAATTCTGGAGTTAGAAAAACCATAACCGGAAAGCTAACCATTAAATTCATCCAATAAAATATCAATCAGGAACACTTTTTGCTGCAGGTAACAAAATAGCAATTAAAGTGGCTTAAATGCCTCAGGTTGACTTTTCTCGTATTTCCTGAAGCTGAGAGGTGGATGGCTGCTCCTTGTGCCTTAGTGATCTGACAGCCAATGTCTTTGTGAGTCTTTGGCCTTTCTCTTGTGGCTGCAAGACTTGTCAGGGTGCTAAACATCTATGTTTAGTTGCTGCTGCTGCTGCTGTTAAGTCGCTTCAGTCGTGTCTGACTCTGTGCGACCCCATAGATGGCAGCCCACCAGGCTCCCCCGTCCCTGGGATTCTCCAGGCAAGAACACTGGAGTGGGTTGCCATTTCCTTCTCCAATGCATGAAAGTGAAAAATGAAAGTGAAGTCACTCAGTCGTGTCCAACTCTTAGCGACCCCGTGGACTGCAGCCCACCAGGCTCCTCCCTCCATAGAGGAGCAAGAGTACTCCGTCCATTCAGGCAAGAGTGCTGGAGTGGGGTGCCATTGCCTTCTCTGTATGTTAAACATCCATTAATACATACACAGATACATCTATGTTCAAGGAAGAAGAAAGAAGGGTAAGGACACAGTGTCTATGCTTGTCATTAGGAATGCAGGGAAGCTGGAGGGGAAGGCACCATTCAAAGGATTTCTTGGTCAAGTCAATGAAGGAAACAAAGTCAAATTGGTTTCTTCACTGCTGAAGTTCTCAAAGGCGTCAAGATGCCGAGGGTCATGTCAACCGCCAGGATGAAGCAACACCACAGAATCTATCACAAGCAGGATGTTCCACAAGCCTGGCGTACAGGAGATGGTAGACACTTTGAAGGGCAGCTCTTGGTTCTGAACCGCTGGCTCATCATGAGATACCCGAGTAATTATGCTCCCCTCTGCCGAGTGGCAGTTAGAGACCCAGGTTGAATGCAAGATGGTCTGAGAGCAAGACAATGAACCCAGTGGGAGTTGCCGAGTGTCAGGCGGACATCTGACCTTGGGACTGTCAGGACCAGCAATGGGGGGAGGGGAGCTTGTGAGTAACCTGAGCATAGGGACCACACTATTGACACTATTCCTGACTCTCAGTGCCTCCACACCCACCCTTCTGGATTTAGCCAGCCTCCTTCACAGAGACAAAGCTCAGAAAATAAGAACTTTGCTGAGTGAACTAAATATTGTATAAATCTTAGCCAAGAATTTTAGATTTTCATTTGTTTTGGAGGAACATCATCTCACTCTTCTCATGAAGACCAACCTTCTGGCCAGGTCCTTGGTAGGAAATTGACCAGCTAGGATCCTGAAGGAAGACATAATATCCAAATGAAAAGTGACAGACACTCTTCATGGGTCTGTCAGACCTGGGGCTAATCAGAACTACTGGCAGATGTGTTCTGAACATCCAGGTAGCCTCTGCCTCACTCTCTTACTTACTATTAATAATAAGTGCCCAGCTTTGCTGTATCTATGACATGCAAGATATAGAACTGTAAGTTTCATACATATCACTTCTTTTCAGCCTTACCCCTCCAGAAAATAGATAAAGGCATTTTTATTTACAGATAAGGACCTGGAATTTGGTGGAAAGGCAACTTACCAGAACTTCACAGCTTCCTTCCTTATCTTCCCTTATACCATGTGAACACATCAGTATAAAATAGAGCATCTAGCTGAGAATTTTTTTCAGGGTAGAAGAGATGACTTTAAACTCATGGTAGCTTTTACCATTTGGCACATAAGAAAAATGGGCCCAAACTGCAGTTACCTTGATGCTTCTAGGGACCAAAGACAGTCGACGAGTAACTGGATTTTATTTTATGCATATTTTTATTAGGAAGGATTCTCCAAAGAAAAACAACCAGTAGGAGATAGATGGATAGATAGGTAGATAGGTAAAACAAGGAATTGGCTCACACATTAATAGAGGCTTGAAAGTGAAGTCGCTCAGTCGTGTCTGACTCTTTGTGACCCCCATGGGCTGTAGGCTGCAGGCTTCTCCGTCCATGGGATTTTCCAGGTAAGAGTACTGGAGTGGGTTGCCATTTCCTTCTCCAGGGGATCTTCCTGACCCAGGGTTTGAACCCAGGTCTCAGGGACCGAACCCAGGTCTTCCACCTTGCAGGCAGACGCTTTGCCCTCTGAGCCACATAGAGGCTTGCTGTTGCTGCTGCTGCTAAGTCACTTCAGTCGTGTCCGACTCTGTGCGACCCCATGGACTGCAGCCCACCAGGCTCCTCTGTCCATGAGATTTTCCAGGCAAGAGTACTGGAGTGGGTTGCCATTGCCTTCTCCGATATAGAGGCTTAGAAGTCCCGAAATCTGCAGTTAGCATGCAGGAGAGCCAGTGGTGTAGTTCTAGTCCAAAAAGCAGCCAGCTTGAGGTCCAAAAAGCAGAAGTGTTTCAGTTCAAGTGTAAAGTATTTGGGGAAGACCAATGTCCCAGCTCAAAACAGTCAGACAAGAGGAGTTCCCTCTTACTAGTCCTCTTTTCTATACTATTCTTCTTATCTTCAACTGACTGGATGAGCCCATTTGGGGGCAGGCACTCTGCTTTGCTCAGTCTACTGGCTTAAGTATTAACCTCATCCAGAAACATCCTCACAGACACACCCAGAGCAATGCTTGCTGACATGTCTGGGCACCTATGGCCCAGTCAAGCTGACATAAAATCCACCATCACAATGCTGTAGACAGAATTCTGGCCTCCACAAACCCTACTCTCAGGTCTTACCCCTGTGGTTATGTGAACTTACACTGCAATTAAGATTGTATATTGAAGAATATACAATGGAGAAAAGACAATCTCTTTAACAAATGGTGCCGGGAAAACTGGTCAACCACTTGTAAAAGAATGACACTAGAACACTTTCTAACATCATACACAAAAATAAACTCAAAGCGGATTAAAGATCTAAACATAAGACCAGAAACTATAAAACGCCTAGAAGAAAACTTGGGCAAAACACTCTCTGACATAAATCACAGCAGGATCTTCTATGACCCACCTCCAAGAGTAATGGAAATAAAAGCAAAAATAAACAAATGGGACCTAATTAAACTTAAAAGCTTTTGCACAACAAAGGAAACTATAAGCAAGGTGAAAAGACAGCCTTCAGAATGGAAGAAAATAATAGCAAATGAAGCAACTGACAAAGAATTAATATCAAAAATATACAAGCAACTCCTGCAGCTCAATTCCAGAAAAATAAATGACCTAATCAAAAAATGGGGCAAAGAACTAAATAGACATTTCTCCAAAGAAGACATACAGATGGCTAACAAACACATGAGAAGGTACTCAACATCACTCATTATTAGAGAAATGCAAATCAAAACCACAGTGAGGTACCATCTCACGCCAGTCAGAATGGCTGCTATCCAAAAGTCTACAAGCAATAAATGCTGGAGAGGGTGTGCAGAAAAGGGAACCCTTTTACACTGTTGGTGGGAATGCAAACTAGTACAGCCACTATGGAGAACAGTGTGGAGATTCCTTAAAAAACTGGAAATAGAACTGCCATATGACCCAGCAATCCCACTGCTGGGCATACATACCGAGGAAACCAGAATTGAAAGAGACACATGTACCCCAGTGTTCATCGCAGCACTGTTTACAATAGCCAGGACATGGAAGCAACCTAGATGTCCATCAGCAGAAGAATGGATAAGAAAGCTGTGGTACATATACACAATGGAGTATTACTTAGCCATTAAAAAGAATAAATTTGAATCAGTTCTAATGAGGTGGATGAAACTGGAGCCTATTATACAGAGTGAAGTAAGTCAGAAAGAAAAAANTATGACCCAGCAATCCCACTGCTGGGCATACACACCGAGGAAACCAGAATTGAAAGAGACACATGTATCCCAGTGTTCATCGCAGCACTGTTTACAATAGCCAGGACATGGAAGCAACCTAGATGTCCATCAGCAGAAGAATGGATAAGAAAGCTGTGGTACATATACACAATGGAGTATTACTTAGCCATTAAAAAGAATAAATTTGAATCAGTTCTAATGAGGTGGATGAAACTGGAGCCTATTATACAGAGTGAAGTAAGTCAGAAAGAAAAAAAACCAATACAGTATATTAATGCATATATATGGAATTTAGAAAGATGGTAACAATGACCCTATATGTGAGACAGGAAAGGAGACACAGATGTATAGAACAGTGTTTTGGACTCTGTGGGAGAAGGCAAGGGTGGGATGATCTGAGAGAATAGCATTGAAACATGTATATTATCATATGTGTAACAGATCACCAGTCCAGGTTTGATGTATGAGACAGGGTGTTCAGGGCTGGTGCACTGGGATGACCCTGAGGGATGAGATGGGAAAGGAGGTGGGAGGGGGGTTCAGGATGGGGAACACATGTACACCCATGGCTGATTCATATCAATGTATGGCAAAACCAATACAATATTGTAATTAGCCTCCAGTTAAAAAAAAAAAAAGATTACGTAGCATTTGCAATGCAATTAAGGTTACTAATCAGCTGACTTTAACATAGGGAGATTATTCTAAATCTATCTAGGAGATCAAAATAATCATATGAGCCCTTAAAAGAAAAAAAAGTAAGGCAGGAGAGCAAGAGAGATGAGGCAGCAGGAGAAGGTTAGAGAGGCAAGGCAGGAATTAGTTCACAGAGTTTCAAAGTTTAAGGATTCAACTTGTTGGCTTGAAGAGAGAGTTGGGTAGAATGGGAAGCATGAGATGGAGTTCTGTTCTGTCGACATCCTAAATAAGGTGGAAAGGATTCCTCCTCTGAGCCTTCAGTGAGAAAGACAGCTCTTTAGACACTTTGATTTCAGCCCTTTGAGACCCTAAGCAGGAAACCCAGGTGAGCTCCACTGTTCCTAGACTTCTGACCCACAGATACAGTGAGATAATAAACGGTTGTTCTTTTAATCCACTAGATTGGTGGCACTTAGAACTAGAAAACTAGGAGAGTATGTGGTTTGCTTTTCCATACAATCAGCTGTGAGTGAAGTTGCATTTCCCAAGAATGGAAACCACAAGGGCCAACCAAATAACAGAAAGAAAGAGAAACACACAAACTAGTCAACTGGTCAACAACTGTCAAAAGTTCAACTTCACATGAATTACCAACCCATAATTGTCAAGTATTCCCAACACCAGCATCATTCTTAAATTAAAACAACATCAGAAATTACTTTCAGGACATGTTTAGCAATACAACCTAATGAAGCTCCCATAATTACGAATTCTTTTGATATTCATGTGATGCCACTAATTATGACGAACTCTCCTTTGAGGAGGTCACACTGACTGCATTAAGGAGCTTTACTGGTGGGTCCCACACCCACTCAGCTTTCAGAAGTAACATCTCCACTTGGCACAGTTTAGCCCACTTCCCCAGAGTAGACATCTTTCATAAGATGCTGGAACTTGAAAAGAAAACAACACTGAAAAAGCAGCATTATCCTTGCAGTTGGGATAAACTTCTGTTTTTAATGAAGTTCAACAAGACCTAAGTAACTTAACAGCACACCAGTCAGCTGTCTGAGGACCAACCGGGCAGGCTTTCAATATCTCCCTTGATATTCTCTTGCAAAATGCACAGGGACCCCATGTGTAGAAAGTGACCCTTCCTGTGAGGTCTCTTGGCAAGTTGACCTGTTTTCCATTCTGGAATTCCTCGGATACCTGAATCACAGATCAGAAAGGGTCACGGCATGACCTTCTTGGGAGTGTAGTGACTGCTAATGTAAGCATAATGATCAACAGAAATATTGCAGAAATGAAACTCAAAAATCACTTTCCCTACATAGTTTGTGGTCATAGCGATAGAATTGCTCATCTACATTACCAATTTTAATCTTGGCTTTGACACCTTTTCCAGGATTAGAGTTTGAGAGTGTCTGGAGCTTTCCATGATATTGAGCAAATATCTGAAAAACGATATTGAACATGCTTGCTGTGTATAACCACATCTCAATAAGAAACAGATGGTAAACTCAAATTAAGACAGTTGTAGGAGGGCCTGTTTTACAAAGACCCTATTTAAGAGGAGAAATGCAGAGGATAGAGGTGTAACCCGCAAACCAGGAAGAGCAGAGCTGGTCCTGGGGAGTGAGCTAGAAGGAGGGTGTCCTATGGTGGTGGCCGCCTTCAGAGGAGCAGAGCCCCTCAGCTGGGGTACAGCCAGCATAGGGCAACCCAGGAGGGAGGGACCCAGGGGGATAGATACCCTAATGTCACTCAGCTCCCATGTCTTCCCATCTCCAAACCCAACAGGAAGTCAGAGGGCTTGTGCAGTCCATTCAAACCATGTGCCAAGGACAGAGAGCAGGGTGAGAAAGGGTAACGTGCATGTGCTAAAGATATTCTCTAGACAATATAAACTTCTCGCACATTCTTGCTGCCATTCCTTACAGCAAAGACTAGACCCACGTGATTTCAGTGGAGAAAAGTTTTAGTCCTACCCCTTGGCCTGCAGATTCCGGAATTTTGAAAGAATCAAGAGTGTGCCATACGCCCATTTAATATAATTACATTTTACCCAAGGTAAAGCGTTTGTTTGTATCCCTTTAATCACTGTGAATGAATAACCATTAACCTTTGAGAAGATTTCAGGCCATATTCCATTGGTTCCTAAACTGTTAAACATACTTGCTTTCGACAAAGAGTGTTACTTATTTTTTTATTCATGCCTTCAAAGAAAACGTGTTTTCTGTGCTGATAAAGTCAACTATCAGTATATGTGCTGCTGTGTTCACTAATAGTTGATTAATTAATGTAGAAGACAGGACTCATGCTGGAGTTTTCCTGGGCTGTGCATTTTTGCATTGTCAAGGGGTGAAGAGCATCTGAGTTGGAATCCACAGTCTTCAGGATATGAGAGGATCTGGGTCAGTGAATTGTTTCAAGGTAGTTTAATGAATACACCTTGGGCTGTGCGTTCCTCCATTAGCATTATTACAGAACCATTAGTCTGTCTCCGGATGCTTTCCCCCACACCTGATGACATCAGAGAATGACAGGTCTCTCATTACGATGCATAATATCTTGCCTCCTCTCTCCTCTCAAACCCTGACTTATCCTCGTGTAGAGTATACTTCACAAAACCTGCTGCAAACCAGCTGAATCCTATTCAGAATATCTACTTTCCGCCACATTTCCTTGCAGGTAGCATTCATATGCATACATATATATGTATGAGAGTTTAGAGCAGTATAGAGAGTTTGAGTCAATTTCTTGCATCTCAGCAAATTCTGAAAATGATGTCATGATGTAAAGTAGCAGCAATTTAATTTGCTAGGTAGGGATTAAGGGCTGACAAATTCCATCTCCCTAAATTCCCTGAATTCCATCTATGCAAGTCAGAGCATTCTGCGTATTCCCCAGCCTCTCAAATGAAGTGCTAAACATGGCCTCCCTGTACTGCTCTCAGACAGGTAACAAGCTAGGCAAAGCTGTGCAGTTACTTGCAATCTGTTTACATTACACAGAAGGTCGGTTGATTAGAAATAATCATGTCTCTTAATTAAGAAGCAAATTAATGTTTAAAGAAGTGCTGAGACCCCCTTGGGTTAAGGCAGATAAGGGGCTGAACATGTGGTCTGTGGTTGTCTGTGTAAGTCTTTGCAAGAAGGGTCTAAAGTGTGTGGTGACGTAGCCAACAACAACTTTGGAACCAAATATTTGTGGATTTAACATTGTAAACTTTCCACTAACATCTGATGAATATCTTTTGTGTCTGAGGAACTGTGCCAGAGGACTGTGAGAACTCACAGATGATTGCATCAAAGTCAGACCCTTAATGGGGCTCGGGATAGATGAAGAAAACAAGCTCATACAGTACTTACCAAAAAGCTAAATGCGGAGAGAGAGATGAGCAAATCACCCCTGGAGAACACTGAGAGCAAAGCAAACTGATGAAATAAAGAAAGGCAACCATGATTCAAAGTAGACATTTTAGGACACTTTTGACTCATAGGGACAGAAGCCCAGCTCCAGTGAATTTAGGCAGAAAAAGGGTTGGGTGTATTTGGTACGTTCGTTTAAAAAGCCAAGAAGGACTTCAAGAATAGCTACATCTAGGTGAGCTAATTGCACTGTCAGGAATGTTTCTCACCCTATTCCCTCACTTCCCTTTTTCTAATGTTGGTTTTCTCCAGATGGCAGCAAATAACAATGTTCACCTGGCATTTTCCCTACTATCTTAATAATTTCAACCACCAACCCCCTCCCCCCACACACACACACATGTAATTCCATTGAACGTCCTAGTTTGCGTGCCCATCTCTGAAATGATCAGAGTGTGTACAGGTACGGTACATTCTCAATGGCCAAATCCGAGTCATATGCCCACACCTAGCACCAGGTGTGAGGGAAAGGTGATATCAGCTCTTCCTGAACTACAGGGACTATGAGTGAAAAAAGCTGGGGATAACTCAAGGGAAAATGAGAATGCTGTTACCAAGAGCAAAGGGCAGAAAGAGAAACAGATGACTAACACAAGAAGAAGCTTCAATGAGAGCTCTTGAAGAGGTTCAAGTACACAGCTAACCGATGAGGCACTCTGTAAATATCAGAAAAAGATGTCCCCTCTGGGAAGACGCATTACAAAAAGTACCCCTCGAGTAGAAGCAAACCGCTGAGGTCTTGGTTTGATGAGTGACAGGTGAGTTGATGTAAAGAGAAGGTGTACCTCTTCCTCCAGGCAGTAAGAGGAGGGCAGGCTGCTCGTTAGGCACCCGGTGGCCCCCAGAGCCACAGAGAAGACCCAGTCTGTGCTTCCTAGAAGTGCCCTCACAGCAGCAGCAGTTTCTCTGCCACCACTCCCTCTGCTGTGGCCATCATGGCTGGCTTTGCATGTTAGTTCTAATCTTTGAAACAACCATGTGCTATAGATGCCGCTATTGATTATGAAACAAAGACTGAAAATCCCTGTCTTGCCCCTGCAATGTACTAGGACCAGGAGTGAGAGGGCTACGTGACAAGCTTGGCTTTCTATCCCATCCACACCTTCCTCTTTGGCAGTTTCCTGAGAGGAAAGGAGGCACTGTGACCGTAAATCTGTGGCACTACTGGATCTCATAGGGACATTATTTTGCTCAATAGTGATTTAAAATAATGCACGTGGTTTTGTTTCCCATTCCCCAAAAATGGATCCTATGGTGTTAGAGTTGGTCATGCAACGAAGAATTATTCTTCAGGTAGGACACGACTGTAGGTCCATCTACATATGTAAGAAGGTAACATGGCATAGTGGAATGATTCAGACTCTGATGCCAAATATGGCTGGATTTGAATTCCTTTTCCATCTCTTATTATTTGCAGCATTTTAGACAAATTACTGGAGAAGGCAATGGTACCCCCACTCCAGTACTCTTGCCTGGAAAATCCCATGGATGGAGGAGCCTGGTGGGCTGCAGTCCATGGGGTCACTAAGAGTTGACTAGTTGATTAAGGTCACACAGAAAGTTAAGTGCCAATGTGGGGTTCAAACCCAGTGCAATTTGACTATTCCACAGCCAGTGTCCCATTGATCTCTATGCATCCATCACAGACCCACAGGGTGAATTCTCCCATGATAGCAGGTCCTGGCCTCTTACTAATTCTGTGACCCTCAACAAGTGTTTTGACCCCTAAACCTACATTTCTTCTTCTATATGGAGCCCTCTGGATACTGAGATGAATAAGCATACAACCCCTGGCAACTAGTAGGTGCTAATGTTAGTGAGGGTTAAGGTTTGGATGCATATAGCAGAGACACAAAGTAAAAGAGGCTTTGACTGACTAGAATTTATTTACCCCTCCCACTGAAGTCCAGATGTAGGAGGTTCAGAGATGGTATGGAAATGTGGGACCCATCTGCTTCCGTCTTTCCACTCTGCTACTCTTTGAATGAGGCCTTCAGCCTCATGGTCTGAGGTGAGGCTCCTGCACATTCCAAGCAGCAGGAGGTGAGAAGGAGACGAGAAAAGTCATGTCCTACTCTTGAAGGATGCAACTCAGAAGCCTCTCACATTTCACTGGCTAGAACTTAGTCATGTGGCCACAACTAGCTCCAAGGGAATCCAGAAGATGCAAGCTTACATTTTCCCAGGTCAGTGTTGAGAATCCTATGACTGTAGGAAAAGGAGAGAATACCTATGCGGGCTGAGGGCGATCAGCTGCCTTGCCGGGGTCCTCAGTAAATATTTGTTGCATAACAGTAGCTAAGCCTGCTGGACACTCTTCAGCACTTAACAGGTACGACCTCTTTGAATAATCCCAGCAAATCTTCCAGTAGGTGCTATTATTATCCCCATTTTCTTGAGAAAAATTGGACAAAAAGAGTTTAAAAAAAAAGCCACATGAGGTCATTCATCTTGTAAGGGCTTTAACTAAGGTTTGCATCTAGTCTAACTGTCTGTAGAATCCCAGGCTCATCCTCCCTGTTCTAGCAGCCTCTCGGTAAATGAAGAAACAAATGAGTGAATAGGTGAATCTATGGTTCCTACTTCCTGGTGCTAGAGTCTAGTAGGGGAGACAGATTTTGACTAAGTCACCCCACAAAAAATTTAGAAATTGGCTGTTGATGGCAAGCTGTTGTGTGGGTAATCCAAGATAGCAGAGTCCTCTCTTTGGTGCCTTGGGTGAATATTACAGTGGTGATGATGGTATCATGATAGTGATGGTGGTGATGATGGTGATGATAGTGATGGTGGTGATGATGGTGATGGTGGTGATGGTGGTGATGATGGTGATGGTGGTGATGGTGGTGATGGTG
>SJYX01012173.1:20990-51164 GCA_006410675.1 Oreotragus oreotragus
TGGTGATGGTGGTGATGATGGTGTCATGATAGTGATGGTGGTGATGATGGTGGTGATGGTGGTGATGATGGTGATGGTGGTGATGGTGATGGTGGTGATGATGGTGGTGATAGTGATGGTGGTGATGATGGTGGTGATGGTGACGGTGGTGATGATAGCGATGGTGGCGATGATGTTGTCATGACAGTGATGGTGGTGATGATGGTGATGGTGGTGATGATAGTGATGGTGGTGATGATGGTGTCATGATAATGATGGTGGTGATGGTGGTGATGGTGATGGTGGTGATGGTGATGGTGGTGATGATGGTGACGGTGATGGCAGCTACAGGGATTTTCCAGCTGTAGATTTTCCTTCTTGGTTCTCTCATGTAACACACTTATCTTGGAATGAACTTTCCTTCCCTGGATCCTGAAGGACTGGATGTAGTGGAGAATGAGGCAAGGGAAGCGTATAGGAAAAGGCACTGTCCTGACCTTCCGTGTGACCTCAGACTGCCCCCTGCCCCTCCTCAGCCTTGTTCCATGGTCAAGTGGGAAAAGGTCTGAGGGTTTGTCTGGTGCTGATGCTGTGTGAGCCCATGAAATGGGTTGTTTCTTGGATGATCCCAAATAGCCTCAAGAGTCCTCAAATAAAGGGCCAGAGGCCAGGGTGTTTACACCAGACATGGCTCAGTGAATGTGAGGCCTTTCCCTTAGGACCTAAGCTGGAGTCTGGTATTTCCAGACAGAACAAGGCCTCAGTTCAGACCACAAGCCTGTTAGGTCAGAGTTTGGAACAAATGTGGCCAGAGCTTTCCCTTCCCTTGCTTCCCACAGAGAAAGTGGCCAGGATGCTGGGAACAGCAACAACCATCCTGTGACCCTGAGATGATGGGCATGAAGACAGGTTAAGGATGGTAGAATGGGGAGGTAGAAGGAAACTCAGTCCCTCTCGGCCTTGTTGAGCAGTTTAATGACTTCCTGGGGAATGGAAGAACAACTTGATTATGATAAACATGAAGATGGTATACAAATGAGCAAACTTTTAGGATTAGAAAAGAATCTAAAATCCCCACCAAGGTATACAAGGCCCTGCTTGTTAGGCCCTATTCCACTTGCAGTGTCATCCCTGACCTTTGTCCCTCCACTCTGGCTTTTCTTCATAGCCTTGGATGAGCCTTTTCCAACGCCAGGACCTCAGTTCCTGCTCTTGTATACCCTGGAACCCTCTCCCCACTGCCCTTTATCTGGCTGTCCCTCCCTACTCTTCAGATATAAGTCGGCATATCAGCTCCACAGGGTGGCCTCCACCTAACATAGGTTCCTCAACCGCCCTGCCTCATGGCCTCCAACTGGATTACTCGTGGCATGTCTCATAGAGTTGCGTGTTTGTCTCCTTGTTTATTTGTCTTCCCCACAGGACTGTATGCACCACCCGGCCAGGTGTTTTTGTTCCCCCTGTATCCTTGCACCCAACATTGTCTCGGACACCGAGACAACCTCAACACTTGTCTGTTAGATGAATGAATGAATGATGCATTATTTAGTCATTCATCCATTATTCATTCACCCACAACAAAAGATTGGTAAGAAAAAAAAGGGAAGCACGTTGTCAAAGGAAATAGACAAGAGTGTTTCTATCCAGAGTTTGGACTCTGGAGCGTGATGGCCTGAGTTCCAATCCTGCTCTGCCATTTAATAGCTTAGTTGCTTAACCTCTCTGTGCCTCAGTTTCTTCATCTTTAAAATGGATATAATAACAGAACCTAATATGTATATATACATTTACTGTGTATATATTTGTGTATTCATACATGGCATGTGCCATGTATGAGTACACACATATATCCATAGTAAAACTATAAAGACACTCATATATATGATTTCAAGTTCAGGCTAATGGCTTCCTTTGAGACAAGAGAATAAGAGGTACAATCAAGCAGGGATATACATGGGGCTCTGGTTATATCTAATTTTTTACTAAAAAAGTTGAAAGTAACCATGGTGTTTTATTTCTTGTCACTCATGCCTTTTTCAGGCATCTCCTCTGTGTACCCCGCTCTGCTATGTGAATTCGGTAGCTCCGTCTAGTTTCCTGTTCCCCTCTCCGGCATGGTGGTGAGGAATGGGTCAAAATTTGGAGGCAGGCAGGCTTGGGTGTGAATCCCGAGGCTGCCGTGTCCTCAGTGAGCAAGGCTGTCCCCATCTTAGGGCTCCGGGCATAATCACAGCACTTTGGGGGCTGCTTTGAGGAGTCAGTGAGAGGAAAGCTTTTTAAACTGGCAATGGCTTACAAATGTGATCTAATTCCACTGCTTGGTAATGTGGATTCAGAGGTGGCTATGTGGATGCTTCTAGGACCCCAGCAGTTAACACAAGCAGGTGAGGTTGGTAGGTCATCGTGGACCATGTAGCATAGTGGGGACTGTGATCTGGAGAGGGTGTGCCCTGTCTATGGTGATGAGTGCTGGGGGAGAGAGGCATCTGGGCTCAGTATGGCCAGATCTGAGATCTGCTGATTGTTCAAAGGAAGCCAGCAGCCTGGATTTTTGTAGGAACATTTCTGTAGTTTTCATTCTCACAGGCCTGTAGTTTTCACAGGCCTCACCAAGTACATGGTGGGCAGCGGCAACCCAAAGCCACCTCCTTGAGACTCCCGAAGGGCACACAGCTGCTCACTTCTCAGCTGCGCCTCCCCGGGTCCCAGATCCCATCCCAGACCCTCTGTAGTGCTGAGGTCCTCAGTCCTAATTTCTGTCCCACCCCTGCCTCCAGTGAAGGGGAGTGGGATTTCTACTGGTGTGATGTCAGCTGGCTTCGGGAGAACTTTGACCATACCTACATGGGCGAGCACGTGCGGATCAGTCACTTCCGGAATCACTACGAGGTGAGCCGGGTGGGCTCGGAGACGGCATGGCAGTGAGCAGCGGCTGGCTGGGGACACAGGGACGAGCATGGAGAAATATAAGGGAATTGGGGCTACATGCCAGGTGTGGGGTATGTGCACTAGATCCATGATGAGCTAGTGTGAGGCAGCAGGGATCTCAGACCTGAGGAACAGACTGGCTTGGGGAGGGGCTTGAGGTCATGAGCTAGCTGGTCTCTGGTGCAAAGGAGGAGCAAGCAGGATGCTTCAGGGATTGTGTGATTTCAGGATGAGGCAAGTTGAGCTGTTTGGAGTCTAGAGATGGGCAGGAAGAATTGGGAGGAACAAGACCACAAAGATGGGACGGGCAGGAGTGGGGGAACAAAGGTGGGAGACTTGAAAAGGTTAGTTTAGCTTACCAGAACAAGAACTTTGGAGTCAGGCCCAGGTCAAACCCTGCCTGTGCTGCCTGTTATCTGGATAGCTCTGGGCAACTGAAGCCTTTCTGAGCCTCAGTTTCCCTGACTGCCTAGTCAGGATCGTTATAGACTGGCAGACTCTCAGTCAAAGTTGCTCTTATTGTTCTTCTTGCCTTGCAGAGAATGGGTCTGCTGAGGGCCACAGTTGGTGGGATGCTGAGGTTGGGAGGTGGACAGGGCAGTGAGCACAAGCGCCAGTGACCTGCTTGCCAATCTTGCTGCCCAGCTCACCCGCAAGAACTACATGGTGAAGAACCTGAAGCGGTTCCGGAAACAACTGGAGCGTGAGGCAGGAAAGCTGGAGGCAGCCAAGTGCGACTTCTTCCCCAAAACCTTTGAGATGCCCTGCGAGTATCACCTGTTTGTGGAGGAGTTTCGAAAAAACCCAGGCATCACCTGGATCATGAAGCCTGTGAGTGCCCAGTGCTGAGGCCTGGGGGTCGGGGCATCCTAGGCACTCGAGCAGGGCTCCTTCATTGGCACAAGTCTGGACAGGACTCTGCCTGGGAATTCAGACTTAGATGCACCATCTGATTTTCCCTAAAGGGCTGACTACATCTCCTTCTCTCTGCAGTCTGTGGACTCAGCACCTGGGACTGCTGGTACACAGTAAATGTATAGTAGATGCTCAAAAAATATTCACTAGATAAACAAGTGAGCCTTAGGACCTCAAGGCAGGGAACCCAGAGAAATCGCGTTCTGATTTGAACGAAAACAATGGCCAGGCCATGAGAAGGGCTTTGCTTGCGTTGCCCGGGTTCTCATAATGGCCCTTGGGAGGAGGTATTATCTGCCCTGTTTTAAAGATGAGGAGCCTGAGACCTATTTATTCAGGCATCCCACACATGCTCTTTGAGCACCTGCCATGTGCCAGGCACAGACCTGGATGGTGGGGAGATAGCTCTCAGGTAGAGGACACATGTGTGCTTACAGCTGTGGCAAGTGTTGATCAGGAGAATGGTGCCAGCAGAGGAAACAGCAGGAGGACTTCCTCCAGCCCTTCAGCAGGCTTCTCTGAAGAAGTGACAGATTGGGCTCTGGGGCCAAACCCTTTAGTTCAAATATTAGCTGTGCCACCTGCTAGCTGTGTGACCTCAGGCAGATTACTTAACTTCTCCGTGTCCCGGTTTCCCCATCTGGAAAGTGAGAATCACTATAGCACCTATCGATTGCATAATGTTGTTTGACTAAATGGGTTAACAAAAGTACAGCATATCTTAGGTCCTCACTGAATGATAGTTGTTGTTGTTGTAAGAATTAGTATTCAAAAACAAAAGGAAACACATTTAAAAGAGACAGAATTGAGCTTTGATCTGAAGCATTCAGAGGAGTCAGCCTGGAGAAGGGCGGCAGCAGGAGCAGTGCCAGAGGAGGGAACTGCAAGCACAAAGGCCTTGCATCTGGACGGAGTCCTTGGAGAATCAAGAAACTGAGAGGAGCGGGGCAAGCGCGCCAGAGCTCCTGTCGGCCCCTTAGCCCTTCCTCGTGCCAGGGCTGGACTCTCAAAACGATGCCACCATAGCCTTGAGTGGCATTATCAGGGCCCCCCAATATTTTCTGGATTTGGGAACATGCTCGGCCCCAGAAAAGGAGCTGGGGGTAGGGCAGGGAGGGGGCAGTCCTTCTTGTGGCTGAGAACAGGCTAGTGTTGGCTGATACAGATTTAGCTAATATCACAGGTACACGGCACTAGTGGTAAAGAACCCGCCTGCCAGTGCAGGAGACACAGGTTCCATCCCTGGGTTGGGAAGGTCCCCTGGAGGAGGGCATGGCAACTCACTCCATGGCTGAGAACAGGCTAGTGTTGGCTGATACAGATTTAGCTAATATCACAGGTACATGGCACTAGTGGTAAAGAACCCGCCTGCCAGTGCAGGAGACACAGGTTCCATCCCTGGGTTGGGAAGGTCCCCTGGAGGAGGGCATGGCAACTCACTCCAGTACTTTTGACTGGAGAATCCCATGGACAGAGGAGCCTGGAGGGCTACAGTCCATGGGGTCACAAAGAACCGGACACGACTGAAGCAACACAGGCACACACACGTGAGTGGAGGGGGAAACACAAAAAACAATGGATGCTCCCAAAGGGAACTGAGCCAGGATTTACTCAGGCCTCTTGATATGTGGCTGGAAGGCTCATCCCCCTCTCTGGGAGAAGGGAAGGCCAGCGAGAAGGGCTTGGAAGGGTGTTAAGCAGAGGAACACTGCGACCCACTGGGGCGGATCCCAGTTCCCAATATTATCTTCTCAGACACATGGTAATTTGTGCTAATTGGGAACGAGCGACTGCACATTAAGTTGATTCCTTTCCCAGCCCCCGGCCTTTGTTAGCAGCAGACACAACGACAGCTGTAATTAAGAGGAGGAATCTTGGCTTATGTTTGTGTGTGCGTGCGTGCATGTGTGTGCGTGTGTGTGTGTGTGTGTGTCTCCTCTCTCCTGAATCGCTGAAGCTCCCTGTCTAGGGTGTGGGGCATGGAGAGTGGGTGCTTCTAGTTAGAAGCCTGGGTTCTAATTCTGAGCCACCAGTTACGAGTGTGACCCTCAGCAGGTGACCCAACCCCTCTCAGTCCATTTCCTCATCTGTAAAATGGCCTTAATGGACACACCTGCCTTACAGAGTTATGAGATAATTCACTGAAGTTACATGGGTTGTATACATGAATTGTATAAGCTATATAAAGTGCTTTGCACTTAGGTGCCCATTAATTGACCATTTTTATTGCTATTTCACAGAGTCCAGGCAACACCATTTCTTCCCTCTGCCCCTGGGGAGCACTGGGTCCATGCTTCCCAAACTGGGATGTGCTCACAAATCCTTGGGGATCTGGTTAAAGTGCAGAGCCCCTCTCAGCAGGTCTGGATGAGACTTCAGAATCTGCATTGTTAACCACTCATGGTGATGACAGTGGGGCTGGTTCACAGACAACACTTTGAGTAAGGAGATTGTAGAAAAGTAATTCTCACACGTGAGGATCCTCTGGAGAGTTGACTGAAGCACCCACTCTACTGGATTCAGTCAGGCCTGGTGTGGGGCCTGAGAATCTGCATTCCTAACAAATTCTCAAATGGGGCAGTTGGGACTCGCCAAGGAAATAGAACTATTCGGGTGTGTGTGTGTATGTGTGTGTGTAAGGAATTAGTTCGTGTGATATTGTGGGGGCTGGTAAGTCTAAACTGTGGTGACAGAAAGTTCAGGCAGGATTTCTCTATTAGTCTTGCAACAAAATTGTTCTTTTTCCAGAACCCTCGGGTTTTGCTCTTAAGTTCTCATCCGAATGAGTGAAGCTCACCCACATAATCCAGAATGATATTCTGTACTTAAAGTCTACTGATTGTAGATATTAATCACATCTAAAAAATGTCTTCTTAGCAGCATCTAGACAAACGTTTGACTGAACAACTGGGCAGCGTTGCCCAGCCAAGTTGACATATGAAATTAACCATCACACTGGGTTACAAGGGTGCTTGCTACTGGTCTGGGTGCCACACTCTGAGAACCAGTGGGCCGGATCATTAGTTCTGGGATCCTGTTGTTTGTATCCCTTTGGTGTGGAGAAATGTTAAAAAATAGGACATTGCCCTAAATTTGGAAATTAGAGGGAGAAAGCCCCTTGAATCCCTCTATTCTCACAAGGCCTGCCTTTGTGACCCAGCCAGTTGTCATCCACTCATATACCAGATTTTTCACATCGTTGCTGTGGCCAGGCCAGTTGGGGCAGCGATCAGCCTGCCTTTCCCTCCAATGTCTCCTGTGCATGGTTCCCTGGGGCCTGCGAGCCTTCATCTTCCTCTTCAGTGAGGGCAGTGCAGGCTTGAAAGGAGAGGTTGAACTGAGTCAAAAGAGAGCAGACAGTGTCATCCCCTTCATGTCACCCTACTACATCCACCTGCCAATGCAGGAGACACAAGAGATGTGGGTTCGATCCCTGGGTTGGGAAGTTCCTCTGGAAGAGGGCATGGCAACCCACTCCAGTATTCTTACCTGGAGAACTCCATGGACAGAGGAGGCTGGTGAGCTACAGTCCATGGAGTCGCAATGAATTGGACATGACTTAGTGCACACATACAGGGATCTGTCTTCCCATCCCATCAGTCTAGTGTATGCTGCTGCTGCTGCTGCTAAGTCGCTTCAGTTGTGTCCGACTCTGTGCGACCCCACAGCCCATTGGGCTCCTCCATCCCTGGGATTCTCCAGGCAAGAACACTGGAGTGGGCTGCCATTTCCTTCTCCAATGCATGAAAGTGAAAAGTGAAAGTGAAGTCGCTCAGTCTGTCCGACTCTTAGCGACCCCATGGACTGCAGCCTACCAGGCTCCTCCGTCCATGGGAGTTTCCAGGCAAGATTACTGGAGTGGGATGCCATTGCCTTCTCCAGTCTAGTGTATAAATCACCTCAATCCAAACTTTTTTCCACCTAGGCACTCCCTCTCTCCCACCAGCCCAGGCCCTCTGGATTGACAAGGAGATGAACAGGACCCAGCTTATGGGAACCACGCTTGCTCCCCCAGCCTCCCTTGTGTGGCTGGGAGGGCAGATGCTAGCACTCAGGGCCCTGTCTGTCAGTGTGTCCACAGAGAGACTTAGTGGTCTGACACTTCACTAAGGGCTGTGAGCATCTGGGGCGACCACTGGGCTGTTCTGGGCTTTGGGGGGCCTCTGTCCAAACTACAGGATGGTAAAAATCGAGTTTTAACATTTTCTTATGTGGGTTTACCCCAGCCAGGGCTTCTCACACTTTTTCACTGAACTCTCCCAAGAGTTGGGTTGTTTGGGATGGCAGGTAACAGAAAACCCCAAGTCACAGAAGCTCAGACAAGGAGGCAAGGGTTCTGAACTGTTCTCACATCTTGTGTCTCTTTGGCATCTGGTGAAATGTGTGGACCCCATCACAGAACAGGGTTTTTAGAAGCCTGGCGTAGAGTGTGTCTGACTGTAAAAGAAAGCAACTGTGTTGTAAAACAGTTACCAACTGTGTTAGTCTGGGTCCTCTGAGAAATAGACGCCAAGACAAGATTCAACGTGCGGCCTGTGGGACAACGGGGAGGGAGCCGGGAGAGGCTATGGGTGCTGATACACCACCACGTCTGACCCCAGTGAGGGAGAGAGTGAAGGAAGGGTGGCCTGAGGGGAGCTCAGCGAGGCCTCAAGCCCAGTTTGTTGTCAGAAGTCCCCTGTGTCCCAGGAGTGGGCCAGCCTTCGTGTCCCTGGATCCTCATCACTGGCCTGGCCAGCAAGGCTGGGCTTCCCCGAAGCACTGCAGTCAGAGTCCTGTGGGCACTTCTCACCTGGCAGCCACAAACTATTAACACATTCTTCATGCTGCAGGAGTTTATGTGCTGTCTCTTTAACAATTAAAGAGAGTCTAGCAGCAGGCCCAATCGTTACCATAATTTCAAGGTTGTAACGAGTATAAACAGTATTTGGAGACAGTTGTAATGCAATATGAAAATAACTGTGATTTCTTTTGAGACCCAAGTCACAGGCCTGGCTAACACTGTTAGGATTTCATGCCTGCATTTATAACGGAAGGAAACATGAAAATCTGGTCCTGGGTTAATGAAAATAAAGATGAAGCCTTTTCCTCATTCAAATTTACAGACCCCAGGGAATTTCCTTAGATGATGGGAGGTCGAATCCAGGGCTGGTTCATTAGGCTGTTCTACATTATCATCTACTCCCAGTTCAGTGGGCTGACTGCTCCTCTCAGTCACAACAAGGCTGCTGCGGCCCTAACTCACCCCCTCACATCTCCACCTGCCACGGGAATAAGGGAATACCCTGGTTTTGTGGCCTTTAGAGGAAGACACAAATTCCCAGAAGTCACCACCGGCAGACTTCCCCTGGCATCCTGCCAGCTCACACCTGAACCAATCACGTGGCAGGGGCGTGGAACCACTCTGAGAGTTCAGACCTCCCCAGAGGGCGGGGCCACATGGAAGAGGAGACCCAAATGGGGTTCCATTGGCAAGGAAAGAGAATGGTTGCTGGGGAGACCACCAACCACATCTGCAACACCCACTGAATATGACCCATGATGAATGGCCCCCAGGGGCATGGCAGGGGGAGGGAGGGGGTGAAGGGCTATGAGTGGCTGCAGGTGATACAAAATCAAACTGGGTTCATTTTAATATTCCACTTGTATTGTTTTCTAATCAATAACGTGAAAGTGAAAGTCATTCAGTCGTGTCCAATTCTTTGTGACCCCCATGGACTGTAGAGTTCATGGAATTCTCCAGGCCAGAATACTGGAGTGGGTAGCCTTTCCCTTCTGCAGGGGATCTTCCCAACCCAGGGATTGAACCCAGGTCTCCCACATTGCAGGTGGATTTTTTTACCAACTGAGCCACAAGGGAAGCCCAATATCTTTAAATAAAAATACTATAAAAGTATTTTCTTCCCGATTCATCAGGTAACACTGGTGCTCCCAGAAGTGACACCATGTTTATCACCTAATTCTGCATACTCCCTCACATTTTGCAGGAGCTGAGTGAGCCCTAGGCTTGTGAAACACAGATTTAACCAGCCTGGATTTGTCACCTACAAGTACTCTTGCCTGGAAAATCCAATGGACGGAGTAGCCTGGTGGGCTGCAGTCCATGGGATCGCTAACAGTTGGACAGACTGAGCGACTTCACTTTCACTTTTCTCTTTCATGCATTGGAGAAGGAAATGGCAACCCACTCCAGTATTCTTGCCTGGAGAATCCCAGGGATTGGGGAGCCTGGTGGGCTGCCGTCTATGGGGTCACACAGAGTCGGACACGACTGAAGTGACTTAGCAGCAGCAGCAGCAGCAAGCTAGGCAACTTTGAGCAGAGGGCTTGGCCTCTCTGTTCCTTGGTTTCCTTGGCTGCAAAATGGGGACATTGCCTACATACAAGTTTTTTGAAACCCTTTAATGAGGACATGAGTGTGAAATCTGTGTGCCTGGTTCATCGCTGAGAAATATTAGCTGCTAACATTATCATTGTTAGGAACTGTTCCCCTAAATTTCGGTTTCCGTTGCTTCATTCCAAAACTCAGAGGCTTGAAACAACAGTCATCTCTGATGTAGCTCACGAGTCTCCAAGCTGGGCTTATGGCTGCTCCAGCATTTATCAAGGCAGCTTTACTGAGGGCTGGAGAATTTACTGCCAAGCTGGCTCACTAGCTCGGCTGGCAAGTTGGTACTGGCTGCTGGCCGGGAGCTCAGCCAGGGCTGAGGGCTGGAAGACTCAGTTGCCCTTCACATGGGCCTCTCCATGTGCCCTGAGCTTCCTCACAGCATGGTGGCTGGGTTCCCAGGGTGACCATCCTCCAAGAGAAAGCGTGTGGAAGCTGTGCTGTGTTTTATGACCCAATACTGGAACTCACACAGGATTACTTCTGCTGTACACAAAAATAGCTGAAACAGTCCTATAGGCTCACAGAGATTCAAGGAGAAGGGACAGCTATTTCTGCTCTTGACGGAAGGTGGAGGGTAATAAGGTTGTGGAAGACATATGGGACTGGGAATATCATGATTGCTTTTGAAAATGACAGTCCGGCAGGCTAGATATTAGATGATTTCCAGTCTCAACCACCCTGATAAATCACCATGCAGGAAGTTTATTCTCCACTCTTTAGGATTCTTCCCTTAGGAGGACATCTTCTGGAATAGGCACGTCAGTGACAGCTCTGTCCATCTCACATTGTATAAAGAGCTTCTCTTTAACCAGCTGGGCCATGCTCCAAGAAGATGAGAGTGAAACGCGAATTTGCACAGGCTCGGTGCATTTATGCTGGAGAAAAACGACTCTGGGTCACCTGCTCAGTGGCTGCAAATAATTAAAAAGGGCTGTTCTGGGGTCTAGGAGTCAGATTTGTTCTAGGAGCCCCTTGAGGCCAGTACCAGGCAGACAGATTTTAGCTGTGATTAAGCTGTGAAAGTCCATGAGGTCTAGGTTATGGCTATAGCATAAAGCCAAGCACACCCAGTCCGTACCTTTTGGATGACTGCTTAACAGAGCTGTCCTGCCATGGAATGGGCTATCGAGGGGTGGGGGAGGGTAGTGAGCTCCCTGGCTTTGTGAATGTGCAAGGCCAGGCAGGCGATCTTTAGAGGGATGTCACAGAGAGGGCAATGTCTGTGCTGCCTCCTGCTCTGCGTGATGTTAAAGATGCTCCCAACCCTGAGACTCTGAAGCTTTGAATTATCTATGCTAGGATTCAGTAAAGGCAGACTGACTTCAGTATTAGCTGAAGCAAAATCTAATTAGGAAGGCAAATTGATTTCCAAAAAAAGAATTGGATGATATGTTCCCAGGACTGTTAGAAATGGCTTTTTAATTGTCTGCTCCTTTGTATTATTCATGCAATTGTGTGCCTTTGTGAACCAAGTCTCTCACTTTCCTCCCTCCTTCTCTCCCTCCCTCCCGCAAGGCTTAACACCTTCTCTGTCCCAACCCCTTCAAGCCTGCGCTGGGCCAATCCTTGGGGACAGCTGGGAGGAGGAGACAGAGGAGTGCTGGGGAGGGGCCCCAGGTCCAGGGGCCCACAGGGAACCACGTGGAGCTAAGAGCCGATCTTTCTGCCCTCACTCCCACCTCAGGTAGCCCGGTCACAGGGGAAGGGCATCTTTCTCTTCCGGAGGCTGAAGGACATCATGGACTGGAAGAAGGTGAGCTTGCCTCTCCCCCTTCCTCCCCACACCCTCCTTTGTCCCCTTGCAGAGATCAGGGGCCCCTCCTCCTCACCCTCAATGCTCAGAGGGCTGCCAAAGGAGCTCTGCCCACAGGCCTGCCCGTGGGTGCAGGGTCTCTGGAGCCAAATTGCCTGGGTTCAAATCCTGACCGTACCACTTCCTAGCCATGTGAGCTTGGGCAAGTTATTTCACTTCTTGGTGCCCCCAATAAATCAGGATAGTAATAGTACCCGCTGAAGATACGAAGAGTTAGTGTGTCTAAGAGAACAGTACGCTCTTTTCCTGGGCCTCTGACTCATCTGGCTGGGGGAGTTTGGCTAATTCTTCCTCCAGCTCCTGGATTAAACCTGAAGCAGCCCTCTCCCTGCCCCCCAACCCAAGCCTGTCTTGGTGCAGGAATCTGTACAATAGAAATGCTGGCCCCAACCCTGTCTCCACCATTCAGCAGCTCTGTGGTCTTGGGGAAAGTACTGAACCCGTCTGAACCTGAAAGATGGTAATGGTGCAGGCTGGGTGACAGGAGCAGGCGGTCACAACCTGCATCTACGGCGCTGGCAGTCTCCCAGCAGGGGCACAATAAATGAATTGCTTCTCCTCACTGTGTGTCCCTGTTCCTCTCATGAAACTGTCAGGGCACCGCTGGGAAGAAGCTCACCAGCCTGGAGGCCCAGCCGGCCCGAAACACTGTCAACCCCTCTGGCAGCCATGTGAGTATAGATGGGGGTGGCCTAGGACCCCAGAAAGAGAAGAACTGGCTGCTTTGATGGAGAAGCAAATCTTCAGGGTAGGGGTGATGATAGGTGTAGACAATTCTGCCCTTGGGCCCAGATGACCTCACCAACCATGTGACATTTGCCCTGAGGCCTCGGTTTTTTCACAAGGTTACGTGATGGGGAGAATGATGGGGAGACGATGGATGGGAAAGGACTTTGTAGATGGTGAGGTGAAAAGGCCTGAATTGGGTTGACTGCAGAGAATCAGCATGAAGAGAAGGAAGAGGAATGTCCTTGGAGGCCCGGGTGGTACTCCAGCAGCACCATCAATGGGACTTTCTCCAGGGTGGGTAATGGTGCACGCTCGTGCTCTCTGATGTCCTGACCACTAGTGACATGTTAATATCCAGACAATGGAAATGAGGCTAGGGCAACTTGAAAGGCTGGACTTTTAACTTATTTCCTCTTTGACTATGGTAAAATATACATAAATTTTTTCAGTTTAACCTTATTTAAGTGTGCAATTCAATGGCATTAAGTACATTCATAGTTTTGTGCAAACTGTGCTCCATTTCTGGAACTTTTTCATCTTCCCCAGCTGAAACTTGTACCCATTAAACACTAACTCTTTCTGCCCTGCTGCCCCCAACCCCTGAGAGCCACTTTCTTAGATTCTATAAGAATTTCACTACTTTCACCTCGTGTAAGTGGAATCAGGCAAGATTTGTCCTTTTAGGTCTGGCTTGTTTCACTTAGCATGATGCCTCCAAGTTTCATCCATATGTCACATGTAATATCATTTCCTTTTAATAAATTTAAATATAAATGTACATAGCCACATGTGACTGGTAGCTGCCTTATTGGACAGCACAGATTTGGATGTTAAATGCCCGGGCTCTGGGCCCAGCCTGTGTGAGACCACTTCCCAGCTGTACCACCCATCAGCTGTGTGGCCTTGGGCAAGTCACTTCCCCTCTCTGTGCTTCAGTTTCTCATCTGTAAAATGGAGATAACATGAGTACTTTCCTGACAGGGTTGATTTAAGGATCAGACCATATACCCAAAGCAGAGTGCCTAACACAATGCCTCTTACACAGGAAATGCTCCCCCCAACAAATGTTAATAACAATTATTGTTGCAACTAGGACACAAGAAGTTCTGATGACCAGAAAGATGAAATTCCCGTGGAGAACTATGTAGCTCAGCGTTACATCGAAAATCCCTACTTGATAGGAGGTGAGATGTGCTCCCTGCCCTTCTACAGGATGGTCTGTCGATTAGTCAGTCAACAAGCCTGGATCAGCAGCCAGTCATGGGCTCAGCCTGCCCCCAGGCATGATGGGATGCAAAGATGGAGCCCCGTCCTGTAGGGTCTTGACCAAGAGGGGCCAGTGCTCTGAAGGGGCCCCGTGGAATAGCATTAATATCACTTGCCTCCTCTCACTTCCTCAGGCATTGTCCTTCCTTGGGGACTTCTGTGGGTCTCTCCTCTGCCCCTTCCTCCCCCAGTGACCCCCATCCTCTTCATGACTTTAATCACCACCCAGATCCTGTGACTCCCAGATTTCTGTCTCCAGCTAAGACCTTGACCCACACCACAGACCCTGATGTCCCACAGTCTGTGACATCCCCTTGCAAGCATCTCTCTGCAGCTCAAACCCAACAAGACTAAATCCAGCCTTGTCCTCCCCTTACCATCTGGTTCACCCCTCAGCCTCCCTACCTGGGGACAGAACTGTCCTCCCCCCACCAAGCAAGAAGGTGGAGACTATTCTGGAAATGTCCCTCTCTTCTCCTCCCACATCTGGTTCTTCATCAAACCTCCACGCAGCTCTTGAACCTGGCTGGCCACGTCCATACCCAGTTTTGGCCACTGACCTCTCCTTCCTCACTGATGCCCATGGCTCTGGTCCCCTTTGCTCTGTTCCACACACAGTCACCAGAGGGTTCAGACACCCCTCAGTGGCTTCCCATGGTTGCTGGAACAAGACCCCCAAACTGCACATGACCTGGCCCCTGCTGACTTCACTGACCTCGTCTCCTTGCACTCTGCCCTTGGACCAAGCCCCCTTTGTCCCCTCTGAAACTCTGTTCAGGCAGCTCCTCCTGCCCGAAGGCCCCGCTCACTCTGGGCTAAGCAGGCATGTGGCACCTCCTGTGGTTTTATTGGGATTCATATCGGCCTGTCCACTGCCATCTCCCCCAAAGCTAGCTCAGTGCTGGACACACCATCGGTATTTGTTATGCCAATTCATCCTCCCCTTGCTTGACAGGCCGCAAGTTTGACCTGCGTGTCTACGTGCTGGTGATGTCGGTGAGTGACCAAGACAGGTGCTCTCCTCCAGGGGCGGGGGCCGGGGAGGTGGCCCAGGGGACAGGGCAGCCATCCTGGGGGCACCCGTGTGAGCTGTCTGGTTTTACCTGCCTGGGAGACCCCAGGGTGTGGTCAGCGGATCTAAGCTTCGCCATCTCAGAGGCCCCAGGGTCTAGATCATCTCTGCCTTCCTTCTCTGTTCCTTCAGTCTCCGTGGTAACCACAGCCAACATTTATTGAGCACCTGCTAAGTACCAAGCCCAGTATGTAGCATATTTTCTTTCTTTCAGTCCTTCTAATTAACCAGGGAGGTAGATTCTTTTGTTTGCTTCATTTTACAGATAAGGAGATAGATCAGACAGGTTGAGCAACTTGCTCAAGGTCACACAACTGTGAGTGGCAGAGCAGGGATTCGGATCCTGACAACCGACTCTCTTAACTAAACAGCTGCTGTACTCCCTCCACCCATGCATTCAACAAACACTTAAACCTTCACGGTACAATATGCTGGGCACAGGATATCGGAGTGTCTAAGACAGGCTCGGCCTGGACCTGCCCTCCTGGAGCTCACCGTCTGGCAGGCATCACATGTGGTGGTGGAGCAGAGGAAAGGCCCATTAGTTTTGTTCCCTTCTGCATCTCCATACCCACTCCTACCCCCAGGAAGGAGGGGATCAAATCAGAGAAGGCTGATATTTGAGCAGATTCTTGCAGGATGGGCAGAGCATTTCAGGTGGAGGAAACAGCAGATGCAAAAGCCAGGAGGTGTGAAAGTGCTGGAACTGATCCTCCTTCCCTTTTCTCTCTCTCCATTCCCACCTCCCCCATAGTACATCCCACTGCGGGCCTGGCTGTACCGGGATGGCTTCGCCCGATTCTCCAACACCCGCTTCACACTGAACAGCATTGATGACCAGTGTATCCTAGGATTCCCCGCCCCGGCCCCAGCATCCTCCAGGCACCCTGCCCTTCCCGTCTTCTGGCTGGTCCTGAGATAACTCATTCATTCCATAGATGTCAAACTCCGATCAGGGCATAGGAGATACAGCAGTGAACAAAACAGCCCTGGTCCCTTTCCTCAAGGAACTTACAGTCTTGAAGGGGTGGGGGATCCCCCAGTGACCTGAGGGAAACAGTCCTGCTATGCTTATAGCAACTCACCCCAAGCATCCTTGCTTGATCGTCATTTCTCATTGATTTGATTAATAGGATTGGACTTGTTGAGCCCCTTTGGAAAATGTTCACATCCCTTTATGTGCCGAATCACTAACTCACTCATTCGCTTGAATACAGTGCCTTTTCCACCAAATTGGCAGATACGAAAATTTTGGTAACGTGCTGTATTGGCAGGGCTAGGGGAGTATATGCATTGCTGGTGAAGTGTCAACTGTACAGCTGCTTAGGCTGCAATCTGGCAAATCGCTATCAAAAAACAAAGGCACAGACCCAGCAGTTCCCTTCCGGGAATTTATCCTCCAGGTACACACACAATACAGGATAGGAAAAGAGAGATTTAAACATTATCCACTGCATAGCCTTGTTGTGAGAGCAAAAAATAATAATAGGAAATAACTGAACAAATGGCTCATTTATACAACAGAATACTATCCAGCTGGTAAAAAGGAACCAGGGGAGGTGCCTTATGTACTGATGAAATAATCTCCAAGATGTATTGTTCATTGCAAAAAAACTAAGTGTAGAACTCTGTGGGAAGGATGCTCCCCTTCATGTTAAAACGTATATCTCTGTATATATATTTATTTGTGCATAGACATCTCTGGAAGGATAGACAAGAAACTAGAAACAGAATTTGACTTGGAGGAGAAATGAATGGGAGGGGACATGGTTGGGGTTAGGGGAAGGAGATATTCCTTATATACATTTTTATACTTTTGACTTTTGAACTATGTGAGTGTATTATCTGGTTAAAATAAAAAGAGCAAACATTGTTTTTAGACATGAGCATCAAAGGAAAAGGGGTAAATGATCTAGAAATAAACATTTAGGAGATAAACCAGCAGGACTCGATTACCTGCATATGGGAGAGGTGGAAGTTGCAAGTGTTGCTGCCAAGCTTCTGGCCTGGGCAATCCAGCTAATGCTTTTAGCCAATTCACATTGCTCTGCCTTAATCTCATCATTCAATTAAGTGTCTGTCCAAGGTAATACCGGGGAAGGCAATGGCACCCCACCCCAGTACTCTTGCCTGGGAAATCCAATGGACGGAGGAGCCTGGTGGGCTGCAGTCCATGGGGTCACTAACAGTTGGACAGACTGAGAGACTTCACTTTCACTTTTCTCTTTCATGCATTGGAGAAGGAAATGGCAACCCACTCCAGTATTCTTGCCTGGAGAATCCCAGGGATGGGGGAGCCTGGTGGGCTGCCGTCTATGGGGTCACACAGAGTCGGACACGACTGAAGTGACTTAGCAGCAGAAGCAGCCAAGGTAATACATTTGCATTCCCTGAATGTCAGAAGGGCTTAGGCCTTCCTGAGTATTTTCTACAATTTGTTTCTTTCTGTTTAGCCAACTTCAGCATTTCCAATATGTCTTATTTTGTGATTCTAACAAAAATTTGTCATACGCAACTCATTGAATTTATTTTAGTTTCATTTTTTGCCACCTCATTTCTTATTAAGGTTAGATGAGGGGCTTCCCTGGGTAGTCCAGTGGTTAAGACTCCATTCTTCCACTGTGGAGAGCGTGGGTTTGATTCCAGGGAACCAAGATCTCACATGCCATGTGACCAAGGAAAAATAACCTAAAAATAAATAAAGTTAAACGATGCATGTAAAGCATTTAGACAGTGCCTAACCCAGAGTGACTACTCAGTACACATTATTGGTCCTCTTCCCCTCATTTTAAAATGTTTGTTTATCTCTAGGCACCATGCTGCTGCTGCTGCTGCTGCTAAGTCGCTTTAGTCGTGTCCAACTCTGTGCGACCCCATAGATGGCAGCCTACCAGGCTCCCCCATCCCTGGGATTCTCTAGGCAAGAATACTGGAGTGGGTTGCCGTTTCCTTCTCCAATGCATGAAAGTGAAAACTGAAAGTGAAGTCGCTCAGTCTTATTAAATTGAGGACTTTCCCATGGCTAGTTTCTGTTTAACAAGGCTTTGCTGTTTTCACAGTGAGTGAATACACATAATTTTCATCCCTTAATTTAATTGTTTTTAATTTTTAAATATTGAAATGTTTAAATTATATAGAAAACTGCAGGAAAGGCTGTAACAGAAATCTATGCATCTACCATCCAGATTTAGCAGTTATTAATATTTTGCCTTATTTGCTTCAGATATTACACACCAACTTTTAAAATAATAAAGCAACTTTGGATTGCAAAATAATAATATTAATATATAAAATTATTTAGCTGACTAAATAAATATACATATTATATATATAAGTTACACACAATTATTCAAATACATAAATCAGAAACATACTCAAAATGAAAAAATATTCACCTCAACACTAATAGTAAGCAAGCAGAAACAGCTTAATCTGCCATAGAGGGATGATGAAATGAATGATAAAGCATTTCCATGATCCTGTGTAGCTGTTGAATACAGTGAGGTGATTGAAATGTTATGGAAAGGTAACTACAGGAATTCCCTAGTGGTCCAGTGTTTAAGACTCAGTGCTTTCACTGCTGATGACCGGAGTTCGATCCCTGGTAGGGGAACTAATATCCCACAAGCATCCAACAAGCCATGCATTGCGGCCAGGTGAAAAAAAAGGTGTCTATGATAGAATGTGAGGTGGAAACATGTGCGTGTAGAGCTGGGCTGTGCTTACAATCCCATTTTTTGCTTTTACTTTTCCGTGTAGAAGAAAATATGAAAGGAGGTTCACGAATCTATTAACTTTAAAAAATTTAGATTAAAATCAGGTCTGCTGCTGCTGCTGCTAAGTCACTTTNGAGCTGGGCTGTGCTTACAATCCCATTTTTTGCTTTTACTTTTCCGTGTAGAAGAAAATATGAAAGGAGGTTCACGAATCTATTAACTTTAAAAAATTTAGATTAAAATCAGGTCTGCTGCTGCTGCTGCTAAGTCACTTTAGTCGTGTCCGACTCTGTGTAACCCTCCCCCGTCCCTGGGATTCAGGTCAAGAAACATTTATTTTTAACTTTAACATTTCTCTATATTATGAACTATTTTTGCAACTGATATGCATTACTTTAATAATAAAGATAATAAAACATTTAAAGGATATAGTCTTCATAATAAAAGTATAGCTCTTTGAAGACAAATCAGAAGATCCAGGAGAAATGTACAAAAAGGAGGAGGGGGGAAGAGAAACCTTTTCTAGCCACACTAGAAATAACCTTTTTGATGTATTTCCTCTGAAATTTTTGTTGTTGCTTACTCTTTTATATACAAGTGATCCTATTAAGGGAAGCGCACTGACTGAAACCACCCACCCTGGCTAGGTGCCATAGTAACCATTTGCATTTTACGACAGGAGGTCCTGGTGAGGAACACAGAACTTATAAGCCACCCCCAACCAGAAGAGTTCAGGAAAGGTCAAAAGGAGACCCCACATGTCCAACCACCTCCCCCAGTCCTCACTGGCATCCATCTTAGCTGAACAAGGTGTTCACCACCAGGAAGGATTCTGAGTCAGAATGATTGGCTAAAGACAACCCATCACCATAAAACCTGAGACTGGGAGCCACGTGGCAGAGCAGTTCTCCTGGGTTCCCTTACCCTACTGCTCTCTGCCCCGGTGCCCTTTCCCAATAAAATCTCTTGCCTTGTCAGCACGTGTCTCCTCGGAGGATTCATTTCCGAGTGTGAGACAAGAGCTCAGTGTTGGGCCCTGGAAGGGGTCTCCCTTCTTGCAACAATCCCACTAGATAAGTATAACCTTTTTTCATTGAACATTATTTAAGTATTTTCCTTATAGACATTTTTTATTAGTTACAAAGTATTCCACTGAGTAGACTCACTGGTTTACTAATCCTATTGTACTTGCTGCAAACATTTGGGAAGTAGTCAGTTTCTTCCCGGAGAAGGCAATGGCACCCCACTCCAGTACTCTTGCCTGGAAAATCCCATGGGCGGAGGAGCCTGGTAGGCTTCAGTCCATGGGGTCGCTAAGTTGGACACGACTGAGTGACTTCACTTTCGTTTTTCAATTTCATGCGTTGGAGAAGGAAATGGCAACCCACTCTAGTGTTCTTGCCTGGAGAGTCCCAGGGACAGGGGAGCCTGGTGGGCTGCCATCTATGGGGTTGCACAGAGTTAGACACAACTGAAGCAACTTAGCAGCAGTAGCAGCAGTTTTTTCCTATAATGACAGACAATGCTGTAAAGAAACNGTTCTTGCCTGGAGAGTCCCAGGGACAGGGGAGCCTGGTGGGCTGCCATCTATGGGGTTGCACAGAGTTAGACACAACTGAAGCAACTTAGCAGCAGTAGCAGCAGTTTTTTCCTATAATGACAGACAATGCTGTAAAGAAACATTTTTTTTTCATAAATCTTTTACTATATTAAAATTTTTTCCTTTATATGGCCTCACAGAGGTGTAGCTACTGGGTCAAGGGAATCAGCCAGATTGTTTTCCAGATTTCCTCATATTTTTACTCTCCCATTGATAGGGCCCATTTAGCCCCAGCTCCCCAGCACTGGGGACAATTAAACTGATTACTAAACAACTGTCACATCTAAGTGAAGCGTATATGGGCATTCATTATACCATTCTTGCGAGTATTCTGTGGGTTTTGAGTTTTTCCAAATAAAAAGGTTTTTTAAAAAAATGTAACTGATTTGCTGGGGAAGCAGATTTTTGCCTTAGAATTTGCATCTCTTCCAATTTGCATTTTCCCCCATTTACATTCCTTTAAAATTGTGTATCTGTTTACTGCTAGAAACTTTGGGCACTTTCCCAGATGGCCTTTTACCAGTTTTATTTTTTGTTTGTTTGTTTTAATATCCTTTATCTATTTATCTATGAGGGTCATAAAATTTTATCGTTAACAATTTATGTGTGATTTTCACGCAGAAAAACATTAGCCTGTCATCTTTGTTACAAATCTTTTCTCTAGTCGTGTTTGCTTGTCATTTTTGCCTTTTCAGTCTGATTGATTTCCTTTTCACATAGTTGACTATATTCACTGATTTCCTCTGTGATTTCTATTGTTGTTTCTAAGCTAAGAAAAGATTTTCCCCTTGAAAGGTTTCACAGCTACTCACTCAGCTCTGCTTCTTTATGGATTGCTTCAGTTGTTTGCTTGCTCTTCACCATTTAGCTCTTTGGTTCATTAGAACCTGGTTTCAGGTCCATCGTGGAGAGAAGAGGCTGGGAAATCACCTGACTCACACTCCTCCTGTAGCCTCTGCTCCGAGAAACTAGGAAAGTCCCTGATTTCTCCTTTCGGAGGGTAGGAGCAGTGTGCCGAGAAATGTGAGCACTTCTTCCAACAAAAGGGAGCAATTTCCCTCCCCACCTCACCCTTAAAACCAATAACTCACTTTGCCTGAACATCCTCTTTTTCCATTTTTTAAATAATAACTTTATGTATGTTCACATACCACACAGTTCACCCAGTTAAATCATACAACTCAGTACTTCTTAGCATCTTCACACAAGCATCACCACCATCAATTTTAAAACAGTTTCACCATCCCCCAAATCAGCTTTTCTAGGGCTTCCCTGATAGCTCAGCTGATAAAGAAAGAATCTACCTGCAATGAAGGAGACCCTGGTTTGATTCCTGGGTCAGGAAGATCCCCTAGAGAAGGGATAGGCTACCCACTCCAGTATTCTTGGGCTTCCCTTGTGGCTCAGCTGGTAAAGAATCTGCCTGGGGTGTGGGAGACCTGGGTTCGATCCCTGGGTTGGGATGAGAATTCCACGGACTGTATAGTGCATGGATTGCAAAGAATTAGACACGACTGAGTGACTTTCACTCACTCCAGAAGAAACCCAGTACTCATTATCTGTCATTTCCCACTTCCCTACAACCCCTCTTCCCAGCCCTATGCAACCACTTTCGTCTCTACGCATTTGTCTTTTCCAGACATTTCATGTAAACAGATTCATAAAATATGTGGCCTTTTGTATCTTACTTGTTATTTTTTTTGGCTGTGTTGCATGGCTTGTGAGATCTCACTTCCCTGACTAGGGATCAAACCGAGCCCCAGGCAGTGGAAGCACAGAGTCCTAACTGCTGGACCTCGACGGCTGCTGCTGCTGCTGCTAAGTCACTTCAGTCGTGTCCGACTCTGTGCGACCCCATAGACGGCAGCCCACCAGGCTCCCCCGTCCCTGGGATTCTCCAGGCAAGAATGCTGGATGGGTTGCCATTTCCTTCTCCAATGCATGAAAGAGAAAAGTGAAAGGGAAGTCGCTCAGTCGTGTCCGACTCCTAGCGACCCCATGGACTATAGCCTACCAGGCTCCTCCACCCAAGGGATTTTCCAAGCAAGAGTACTGGAGTGGTGTGGGACCTCGGCGGAAGTCCTCTTAATCTCTTGTATTAAGCCTAATGTTTTCAAGTTCATCATGTTGTACCATGTATCAGTAGTTTTTTCATCTTTTTTGTCTCCACATTTTGTCTATTATTAATAATACTTCTGTGAACATTTCTGCACAAGTTTTTGTTTGGACATATGTTTTTATTTCTCTTGGGTATATACTAGGTGTTGAGTTGCTAGTCACATGGTAATTCTGTATTTAACCTTTTGAACAACTATTAGACTATTTTCCAAAGCATTGCCTAATTTTACATTCCCACCAACATGGTAGGAGGGTTCCAATTGCTCCACATCCTCGTCAATACTTGTTATTATTTGTCCTTTTAAATTATAACCACCCTAGTGGATGTGAAGTAGTTTTGATGTGCATTTCTTTGATGGCTAATAATGTTATTCATGAGTTTCTGGGCCATTTGCAAATCTTTGCAGAAATTTCTACTCAGAGTCTTTGTGCAGTTTCTCATTGGATTGTCTCTTATTGTTGAGCTGTAAGTTTCTAGATGTATTTTCAATACTGCTCCCTTTTCAGATACATGATTTACAAATATTTTCCCCCATTCTGTGGGTTGTCATTTTTCTTTTAAGGACTATTTTTTTAGAGCAGTTTTAGATTCACAGCAAAATTGAGAGGAAGGTAGAGATTCCCCATAGACCACCTGCCCCAACCTGTGCACTGCCTCTCCCATTATCAACACCACTGGCCAGAGGGCTACATTCGCTACAATTGATGACCCTGTGTCAACACATCACAATGACCCCATATCCATAGTTTATATTAAAGTTGCACGTTCTGTGGGTTTGGACAAATGTATAATGGTGTGTATCCATCATTACTGTATCATACAGAGTATTTTCACTGCCCTAAAAATCCTCTGTATACTTCCTTTTCATTTTCTTTGTAGTGTCCTTTGAAACATAAAATTTTCTAATTTTGATAAAGTCCAATTTATCTACTTTTTGTCATCTGTGTTTTTGCTGTGCCATCTAAGAAGCTCTGCCTAACCCCAAGTCACAGTGACTTATTCTTACATTTTATTCTAAGATTTTTATAATTTTGGCTCTTGCATTTAGGTCTGTGGTCTGTTTGGAGTTACTTTTTGCCTGTGGTACGGTAACTTCATTCTTTCACACACTGATATCCAGGCATCCTCACCCCATTTGTTGGAAAGATGATGGCTGAAGTGAAATGAAGTGAAGTGGAAGTCGCTCAGTCGTGTCCGACTCTTAGTGACCCCATGGACTAGTCCATGGACTCTTCCAGGCCAGAATACTGAAGTCGGTAGCCTTTCCCTTCTCCAGGGGATTGTCCCAACCCAGGGATCAAACCCAGGTCTCCCACATTGTAGGCAGATTCTTTACCAGCTGAGCCACAAGGGAAGTCCAAGAGTACTGGAGTGGGTAGCCTATCCCTTCTCCAGGGGATCTTCCCAACCCAGAAATCGAACCGGGGTCTTCTGAAATGCAGGAGGATTCTTTACCAACTGAGCTAGTAGGGAAGCCCAAGATGATGCTTGGCCTTACTTAATTGCCTTGGCGCCCTTTTTGAAAATCAATTGACCAAAAATGTAAGGGTTCTCTTCTTATTTAGTGGTTTGTTATGTGCTTATTCTTTTGAAATTAAGGCAGAAAAACTCTCAGACAAGTGTGACCAAAAAGTCTTTGAAGAGTTATAAAGAAGGCATTCTAGGAAAATGGTGCTAGAGAGGATGCCCACCTCCCCTGGAGAGGCTGCAGTCCTGCCGAATGTGCCACAGACGTGGAGAAACAGCCGTGTTAGGGGAGTCAGACTTGGATCCGTGACCTGAGGCTCTACCTCCCCATCTGTGAACGGTCCAATCTCACCGACCAGGGCTGTCGGCCACCTCAATCAATAGAAACTGATCAGAGGCAAGAAATACAGGAAGGTTTTACTGGGGTCCCTGATGCAGCAGAGGGGAACAAGAACAAATAACAGGTGCCCTTGCTAGCCGGGCTCACCGAGGTGTGAGCAGTTGGTTGTTTCTATGGGGTGAGGGTAGGGGTGTGTCCAGGGTCAAGCTGGAGGCTTGGCTTAGGTGGTTTGCGCACCCTTCTGGTGGTGCTGTGTGCAGTACTCTGCTTTTGCTCCTGACTTTCTGCTTTTGCTCCCCACCCTTCAGAAGTGGAAGTAGGGGCTCTTTGGTCTCTTTGTATCTTGTTGTCCATAATTTTCCCCAGTTGCACAGGCACACAGTTCTTTTTAGTCCCTTATAGTTTCTTTGTATTTTTGCTTGAGGAGGAGATGTTTGTCCAGGTGCAAGCACTGCAGCAAAGGGTCCTGGTCCTAGGACCCCGCCTGTTTTACCAAGTCCAGGAGAAAGTTATGTTTTGCCTCTTCGTGAGGTTTTGGGTTCCATCCTACTTAGTTATGTGGGGGAGGATGGGGTATGCTGCGTGGCTGTCTCTCTGAGCCTTTCTGTGAGATGGGAGTGATTTGGGGAAAAGAGATGAATCAGTGTGAATATGCTCTATAAGCTTTGAAATGTTACTGACATTACCGGTGGTGACGACACTGGTGATGGTGATGATACCAAAAGGCAGACTCTCAGGTTTGGGACTTCAAAGGCAGCCATCTTGACCCCATCCCAATGCTGGGTCATTTCTCCGATATTCCTACAAAGTAGCCACCCAGTCTGAGCCTCTCTAGTGACAGAGAGCTCAGAACATCCTGAGAAGTCTGTTCTGTATTTGGCGTCTCTACTTGTTAGAAAGGGCTCTCTCCTCTAGAGCGGGACAGTCCTAACTAATCTGCTATCAGCCATGCCAGCACGGTAAGAGGTGCTTCCACACAGCTTCTTTCTGATCTTTCAGATAACCCTGGGAGGCCAATACACTACTAGGCACCGGCATTTAACAAGGGGGGAAACGGGCTCAGAGAGGTTAAGTGGCTTGCTCAGGAGCCCACAACCAGTAAAGACAGATGCAGGCATGATTTGGACCTGAGTCCATCTGACTTCAAAACCCACACACCTGAGCTCTGGGCTGTTTGGTAGCCTTCCCTCAGAGATTCCCAAGCAAGGGTCTCAGTTTGGTCCCTGGGGGCTACCCTTCTTATCCACACTGGCCCTTGACCACTGACCTCTGCCAGATGTTCATCTCACCAATGTCGCTGTGCAAAAGACGTCTCCCGACTACCACCCAAAGAAGGTGAGGAAGCTGGGCTTCTGCCCTCGGATATGGCCTCTGGGACTGGGGTGGGGTGGTGAGGAGGGAGAGCCCAGGAGAGTTCTCCAGGGAGGTCAGGTCACTGCCTGCTTTCAGGGCCCAGGGTAAGCATATACATGGAGGCCCACAGATCACGTGTTTAAATGTTTAAGAGTTACAAATCAAACCAGTACACCCTTTAACGATATGTGCTGTGTCGTCCTACCTTGACAGGCATATTATCTATCTACCTACCTAATAACCTGCCAGAAGACCAGGTTCCTATTTAGCATACTCAGATTTCTCAGAGTTAAGAGCCAGAACAGACGAGTACAGGAAGAGCTGGTCCCTGGCTCTCCAGCACCCTGTGGGGGCCTCCTGCAAACATGCACACACCCAGAGCAGCAAGCTGTGGGTGACTCCCTGGGTCTTGGGGTACCCACATGGTCAGTGCAATCTGTCCTCAAAGGGCAGGCCCAGGGAAGAGGCCGGTGCAAGGCATTTGGGCAGAGAATTCTGGGGTGGCGGATAGCAGGCGGTGCTCTAGAAAAAGAGGCCCAGGCTCTGGGTGGGCCACACCTCCTTGGGAGTCCAGATTCTCTGCCCTGTAAGGGTTCTGCTCATCCCAGGACTCAGGGCTGGCTCCCCTTGTCCAAGACTAAGGTCTGTGCTAATGGCGAATGGCCGTCCGGGCTGGCCAGGTCTGGGCTGATTAAAGCTTCCTCTCTCAACCTGGTGGCGGGGTCCAGGGCTGCAAGTGGATGCTGCAACGCTTCCGGCAGTACCTGGCGTCCAAGCACGGGCCCGAGGCAGTAGAGACGCTTTTCAGCGAGATGGACAGCATTTTCATCAGAAGCCTGCAGAGCGTGCAGAAGGTGATTATCAGCGACAAGCACTGCTTCGAGCTGTATGGCTACGACATCCTCATAGATCAGGACCTCAAGCCGTAAGTGGATGGGCTGGTGGCCCGGAGAGCGTGGGGGTTGCAGGGGAGGGGGGATGTTTTACACACTCTGCACCTAGACTGCCTCGCTTTAAGCTCAGCTCTGTAACTTCCTAGCTGGGCATTCTTCCCTTCTCTGAGCCTTGGCTTGCCTGTCTGTAAAATGGTCACTGTGCAGAGAGGAATGTTATGAGGAAGAAATGAGCCCCATGCTCGACACGGTGGCCTTTCCCAAGCATCTGCTGAGTCAGCGATCCTCCCCTCCCATCAGGCAAGAAACTTCCCCTCTAGTGAATCCTGGTGCTTTGAGGATGCAAAGGGCTGGGCAAGGGAGTATTGTTACGTCAATTCCCAGAATTTTGTGCCTTCCTACGGTGCTCACGAGGAGGCTGAACACACCTGAGCTGTCAGGGAACACACTGATGGCCTTTGGGTGATACAACCGGGCACAGAAGCCCAGTGGGGTGGTCCAGGCAGCGTGAGGTCATGCAGTAAGTCCAGGGCTGAGCTGGGCCCAGAGCCCATGTTCCTGGACTAAGCAGCTTCCACCAGCACTGTGGCTCCTGGACCCAGCCCTCTCCCCAGGGCCACTGTATCGCTCTTGGGGCCTTTCTGAGCCAGGAGTACGAGCCCTAGAGCAAGACCTAAGTCAGGCCCAAGTTTAAGAGAAACCAGGGCCAGGCACCAGCAGGTCTCTCTCCTTTGCCCTCTGGGATGCAAGCTGTGCTACAGGCATTAACGTGGACACCGATGGGGGAAATGAGCTTAGGAGGAGGCAGTAGATAGGAAAAGGGGGTCCCAGTCTCTCGCTGACCTGCTGGGTGAGCCCTCCTCCCCCTGTGCCCCAGATTCCTGTCTGTCAACTAACAGGGCTGCAGAAGACCAGAGGTCACAGGCTGGAAGCCCTTGGGCTGCTTTTGGCCTGCAGACACTTTGAGTTTGACCTTCAGAATGTTTTTTTTCATTGGGTTGATTTTCATCAACCATCTCTCATAACTGGAAGATGTTTGAACCATCGGGATGTTTTGGAAGAGTCAGAGGGTCTTAGAATTCTGGGTTCATATGCGCACAGGGCAACACTCTGCTTGAGCTCCCAGAGCCACCCCTTCAGAGGTGGAACGCTCTCCTCAGCCTACAGGCCTACCCCTCCCTGCCCCTCCCTCCCTACCCCCCTGACTTGGCAGGCTGGTTACCATCTTTTAAAAGCCATCTTTTATTCTATACTTTTATTGATTTGTCTGCATCTGCGCTTCATCGCAGCGTATGGGCTAGTTGCCCCCATGCATGTGGGATCTTGTTTTTTTTAATTGGCCTGTAACATTTTAACATATTTTTCAACGTCAGTTTTTACAGATAATACACATTTAAAAATTTTTAGTACTAGACAAAAATACCTAGTTCCAAAATTTGAAAAGTCCAAATATCAGTGTTTGAAGAAAGGTATTAAGAATGCATGTGGGATCTTAATTCCCCCACTAGGACTGAACCCATGGCCCTGGCATTAGAAGGTGGATTCTTAACCACTGGACCACGAGGGAAGTCTCCTGGTTACCATTTATAGACAAATGTTCGCTAGGAAAGTTTCTCTCAAACTCCAGCTCTTTTTAAAGAAGCCAAAGGAGTAATCATCACGAGGTCACAAAATTGTTCTTACCCCCACCAGCTTGCTTCATTTAAGTTACCACCTGGACCCTGTGGGGGTTTCAAGTGTGTGACAGTTTTCAAAAGTTTTAGTCCCTGAAACCTTTCTTCAGATCGAAACGTAGAGACAGCAGCGCTGGTTGAATTGAGGGTGGGGCCCAGGCACCTCATTTTGTCTCTCGTGAAATTCCAGGGACCAGACAACCTTAAGATTTTCCATTCCCTTCCCTGCCCAGGTGGCTCCTGGAGGTCAATGCGTCCCCATCACTGACAGCCAGCAGCCAGGAGGACTATGAGCTCAAGACTTGCCTCCTGGAAGACACCCTGCACATTGTGGACATGGAGGCCAGGTGAGAGAGGGCAGCCTCGCTCATACACCTGCTCATACACCCCTGTACCTCACCATCAGGGCTCCCACCGAGGAGAGAGAACTTGGAACCCTGGAACTTGAGAGGACCTCAGAGATGTCTCTGGCCCCTCCACCCTTCCCTGCTCCACCATTTCACAGGTGGGGAAACTGATGTTCACACAGGATCAGGTCCTGGCCCAAGGACCCAGCCCCGACCCAGCAGAGCAGGGCCAACTACAGCTTTCTGAGATTCAGTCCCACAGGATTTCCTCAACTTTTCCTGACTGTGGGACCCTGACCCAGTCACTTCTCCTCTCTGAACCTCAGTGTCCTCATCTGTAAAGTGGGAGATTTCATATCTAACTTTCAGGATTGTTAATTTACAAAGGTAATTTATTTTAACATGTCTAACTCACAGTAAGTAGCTGTGAAAAGAAGAGAGGCAAAAAGCAAAGGAGAAAAGGAAAGATATAAGCATCTGAATGCAGAGTTCCAGAGAATAGCAAGAAGAGATAAGAAAGCCTTCTTCAGCGATCAGTGCAAAGAAATAGAGGAAAACAGAGATCTCTTCAAGAAAATCAGAGATACCAAGGGAACATTTCATGCAAAGATGGGCTCGATAAAGGACAGAAATGGTATGGACCTAACAGAGGCAGAAGATATTAAGAAGAGGTGGCAAGAATACACAGAAGAACTGTACAGAAAAGATCTTCACGACACAGATAATCATGATGGTGTGATCACTCATCTAGAGCCAGACATCCTAGAATGTGAAGTCAAGTGGGCCTTAGAAAGCATCACTATGAACAAAGCTAGTGGAGGTGATGGAATTCCAGTTGAGCTGTTTCAAATCCTGAATGATGATACTGTGAAAGTGCTGCACTCAATATGCCAGCAAATTTGGAAAACTCAGCAGTGGCCACAGGACTGGAAAAGGTCAGTTTTCATTCCAGTCCCAAAGAAAGGCAATGTCAAAGAATGCTCAAACTACCGCACAATTGCACTCATCTCACATACTAGTAAAGTAAGGCTTAAAATTCTCCAAGCCAGGCTTCAGCAATACGTGAACCATGAACATCCTGATGTTCAAGCTAGTTTTAGAAAAGGCAGAGGAACCAGAGATCAAATTGCCAACATCCTCTGGATCATGGAAAAAGCAAGAGAGTTCCAGAAAAACATCTATTTCTGCTTTATTGACTATGGCAAAGCCTTTGATTGTGTGGATCACAATAAACTGTGAAAAATTCTGAAAGAGAGGGGAATACCAGACCACCTGACCTGCCTCTTGAGAAATCTGTGTGCAGGTCAGGAAGCAACAGTTAGAACTGGACATGGAACAACAGACTGGTTCCAAATAGGAAAAGGAGTACATCAAGGCTGTATATTGTCACCCTGCTTATTTAACTTCTATGCAGAGTACATCATGAGAAATGCTGGACTGGAAGAAACACAAGCTGGAACCAAAATTGCTGGGAGAAATATCAATAACCTCAGATATGCACATGACAGCACCGTTATGGCAGAAAGTGAAGAATTAAAGAGCCTCTTGATGAAAGTGAAAGAGGAGAGTGAAA
>SJYX01012173.1:53626-76422 GCA_006410675.1 Oreotragus oreotragus
ATCTAGTCAAGGCTATGGTTTTTCCTGTGGTCATGTATGGATGTGAGAGTTGGACTGTGAAGAAGGCAGAGTGCTGAAGAATTGATGCTTTTGAACTGTGGTGCTGGAGAAGACTCTTGAGAGTCCCTTGGACTGCAAGGAGATCCAACCAGTCCATTCTGAAGGAGATCAGCCCTGGGATTTCTTTGGAAGGAATGATGCTAAAGCTGAAACTCCAGTACTTTGGCCACCTCATGCGAAGGGTTGACTCATTGGAAAAGACTCTGATGCTGGGAGGGATTGGGGGCAGGAGGAGAAGGGGACAACAGAGGATGAGATGGCTGGATGGCATCACTGACTCGATGGACGTGAGTCTGAGTGAACTCCAGGAGTTGGTGATGGACAAGGAGGCCTGGCGTGCTGCGATTCATGGGGTCGCAAAGAGTCGGACACGACTGAGCAACTGAACTGAACTGAAGAGGCTATCTATTGATATAATGATGTATATATAATAGAAAGATTCAGGGTTTGACTTCAGGAATGGATCAGATGGTGTTGGTTGGTTTGTCTGTTCTCACTTTCCTGTCTCATCTCTTTTCTCTGTGTTAGTTTCTCCCCAGCAAAAGTTTGAGGGCTGATTCTCGTTGCTCCCTGGTGGGATTGAGTCACATGCCCATCCCTGAATCAATCACTGGGACTCTGATTGACCAAGCCTAGGTCTTGTGCCCACTTCCAGGGGTTGGGATCAACCCCACTTGAACCATGAGAGTGAGAAAGTGAGGCCCGGTTTTCAAAAAGGAAAACCCCGGTATCCAAAGGCTAAAAAAAGTGAAATGAATGCTGAGCAGGCAGAACCTCAGGTGTCCACCACCCTTATCCACCATCACTTATTCCTTCATCAAATACTTGAGGCCCTCCTATGTGCCAGGCCTTGTGCTAAACACTGGAGGCACAGAAAATAAAGGACATGACAGGCCTAGTCCCCGCCTTCATGGAATCTAGTCTGGAAAGGACAGCAGACTTTAAACCAGAAAGCACGTTACTGAGGCCAAGTGGGGAAGCCTGGGGACAAATGGGGGATGACCCCCTGAGGTCGTTCTCCAACTTGGATGGACAAAAGAAGGTACTCTGACAGGGTGGGCACCAGTAGGGTGCTGGGAGGTTCAGGGCCCTGGCTTGAGGGCCCCACCAGGTGAACCTTCATTAACCCTTTGTATCTCCTGCTTGTCCAGGCTCACAGGAAGGGAGAAGCGAGTAGGAGGCTTTGACCTCATGTGGAATGATGGCCCTGTCAGCAGAGAAGAGGGGGGTCCTGACCTATCGGGGATGGGGAACTTTGTGACCAACACACATCTCGGTATGTGGGGCTAGGTGGGGAGTGGGTACGTGGGAGGTAGCAAGTAGTCTGAGAGGCAACTTGTCATGGAGGTTAGAATGTTTTGCTAGATTTCTATTGTTTTGTATTTTTTTCTCTGTGTACACTTCTATTGATTTAATGTGCTGTGCTGTGCTTAATCACTCAGTCATGTCCGACTCTTTGTGATCCCATGAACTGTAGCCTGCCAGGCTCCTCTGTCCACGGGGATTCTCCAGGCAAGGATACTGGAGTGGCTTGCCATGCCCTCCTCCAGGGGATCGTCCCAACCCATGGATTGAAGCTAGATTTCCCACATTGCAGGTGGATTCTTTGCCATCTGAGCCACCAGGGAAGCCCAGAATGTTTTAATTTGGTCTAAAATTTACCAGCTGTGTGACCTTGAGCAAGGGGATTAACCTGTTCCTCATCTGTAAAACAGAGATTCGATATATATGAGGCATTGAGATTCCATCTCAATATATGCCTAGAATACTGCACGGCATGTGGTGAAAAATATTATTAATCTGTTATAAGGCAGATTTCAAAAAGCTTAGGTGGCACATAAACAAAAAACACGATATGTTGCTAAGAGAAATTAAGGACTTCAGGGCTTGACCTTAAACTTGGCTTTTAAAAAGTGAAAAATTTCCCTGACTATAAAAATTATTCACACTCACTGTAGAATATTTGAAAACTAAAGAAAGAAATGAAAAAAATCATCCAAACATAACCATCTTTAACAATCTGGTGTATTTCCTTCCAATTTTACAAAAATGCATATATTCATATTTTTTTCTTACAAAATTGGCATTGGGCTGAAGCTTTGAGTCTAATTTTTCCACATAGCATTTCCCAGCTCATTCAATAACATTAGTAAGAGCCTCTCTTTGGGGTTTCCTTGGTGGCTCAGCTGGTAAAGAATCCACCTGTAATGCGGGAGACCTGGGTTCGATCCCTGGGTTGGGAAGATCCCCTGGAGAAGGGAAAGGCTACCCACTCCAGTATTCTGGCCTGAAGACCCCAAGGACTAAAGTCAGACACGACTGAGCAACCTTCACTCACTCTCTTTTGGAAACACACTATGGCCAGGTCCAGACTACTTTACATACATTATCTCATTTCACTTTTAGGCAGCCTTGATTATTTTACAGATGTGGAAAGGGTCTCCAGATGTGAGATCACACGCCAATGGTCTTGGTCATAAGTGGTGAGAGAGCCCTTGAACCCAATCTGTCCAGCTTCAAAACCCCAAAGCTAGGCTGCTAGCGCTTGTCCCTTGGCAAAATTAGAAACAAAATTACCATACAGCTGCAAAACATCCCCACATTTATGAAGCCAATTTCACATAATTGAGCATTTGGCATGACTCCAGTTTTTCACTTTTATAAATAATGCTGTGAGGACATCCTCTCGAATAAAGTTCAACTGAAACTGGCTATTTTTTTTTAGGACAGATTCCTAGGAATAGAACTACTGGGTTAAAAAGATGGACTTATTATAGTCAAATTGCTTTCTTAGAAAGATTACACAAATTTGCAAGCTCTGAATTTAAAATGACAGCAGCAGCAACAACAAAAAAACCTTTGCCAACTTCATTGGTAAAAATATTTACTTGTTTTCTGTGCATTCCATTGATTATATGAGAGGCTTCAGATTTAAAATTTGCAGTTGCTCTTTTGTAAGTTGTCCATACTTATTTTCCCCCCCAGTGGGCTTCCATTTTTCTAAATCTGTAAAGGCCTTAGATATTAATATATTGAGGATATTTTCCCTCTGTCAAACTTACTGTAAATATTTTCCTTTTGTTTGAATATTTCCATTCAAACAAAATGAGTTTGTCATTTTCCTTTTTGTTTGTGGCATTTTTCTTCCTTCTTTTTTGATGCAAAGTTTTGAGTATCTTTTAGGGTTTGGTGTGATTTAGGATTGGGTTTTGCTGCAAACAACTAACAAACTAATAGTTATCCAGAGAGGAACTGCTTTGTCTTGAGTCACCAGAAGTCATGGGGCAGGCCACAGTGACAGCTGCACAGTGCCACCAAGGACCCAGATCGTTTCTTTCTTTACCACACTCAGCCGAAATCCGTTGCCTCATGGCTGCTCCGACTCCAGACACTGAGTCCTTATCCCAGGCAGGCCCAAGGGCCAAAGCCTTTCCTTCAAGCTTTGGCTATTCCAAAAGGAAAGCAGGTAACTCTGCTGACATCTCACCCACTAGAGCTGGGTCACATGGCACCTCAGCCGCAAGGAAGCCCGGGAAATCAAGTACTAAGTAGTTTGCTTTGCGAAGGCAAAGGAGAGGCGGTTTGTGAATGGTTTTCCCACAGCAGACCCCTAGTGCCTGCCACATGGCATAGCTGGAGGATGACTATACAATGCTTTCAAGCTGTACAGTCGCCTGGGAATCTTGTTAAAATGCTGTTCTGATTCAGCAGGTCTGGAAGAAGAGGGCTAAGAGTCTGCACACCTAAAAAAAGCCCTCTAACAGTTAACTATTGTCGTGTAACAAATTCTCTTGAAGCTTTGCAGCTTGAAACGACTATCTTACTTGCTTATGATTCTTTAGGTGTGGCTTGGGGTCTCTCACAGGGGTGTAGGCACCTAGCAGATTTGCTGAGACATGGTGGCCTGGGATAGCTCATTCACATGTGCGGTGGTTGAGACGGGCTGTCAGCTGCCTTTTTTCCCAGGTGGCCACTTGTTCACACAGTAGTCTCAGGGTTCCAAGAAGGTGAGAGAAGACAGTGAAGCCTCTTGAGGCCTAGGCTCAGAAATCCCGTGTGTCATTCTGCCGCAGTCCGTTAGCCAAAGCCTGTGCAGCCCAGATTCAGGGGGCAAGGAAATAGACGCCACCTCTTGATGGGAGGAGCGGCACAGTTACTTTGCAAAGAGGTCCATAGAGGACCAAGAGGATTGTCGCAGCCACCTTGCTAACAATCCACCTCAGGTATCAGTGCCAATGGTTCCTGCACCGTATTTAGGCAGCAAAGACTCAGAACAGTGGTTCTCCAGTTGAGTATCTGGGTGGGTGGTTTTGAATATAAGAGGAGCTGGCTGGAGGTGAGAAGAGTATTGATGAAGTCAATTAGGAATGTGTTGGCGATCTGGTGAAAAGATCAACAGATAACTCAAGATATGAGCCTAGAAACTCCAAGAGATTTGCACTGGACATGAAGGTTTGTGAACTATGAATGAATTATGAACCTTAGTTAAGGCTAAGGTTCCACGGAACTCACTTTGGAAAACCCCGGGGATTGGCATTTAGTGGACTTTCAGCTCAGGGAAGCGTTGATTGCTGTGAGTGCCTAGGAGGCAGGGGTGGGGCTCTGGGGAGCTGAGAAACATGGCAGACACCTCCAGGTCAGTAGTTGTGCCCATGGGGTTCAGTCATTCAACCACAGTTTGTGAGGTGCCATCAGTGCGCCTGGCACAAGATTAAATGACCATGGAGTTGTCTCAAGGATTAGCTCTGAGCACAAAAGAAACACTGTGAATGCACTAAGAGAGGATGTGAAGTCAGCCTGAACTGCCCAGGACACTCTCCCATGAGAGTAGGAGCCACCTGTTGGGGAGATCCACCTCTTAGCTGAATGTGCCTGACACACGAGATTTAGGTACCAGGCACTGTGCCAGCTTTAAGTGCACTTTCACGGAGCAAAGCCAGAAGGCAGGGAAGTATGAGGAAGTGGTTAAGAGCTTGGCCTCTGGAGCTAGGCAGCCTGGGTTCAAGCCTCAGTCCTGCTACTAACTGCATGATTTGAAGCAAACGACTCAACCTCTCCGAGCCTCTGCTTCTCTTGCACATGTTATTCCTGTGAAAGCTCAAGTCAAATATACATCCTCACCTGAAGTAGCTCCTGATTTGGGCTAAGCCCCCAGCAAATATTACCTGATCCTTGCATTTACCCCATAAAGAAGGTATCCTGATGAACAGATGAGAAAACTGATGCTCAGAGTTAAGTGACCTATGTCATGGCAGTTGGGAGGGGATGTGTGCTAGGTTGCATCAGTCATGCCCAACTCTGAACCCTTATGGACTATCACACACCAGGCTCCTCTATCCATGGGATTCTTCAGGCACGAGGACTGGAGTGGGTTGCCTTTCCCTCCTCCAGGGGATCTTCCTGTCCCAGGGATCGAACCCACATCTCTTACATCTCCTGCATTGGCAGGTGGGTTCTTTACCACTAGCGCCACCTGGGAAACCATCTGTGGTTGCACGGCTTCNATGGGATTCTTCAGGCACGAGGACTGGAGTGGGTTGCCTTTCCCTCCTCCAGGGGATCTTCCTGTCCCAGGGATCGAACCCACATCTCTTACATCTCCTGCATTGGCAGGTGGGTTCTTTACCACTAGCGCCACCTGGGAAACCATCTGTGGTTGCACGGCTTCTGCTGGCCCCTCCTTCTGCAGGTAGTAGGAGCACTGGCCCCTTCTACTCCCCTAAGACCCCTCTACCAAGGACAGCCCATCCCAGTCAACTCTCCACTTCCCTTCCAGGCTGCGTCAATGACCGGAAGAAACAGCTGAGGCAGCTGTTCCGCTCCCTTCAAGGCCAGAAGAAAACTCCCAACTAACCCCCAGCATGGAGAACCACTGGTACCACACTGGTCCTCTCTGCTCCCCGTTTCTCAGCACAGCAGCGCTCAGAGCACTGTCACCCTCCCTCCCTCTTTCCGGCCTGGCAGCTGCTTTGCGGGCCAGCACCCCAGCCTGCCCTGGACATCTTTGCACCAGGAGAGAGCCAGTCTCTGGGACTGGAAAGATTTTAGCCTTGATGGATTGGTTAGCTTGGTGAAGAGAAATGCAGCAAGTTACACCCGAGAGAGATCACATCTAATAAAGGATTACAGCCCTTGTTTGGAGAGTCTTTGGGCTCCAGGCTTGGCTCAGGGAATGCTATTGCCACATCTTCCTGGTTTTGACCCTTTGATGTCTCGCAGGGGATGTGTTGATAGGCTCCTCCAAGAGCAAGGGTTCAGTTCTTGTGTTTGCAAAGCAAGCAGTTGTTAAGATTGTGTGTTTATTGGGGGTCTGAGTAAAGGCTGAGCCTTAAATACATCTTGCCCTCCTTACAATACCCTGACTGCATGTCAGGGACCAATGGAACTCCCTGACCATTTGAAAACCAGTGGGCCAGAGCATCCCCATTTCTCAAGTAGAGAAGGCAAGGATCAGGAAGGCAGAGCTGCTTAGTGAGAGTCTCCATGAAGGTGCACTTATTAAGTCAGCTAGGTGACCTAGGTGCCTCTCTGGGTCTTCCTATTTGAGGTTGGGAGCTGAGCTTTTTAGATTAGAAAGCCCTGGTCTGTCAGGCAGAGATGGCTTGGGGAGTTGGGCACAAGTAAGAATGTCTGCATTTTCCACATTCCAACGCCTCTTGGTTGAAGAGGAGTTGAACCAAGAGTGGGCTAGTGGCTAACTGCTTCAGAACCACCATTCAAGGGACCCCAGGCAGCTCCTCTATCACTCCACCTGCTTCAGGACAGTTCTTTTAACTGCAAACAGCAGAATCTGACTGCGGGGGGAAGGGAAGGGCTTTTCAAAGAAAAATACTGGCAAATCTAAGTAGATCAGCCAGCCTTGGGAAGCCCAGAAGCCAGGCCATTCTGGGGCTCCTGCTCCAGAATGTGGGGGCTTCCCTCATCCCTATGACTGGGTAAAGCCCAGACAACCCTAGGAATGGGGTCCAGGTCTCCAGGAGAAGAATCTGATTGGCTCTTCTTTGGCCTAGCATCCACCTGGCCAGACAGGCAGGGTCAGCATTCAGAGAGAACAACTTTGAGCCAAGCAGTCATCCAGACAATAAACTACCAGTGAACGCCACAACCCCCCATTTTCTTACATTTTTATTTAAAAAAACACAACAGCAACATGTCCTTCCCTTGCACCCTAACCATGTAGTTTCTCTCCTGAAGGAACCACATAACTGCACACAAATTGTGAGCTTATTAGACACCTGTCTTTGCTTCTCACTTTAATGTGTCTTGAAGCTTGTTCCAAATCAGTGTTCCGCTTCTTTATTCTTGTTTACAGCTGTATAATATTCCACTATTTAGATTTATCAAATCCTTTCATCTACTCTGGACATTTAGTTTCCAATTCCACCTCCCTACTTCCTAGGGCCATCTTGGAGAAACCCCAGCAATTTCTACTAAAAAAACAACTCAAAAGGATGCAAAACCAGAGGTTTGGGCCAAATGTGGCTTATATAAAGTGTTTTGTTTGGCCAACATTCAAGCTTTTTTAAATTTTCTGAATTAATCAGCAGTATTTAAAAAGCAGAAGATTCAACTTAAAAAATCTAAATTTCTAGGTTTTTGAAGAAAACACAAGGTCTGGCCATGGCAGCCTGTGTCCCCGCATTTAACTATCGGCCAGAACCAAATGGAGTGCCCTCTCCATCCGGCCCTGACGTCATTTCAAGGAGGAGCCACTGCCCCTTCATAAACGGTACTCTAAACGGAGTGGCATAGCTTCCATTAAGGACCAGATGAGGTAAAGACTAGAAGCTACTATCCATTCATTTAGGTAACATGCATTGAGCCCTCGAGGCACACCGAGGACATCCCTCACGGCACATTCACATTAGGGTCGCAGACCGTGAAGGCGGACAGGAACTCTAAGCAGCGCTGCCCGGGTTCTGCTTTCAGAGCCCATGGAGTCGCATCCTGTCTAAGCACAACACAGCAGGACGCAGGCCCTCATCCATCGCTGGTGCAGGACTCTGCAAGGCCTTCCTGACTCCAGAGCAGCCGAGGCGGGATGATAAGCAGCACCCACTCCGGACTCCATCCCGGGGTGAGCAGGAAAACGGGCCCCAATGGCAGTGTGGGGGGACTATGTGTCTGCCTGTGCTGAACCACAAAGGACTAACATTCTGTCCTTCCTCCAGCACAGGAGCCTCCTGTAAGCCTCCTGCCTTATTCCAATTCCGTTATACACACTGCTTGAAAATACGTCTCTCTCTTTCTGAGAGGAATGCTGGAATGAAGCTCCCACTCTTCTCCCTCCAGGGCCCATTTCAACAGCAGGCCATTGTTGAGAAGTGCCTGCTGCAGTCCTTCTCACACCCCCACTGGCGCTGCCCCCACCCACCTCCTGGTGGCTGCCAGGGCCTGTCAATGGGCCTTGTGTCCATCCAGCCCCAGTGGTCAGGCCGGCAGATACTGGTGTAGGCTGAGGGTTCCCTCCTGCTGTCAAAAAGTAGCCAAGTGCTACACAAAGAAGCTTCGTACATGGCTGTTGCTGCATTTCTCACACCTGTCCCCTTGCAGGGTAGATCCTGTCCTTGCAGGTTTCAAGGCTGGAGAGTTCTGGGTCCTCCATGACCCCAGGGGAGGATGCTGGTCTTAGGTCCCCCATCTGGGTTCTTAGGTTTCATCCTTTCAAGATGATCTTGAGAGCTTTAAGCTCATCCTGGTTGAGGGGGGTCAGGTTAAAGCCCTTCAGCTCCGGTTTGCCTAGGGGAAGAATTCATCAGTGAGTCAGGGCTCCAGCTGTGCAACCTACTGGCCCTGGAGTCTAGCCTAGCAAAGGGGTTCACACTGCATTCACGGTGCCAAAAACTTGGCCTTGAAGTCTGACAGAGAAGAGCCTCAAATTCTGCAAAGCACAGAACGAGGAACATTGACACCTGCTCCTGAGGTACCAAGAACTTGCAGAGTCATGACTGCTGTGCAGAACCCTCCTAATTTGTGCCAGACTGACCAATCTGGAGTGGTTAGGTTTACCTAGACATTCAGCTCTAACCTGGACCACCTGACTGAGGCTTTCTGACCCTTAGTCAGAGGTATCTTGGCCCCCACAGTCACACCCTGGCATAAAATGTGAGACACTCCATGCCATTCTTGTGCCTGAAAAGAACTTGTAACAGGAATAAGATCCCACAAACTTCCTGTCCATTCCATCTCTGGTCAGCTCAAGACAACCCTGCCCACTTCCCACAGCTTCAGTGCCACTCACCAGCTGCCCACCCCAGCCTGCAAAGTCTGTGCTCATACTGCCTCCCCTCCTGGTTTCCGGCCCCACGCTTAGTCCCCAGGGCAATACCTTGGGCCTCAAAGAGGCGATTGACCTTCACTTTAAGTTGTTTCCGGAGTCTTTCTATTTCTTTATCCAGATGTTCCTGATCTGAAAAAATGAGACAGGCAAACAAGACGAGGTTACACTACAGACAGACCCAAGGATACCAGCCTCTGCCCAGCCCCACTGAAGGCCTGAGCACATGGGGATGAAAATGGGACTTGGGAGGCCAGTTGAGGAAGAAACTAAAGGCTAAAGAAGGGACACGACCTATCCTGACCACTGAGTGAGCCCAGAACAGGGTTGAGCATACTTTTTCCCAACTTGCAGTTTATCAACCTGTTTTCATTATGCAAAGTACCCTGGGCAGTGGATGGGGAAGGCAATACCAGGATTTTAGGTTACCCTCTCACAACGAAATTATGGAAAATTCAGATTTAAGAATAAACAGACCCAGCCTCTTTGAAGATGGGTGGAAAATAGGTGGTTGACGAAGTTTACAAACCCACATCCATCCAGGTGAGGAGTTTTCACAAGAGCAGGACTGTGGGAACTGTGACCTGAAGAGTCAGCATTCTGTCTCATGCTCACTCTTGAACCAAGTTCATGGCAGGGGAGAGAAGGCTGTCTTACAGAACGGACTGTGCCCAAAGGCAAATGCAGCGTGAGAAGTGACGACACCCAACCAATTCCATCTGCTGTTTTCACCCACTCGTGAGTGACATTTTTGTCTTTCCTACAGACCTTCATTCTTTCTGATGGTGATAACCCAGGACCAGCTAAGCATCCTGGCCTGGGCAGTCGCTCTGGTTCTCATCGTGAGTGAGTAACCACCATCTCGCATGACCTTTGTTTAGCCTGTATCCATCCCTGAGAAACAGCCATGCTGCCCTGGAACCCCTCTAGGTCAGTGACAAGACCACAATCGTGAGCCAAGAGGGCCGGGGACCTGATCCTCAACCCAGGCAGGCGAGACCCTCTGGAAGCTTACTCTGAGCAGCCTCCAGTCCCTCTGCAAGTGCAATGACAATTCAATTTTATAACCATGATATTAGTGTATGTTTTACTTTCTTAAAAAAAAAAAAGTTTATTTATTGAACTGCGTCAGATCTTAGCTGCAACGCATAAGCTTAGTTGTCCTTTGGCATGTGGGACCTTAGGTCCCCACCAGGGACCAAACCCGAGTCCCCTGCACTGGAATGTAGACTCTCAACCACTGGACCACCAAGGAAGTCTCTAGTAGATGTTTTTCAACAGAAGTTTCTCCTCAAAGCTGACCTACTTTCCTTTGATAGAATTTCAGTTTCAACAGGGATAGAGTTTCCCTGTTTTCAGCGGCAGAGGCAACCGTGCTGCTGGTTCTCCTGGCCCTCATGTTTTCAGGGATGAGGAAGAGAAAACATGTGTAACCTGCCCTTATCCCAGCCAAGGACCCATCTGCAGCCTGACCTTTTGCTTTCATGACTTTTCTCTAAAGAGCCTCTAGGATCATGGTTGTGAGATCCGCTGTGTTCACTAGTGTGGCAAACTCAAGAGCTTCACCCTCCTTAAACCTCCATCTTCAACCCTGATGCTACTACAGGGGATGTGAAAATATGAGCACATGCCTTAGATCTGACCAATGAGGTATCAGCAGAAATCCCTGGTTTGCCTTCCAAACCAGAAGGCAAGGCCATATATGGAGAAAGCCCTCCTACCTTTCCTCTAGCCTGGCTCTCAGACAAGAGGCCTGCAATCATGACACAACAATCAAGAGAATATATTGACTCTGCTAAGCAGCTGTGCCAGTCTTAGACTGCCCATCTCTGGACAACTTACATGAGATGAACAGAACTGTATTTCCTTAAGTCCTACTAACTGCTAGATTTCTGTTATTTGCAGTCCAACTCATTCCTCAATGACAAACAAGCACTATGCTAGGTACATATTATTTTATCTGAACTTTACAACAACTGTGCTATGTAGATGTATTCCCCTTCAGAGATGAAGAAACAACTCAGTGGCACAGCAAAGATTAAAATGCACACAGCCACCAGCCGCCTCTCATCAGGCTGCCAGAAGCTGGGGGGAGAGGGGGGAAGGCTGTGGCATGGGAGGTGTGCTGTTCCTGACCCCTGCCCAGGAGGCTTACCTTTCTCAATCATTTCCTTTGTCTCAGGGTGAGGCATCCTGATAAACATGTTCCCAAAGCAAACCATCACGTCTTCTGAAATGGCAAACAGTCATTTCAGAAATATTCAACAAATATTTTGATGCCAGGCATTGCTTTAGATGCTGAAAACATAGCAAAACAGGACGAAATTCCTGCCTTCCTAGCTTATGTTAGAGTAAAGAAGAAAGAATTATACAACAACGTCAAGATAATAAAGATATGATTTGTCAGACCCTGAAAAGTATCTTAGAAAAAACTAAAGCAGGGAAAGAGAGATGGGGAATGCCAAAGGGAGGAGCTTGTCATTTATACCAGGCAGTCTGGGAAGGTCTTACAGATTATGCGCCATTCCGGCAGAGACCTGAAGAACGTGAGGAGTGTGCAAGCCCTGCAGACACACATCTAGGGAAAGAGCGAGCCAGGCAGAGGAACCAGGAACAGCAAGGATCAGTAACGTGCCGGTGCATCAGGAACAGCAAGGGGAACAGTGAGGGTGCAGTTGATGAGGGAGCGCAAGAGCAGAGGAGACAAGGTGGGAGAGCTCAGGGAAATTAGTTTACACGGAGTCCTGCAGGACTCTGGATTTTACTCTGGGGAGACAAGAACCTGGAAGGGTTCAGGCTCCCCCGTGCACTTTAAGTGCTCCGTTCCTGAGGCCCTTCCTCATGGCCTGGCCTCTGCCCATCACTCTAGCATGATCACATGCCCCTCCCCTATTGCTTCCTCTATCACTACCACTTAGCCTGATCTAAAGAGCCGCCATCCCATTATCCAAGACCAACCCTGTGTACACTTCCTTCTGCAGCTTTCTCACAATTTTCAGTTCTGTATTTATGCTGTTGACTCACCTGCAGAGCACAAGGGCAGGAACTGCACTGTTTTTATACCCCCAGCACTTTCCCAGTGTCATCAATTGATAAGCTAGCAGCTAACAACTTGTCACTGAGGTAAGAAACTGAAACCCTGAGCCACAGTCTATGTCAGACCTGCAGTGCCATCTCTCCCATCTCCACGGGCTGTGCCACACACCTGTGGCCTCCTGCCTGGTCTCTAACAGGAATAAGTCAAAGGCATTAGAAGGTAAACTGAACAGGCCTCCTGGGCTGCAGCAACGAAGCTAGGCTTACCAGTGAGGTTGAGATCCTTCTGCAGGGCCCTGAGGCCCTCCCGGTTCCAATTCCTTTTGGTATCCAGGTCCACAATCTGAAAAGCACAGGGGCAGGAGGGAACTCCGTTACTTCCTACCCGGGTCTGTACTGCCAACAGACCAGGGCTGTTAAAACCTAACGAAGATGACAAGGCATCATTCCTCAGTTAATTCTAACGTCCTGCCTAAAGTGGACAGATGTATGCAGGTACTTCTTCCCCCACTCAGCTTCCAGCTCCTTAAAGACGATGCTTCATCCAGGTGTCTTTCCCCCCAGAGGAGGAGCTGGGGAAATGTCTAATGACTAAATAGGTATTTTTTTATTATCATCCACGGGAACACTAATTCTCAAGCTTCAAGGCATTTCAGAATCACCAGGGGAGTGGAAACCACTTCCTGAACAAGCTCCTCCAGCTGATTCTGACCGAGTATCCTGAGAAAAACAACAATATTATATCAGAAAGGCACGGGTATTGGCACTGAGACAGTGGTCACAGCAAAACGGCCACTAAGGAAGTGAGGAGGCAGTGCAGTACTCCTGCCTGGCAGTGGAGGCTCTGGGGCGGAACACCCAGGTTTGAATCCTGCAGCCTGCTATGAGCTGTATGACTTCACCTCTCTGAAAAACAGGGACAGGAAGAGGACCCACCACCTAGGTTATTAACCTAGGAACTAAGTCAGCACAGTATTTGATACACAGTAAGTACTCAATCAACTTTAACTGCTATTTGTCAGCCAGCACACCCTGATGCAGTGTTTACTAGGCTCTCCCTTAATACCCAACTGACCAAGCATCCAATCATTCTAACTGGAGATGAGTCTGAATCATTCTGGATCCCTCTTACTCCCTCACCCCTATACTTCAGCATCATGGAGGCCATCTCCAAAGGGAGATGACCCATCACCACCACCTAGGCCCAAACCCATCCCCTACCTGGCCCCTCATTTACCCCTTCCCCCCTTATAGTCTGTGCTCTACAGAGCAGCCAGAGGAATCTTTCAAAGCCTCAATCCATTATATCACTCTCTCTTCCCACCACAAGCTCCCTTAAACTCCCTGTGCAGGTCTCCACGGCCCTCCAGTGGTCTGGGCCCCACACTTCTCCCACGTCCCGATTCCTGCGCGATTACTAGACCACTCAGACTTCTTTCCTGATCCTCTTCTGGCCTGGACTGGAGCGGTGCAGCCCAGGTCGGTGTGGGGGCCCAGAAACTGCATTTTGAAAAAGCGGTTCAGGTAAACCAAAGGCCCAAAGAGGTAATGGGTCGGGATCCAGAAAGCTGGCAAAGGGCAGAGGAAGGATGGCGAGAGAGGCAAGGCCTGGCACAGACGGGCTTAATATGTGCCAAATACAGTCAAGCGCGGCGCTGTGCCACACATTTGACATTTGGCCCACATGATCTCACAACCGCCCGGTCTGTCGTCACAGCCCTTGGCCCACAAGAGTAGGTCAATTCACAGCGAGCCCAAGCTGGAGCCGGATTCCGGACCCTGCGCGCTGCCCTAGAAGCTCGCAGGCCCAACCGCAAAACCCGGGCCCCAGCCCCGCGGACAGGCCTCCTACCTGCCGTTTGTCCGCCAGCACCTCCTCGGCGAGCTCCTCCACCTCCACCAGGTACCGCAGCACCCGCTCCGCCTCGGGCGACAGCATGATGCCTGCCAGTCACGACTCCACTACGCCGCAATCCTATCGAGCTCACCTCCGGCTCTGCAACCCTGCAGCTCCGTCCGCGCACGCGCCGCTCTCACAGGGCTTCCGGCACGCATGCGCAGTTAAAAGAAGAACGGAGGCGCGCAGGCTCCAAAGCTCGCGCGAAAGCGGACGCGAGAGGCGGGGCCTAGCTTGGGGGCGGGGCTGGAGCGCCCCCTGCAGGTCCAAACCTCTTAACCTCGCCCTCCCTTAGGATAGTTCTTAGGCGCTGAGGATGCGGAAGTGAACAAAACGAAATCCCTGCCCCTCGCGCAACTTCATCTAGTGGGTAACATAAACAATTGATCACAAAGCAAATAATTATATACTATGGCGGGCAGTGATAGGGCTTTGGAGAAATCAAGCCGTTCTTCCCCTGCCTGAGGAGCACCAAGGAAGCAAGTGTAGCAGTTTCTGATTTACAGAATGAGAGTGAATAAAAATCCTTCTCTTTGTGTTTCCGCAGGATTGGAAGGAGGCAGGAGTCTTAAAATTCAGTTTGACCTCTACTTTCATTGAGCCCCTGTGTTGGACCCAATGTCGAGAACAGCTGACCTAGACCCTAGGAAGGGCGGTGAGTGATGAAGTGCCAGCTCAGAAGAGTTGTATGAATGCTGGAAAGAATCATTGTGGGCTGCAGGAGCTGGGAAGATTTCCAAGAAGTAGGCAGGTGGAAAGTGGCTGCCCTTCCGAATCAGAAGATTCCCAAGGGATCTTCACACCCAAACCCCTCACTGTACAGCTGGAAAAGCCAAGGTTCAGAGGGTGGTGAGTGTTTTAAAAAGTCAACAGCAGACCCAGTACTACAGCTCTGACCTCTTGTCTCCCTGAGTCCAGCTTGTATTTCTCTCCTTTTGGCCACTGTAACCAAGCCCTTTCACACCCCTTGTCTTCCTTGAATTTCACAACCATCTTTGTATGGGGGGGGGGGGTTATTACACGTCTCACAGCTGCACGCTGAGGCTGTTCCTTCTTCCACAGCAAGTCAGGAGCAAACATGGTCCAGGAATGCTCAAGCTTCCAGAACTCAGCTGTTTCTGGATCCTGAAAGAAAAAAGGCCCTCCACCAAGTTGTGGCCCCAAAAGTCCTCGAAGCACCCTGTCTTTGCCTGGCCTTTGGCTTCCTTCAACTGATGAGGCAGTTAGTTTTCCCTGCAGCCACCTGGCATGGGGAAAGAAGGAGATTCATTAAGGATTCCTCATTAAGGGCGAATTTGTCGCCAAACCCAGGATGTTTTGTGTAAATACCTTCTGGTTCAGAAACGCAGACACAGGCCTTGTGAAAGAAGGAGGAACATTTGCCAAGGAGAAACAGGGCTCACCAGGCATCCCTGAGGCCTGGACCCTAGGATTATCTCCCCTCCACCTTGGGGCTTACAGGGGCCTGGGCCAGGCTGACCCCTGACCCCTGCCAGATGGCCCTGGATGGGAAAGGGTCTGAAGGAGGCTCCCAAATTGGCAGCTTCTTGGCTGTGACTGGCCCTCAGAGGGCACCCTTGGCCACTGGCATTGTAAGGGAGGGACGTAAGCCTTTGAGATAGTCATACCTGGAAGGACTCCTATTTTAGAACCACTTGTGTTTCAGAACCATCAATTTCACAAATATTTATTGACTGCCTTGGCCCTGTTATAAGAGTTCACCATGAGCAAAACCAGACTTGGTCCTTGCCCAAAGCTTTCAGTCTGGTGGGAGAGACACATAATAAATGCAAGAACAATAAAATACATCTTATGTCGGGTGATGGCTGGTAAGCATGGAGAAAAGAACAGGGCAAAGTTGTTTTAAACTTGCTAAATTGTGTCTGACTCTGCATCCCCATGCCGTCCCATGGGCTGCAATACATCAGACTTTCCTGTCCTTCACTGACTCCTGAGTTTGCTCTTACTCATGTCCATGTCAAGGTAGAGAGAAACGAATGAGGGGTGATTTGAGATAAGGTGGTCGGGAGCGGGGGGTGGCTTCTCTGAAAAGGTGGCATTTATGCAGAGGTGTGGAGGAGATGAGAGGCTGAGCCATATGGATATCTAGGGGACAAGCATTCTACAAGCTCTCAGAGATGAGCCTTCATTTTGGCGAGTTGCAAGGCCAGTGTAGGTGGAACAGAATGAGCAAGGAGGGAAAAACAGGAAGTGAGGACGATGAGGGGGAGGAGGCGTTGAAACTATGGAGCTATCAGTTCAGTTCAGTCGCTCAGTCGTGTCCGACTCTTTGCGACCCCATGAATCGCAGCACGCCAGGCCTCCCTGTCCATCACCAACTCCCGGAGTTCACTCAGACTCACATCCATCGAGTCCGTAATGCCATCCAGCCATCTCATCCTCTGTCGTCCCCTTCTCCTCCTGCCCCCAACCCCTCCCAGCATCAAAGTCGTTTCCAATGAGTCAAGTCTTCACGTGAGGTGGTCAAAGTACTGGAGTTTCAGCTGTAGCGTCATTCCTTCCAAAGAAATCCCAGGGCTGATCTCCTTCAGAATGGACTGGTTGGATCTCCTTGCAGTCCAAGGGACTCTCAAGAGTCTTCTCCAACACCACAGTTCAAAAGCATCAATTCTTCGGTGCTCAGCTTTCTTCACAGTCCAACTCTCACATCCATACATGACCACTGGAAAAACCATAGCCTTGACTAGACGGACCTTTGTTGGCAAAGTAATGTCTGCTTTTGAATATGCTATCTAGGTTGGTCATAACTTTTCTTCCAAGGAGTAAGTGTCTTTTAATTTCATGGCTGCAGTCACCATCTGCAGTGATTTTGGAGCCCCCCAAAATAAAGTCTGACACTGTTTCCACTGTTTTCCCATCTACTTTCCATGAAGTGATGGGACCAGATGCCATGGTCTTCGTTTTCTGAATGTTGAGCTTTAAGCCAACTTTTTCACTCTCCTCTTTCACTCTCATTGAAGGTGAAGTCGCTTAGTCATGTCCTACTCTTTGCGACCCCGTGGACTGTAGCCTACCAGGCTTCTCCGTCCATGGGATTCTCCAGACAAGAATACTGGAGTGGGTTACCATTTCCTTCTCCAGGTGATCTTCCCAACCCAGGGATCGAACCCAGGTCTCCCGCATTGGAGGCAGACGCTTTTAACCTCCAAGCCATCAGGGAAGCCCAGGAGGGGCTATAGGTGCCCTGCTCGCACGGCAAGGCCCTCCCTTGAGGTGGCTGGCAGGCACTGCAGCAGGGGCCTGTGGCTTCCAGCTTCTCTCTGCTCATGGATACAGATTGAGCGTGGAATTTGGGTGAATTAGTGCAGATAGGAGTGGCCCTTAGCCAAGAGGAAAAAAGAGCTAGCATACCCCAGCTTCTTTGTCTTTCTGTGGGAAACCCATGAAGAGGCTGTTACAGTCATCCATGTAGGAGAGGATAGCTGCTGGACAGAGGGTAGCCACAGTGATAGCACTGGTAGGATCCTCAGGGCCTTTGCACACACCCTGACTTCCCTGGTGGCTCAGGCAGTAAAGCGTCTGTCCACAATGAGGGAGACCTGGGTTCGACCCCTGGATTGGGAAGATTCCCCTGGAGAAGGAAATGGCAATCCATTCCAGTACTGTTGCCTGGAAAATCCCATGGACAGAAGAGCCTGGTAGGCTACAGTCCATGGAGTCGCAAAGAGTCGGACATGACTGAGTGACTTCTCTTTCCTTTTCCATNGTCCACAATGAGGGAGACCTGGGTTCGACCCCTGGATTGGGAAGATTCCCCTGGAGAAGGAAATGGCAATCCATTCCAGTACTGTTGCCTGGAAAATCCCATGGACAGAAGAGCCTGGTAGGCTACAGTCCATGGAGTCGCAAAGAGTCGGACATGACTGAGTGACTTCTCTTTCCTTTTCCATCAACCTGGATTCATTTTCTCCCACACCTCTAAGTGTATAACTACTACACAACCCTCACTTACCAGCTTGGTGACTTCTCCTAAAGATCAAGAGTTCTCCCTGAGCCCCCAGAGCTTCCTGGAGTACCCCTCTCTCCATTTACAACACTGTCTTTTTCTCTAATTATCTCCCTCCCCAGCTAAGAGCTCCTTGTGGCAGGGATCTTGTCTCTCCTGTTTACTGCTGGGTTCCAGAACACAGGATATTGCTTGGCATACAGTATGCACTCAGTCATGGACTCAACATGAGGCAGAACTCTCTAAAACCCAAAGCATCCAAAGGTGAACAGAACTAACCCAACTGTAACTAGCTTCCCATGCCAAAAGGTGTATCAGGCTGGGCTGCCATATGGTCAGGATATTATAGACCATGAATCCCTCTGCAATTCATGTAGAAGTGATCCCTAAGTCTTTCTTAACCAGAAAAGTCTACCTGGTCACACCGGGGTGTGCCTCATCTTTAGCAAGCCCTTCCTTCCAGGCCAAAAAGACTGTAACGACTGGGGCTTTGGTGTTTGGAGGCAATAAGAACAACGCTACACTCCTTCCCCTTGGAGACCCTTTACTGTTTCTGTGTGCTCGTCTTGGCTAAGGGTTCACTGACCAGCACCCACTTCTCTCCTGAGGGAGGACCGCTCTCAGGCTGCTGGGGCCTCCTGGGAGGGTCTTACCTTCCCTTTAAGCTGTGGCTCATCATTTCAGGAATATGGAAACCCACCATGCAAGGAAGCTTGCATGGAATGCTGACAGGAGTGAAGATGGATAACTCTGAAGTACAGCTTAATGCTCCGGAGTTCTCCCTTAGGATCAGGCTGAAGCAGCTGTCCACATGATGCCCACAAACTCTCCTAGGCTTCCTCTTCCTCTCTGTCCTGCTTCCCCTGCCCCCACTCTTTATGGTCAGAACCCTCAGCACTGCCATCTCACCAGTAAAAGCTAAACTTCTCCCTGAGGCCTACCAGGCCCTCCCTGACCTGCCTTACCCCTCTGGGCATCTCCTGTCTCTCTCCCCACCTCCTTGCTGCTCCTGAAACCAGCCACGTGCCATGTGCGGTCCCACCTCAGGGCCTTTGGATTCGCTCCTCCCTCTGCACTTTCCCTCCGAGTCCTCTTGTCTCCCTCCCTCAGCTCCTGTAAGTCTTCGCTTAAGTTTCACCTTCTCAACAAGGCCTATCCTGAACATTCTATTTAAAAATGCCCCCTCCCCCAGTACGCTTGATCAACTTCCTCTGCTCTGTTTTTTTCCCCCACTGCATTTGTCACTTTCTAGCATATTATTGAATGTACTTATGTTTATTGTTAATCTCTCTCTGTTAGAAAGGAAGTTCTGTGAGGGCAGGAATCTTTGTTTCATTTGCTACTGATGGATCCCCAATATCTAGAACTTTACCTGGCCCACAGTAGGTGCTCAATAAACATTTCTGAATGAATGAATGAGGAAAAGAGCCAGAATTCTAAGCAAGGCAGTTTCTCACTGAGGCCAGGCTCTTAACCCCTATGCTGGAGGTGGTGGAATGGGAGCGGCAGGTCACACCAGGCCTGTCACTAAAGCAAAGGGATTGGCTTTTGTTCTCGGATCAGTATGAAGCTACTGGAGGGTTTTGAGCAAGCAGGAGACATGATTGGGTTTCCTTTGTGAAACCTCTCTGGCTGTAGCGACAGGATGGGATTAAAATGGTGAGTATGGTGCGGTCCTGTATGTTTGTGTGTATGTGTGTGTGTTGGGGATGGGAGGATAATGATGGGGCTTGGAGAGGTGACAGGGCTGTGACTGCACTGGTGTTAGGAGCAGCAGGAAGCTGGCTCAGTATCCCAGTTTTTCAGGCAGCCTGGGTGGTTGGCCCACAAGCTCTGGTCTGTGAGTGGTCCAGGCCCAGCCTCCCAGCTGCTGACAATGTGCCCCTGTCCCACAGATGTGTTGTTTGCTCTTCGGGGTGGTCCCCAGCTCCTCCCTCCACTTCCTTTGTGCCTTGTGGGCTTGGCAGGTGGAGGGGAGGCCGCCGCTCCCTCTCCTCTGACCCAGAGAATAATCCCTTATATTCATGTGATTCTCCTCCTGCCCTCACTCCATCCTCCCATGTCCCCAGGGAACGAAGAAATCTGACTCCCATTGGGCAGTTGAGGACACTGCGGCCCGAAAAGGGCATGGGACCCTCCCAAGGTCATGCAGCCAGATGGGGACGCCAGGTGGGGACCTGCGTCCTAAATCCACACGCCCTGATTTCATCGGGCAACAGATGGTCCCAAGGCTTGACTTGAAAAATCTTAAATGACCTCAAAAAGAATACAAGCCCAGAACATTCCAGGCCTCCCAGAGCTGGTCGTTACTACTACCTTTGATATGAAATCCATTCATTTAAAATTCCATGAATAGATTATTTTTATTGAAAAGGAAAACATGACAAAGAAGACTAAAGTTCGGTTTTGACATCCCCCGGCCCCGGCGCCTCAGCTCCCTCTGGAGTCCCAGCTTGGGTGTGTGATGATGTTCATTTAAAGACATAGTGAGGAACCCAGAGAACATATGTAAGACTATCACATGCATGGCAGGGTGGGAAGGTGGGAAGGAGGGCGTCACACGCAAATGATCACTCTGCAGCCCGTGTGCTCTTGGACATCTTTGATGGATATATTTAGATCTCTCCTATTCCCTGACAGCTGCAGAGTATTCTACAGCGTATAAGCACCAGAGTTCATTTGTTTATCTGGTTTTCTAAATTAAATTTTACATTTACTTTTCACACACTAAAGCGCAGATGGTTGACTTAATCTCACCGCTCAGCTCTTAGCACATGGTCCTGAGTTAGTCTTCAAAGACCCTGTCTTGTTTATATAATTTTCTTTTCCTCCCCACCCCCACTCAATTCTGAGCCCACCCTCTCTACTGTGTTTGATATATGGCCTAAAATATTTGTGATTTCTTGAAAAATACACAGTAGTTTTGTTAAATGTTTATGTGTTTTTAAAAATCTTATTAAGGTATAACACATACAGGAGCATACAAATCTTAAGTATAGTTTATATACTTAAGTATAGTTTATAGTTTATGAATGTTCAAAAACTGAACACACCATTGTACCCAGCACTCAGATCAAGCTACAGAACATCAGCAACCTCCTCCCAGGGAGATCCTCCAAGCCCTCCCATTCACCACCAAAGGCCACACGGCCACCTTGACTTCTAACACTGCACATCGGTTCTGCTGGGCTTTGGACTTTATACAAATGGTATCACACTGGGTGTGCTCTTTTGTGCCTGACTTCTTTCACTCAGCATTTTGTTCATGGATTTGTCTCTGTCGTTGGGTGTGGTTGTGTATGGTGTACACGCGATGCTGTAACATATTCGATCAGAGGACTACATAGCAATTAAACCATTCTGCTTTTGGACCTGCAGGGTTTGCATCGTGGGGCTGTTACAAAGAGTGCGGGTATGAACAGTCCTGTGTGTGCCTTTGAGTACATGCACGTATGTATCATTCCTGTGGCACGAATACCGAGGATTGGGTTGCTGGGTATGTTTAGTTTCAATAGATAGTAGACACAGATAATCCACATAATATCATTGTGCTGTTGTGTTAATTTTCCACTTTTTTTTTCTCATCTCAATGTTCCTTCCATCTGTCCACATCCTCTGCATATCTCTCGTTCCTGAGAGCCCCAAACTTCTTCCATGACATTTCATATGTCTTCTCCCCCGGCTGTGGGTGCTTGAGCTCCCTTTCACTCTGCACCAGCCACACAGAGCCACAACAAACACCCTAGTGTGCTGTTGCCTTGACGGAGAGCGTGCACACATTCTCTTCCAGAATGGCTGTGCCTATTAACACTCTTATCAGTGATGCACACCCTTCCCAACATTAGGGACTAAATAGCTTCCTAAGGCTTGCTAGTGTGGCTGTTGTAAGTATCACGTTTACTGACCCTTGCTTTTCTGGATAAACACTTAGATGCTTTCCATCTTTGGGGTTTAGAAGAAGTGCTGCACTGTTGCTGGGAATGTAAATTGATACAGCCACTGTGGAGAACAGTATGGAGACTCCTTAAAAAAAACTAGGAATAAAACTACCACATGACCCAGCAATCATACTACTGGGCATATACCCTGAGAAAGCCATAACTGGCAAAGACACACCAGTTCAGTTCAGTTCAGTTCAGTCGCTCAGTTGTATCCGACTCTTTGCAACCCCATGAATTGCAGCATGCCAGGCCACCCTGAACATCACCATCTCCCTCCCGGAGTTCACTCAGAATCACGTCCATCTAGTCAGTGATGCCATCCAGCCATCTCATCCTCGGTCATCCCCTTCTCCTCCTGCCCCCAATCCCTCCCAGCATCAGAGTTTTTTCTAATGAGTCAACTCTTCTCATGAGGTGGCCAAAGTACTGGAGTTTCAGCTTTAGCATCATTCCTTCCAAAGAAATCCCAGGGTTGATCTCCTTCAGAATGGACTGGTTGGATCTCCTTGCAGTCCAAGGGACTCTCAAGAGTCTTCTCTAACACCACAGTTCAAAAGCATCGATTCTTGGGCGCTCAGCCTTCTTCACAGTCCAACTCTCACATCCATACATGACCAC
>SJYX01012173.1:77865-93471 GCA_006410675.1 Oreotragus oreotragus
CAGGTCAGGTGGTCTGGTATTCCCATCTCTTTCAGAATTTTTCACAGTTTATTGTGATCCACACAGTCAAAGGCTTTGGCATAGTCAATAAAGCAGAAATAGATGTTTTTCTGGAACTCTCTTGCTTTTTCTGTGATCCAGAGGATGTTGGCAATTTGATCTCTGGTTCCTCTGCCTGTTCTAAAACCAGCTTGAACATCAGGGGGTTCAGGGTTCACGTATTGCTGAAGCCTGGCTTGGAGAATTTTGAGCATTACTTTACTAGCATGTGAGATGCGTGCAATTGTGTGGTAGTTTGAGCATTCTTTTGCATTGCCTATCTTTGGGATTGGAGTGAAAACTGACCTTTTCCAGTCCTGTGGCCACTACTGTTTTCCAAATTTGCTGGCATATTGAGTGCAGCACTTTCACAGCATCTTTCAGGATTTGAAACAGCTCCACTGGAATTCCATCACCTCCACTGGCTTTGTTCGTAGTGATGCTTTCTAAGGCCCACTTGACTTCACATTCCAGGATGTCTGGCTTTAGATGAGTGATCACATCATCATGATTATCTGGGTCGTGAAGATCTTTTCTGTACAGTTCTTCCGTGTATTCTTGCCACCTCTTCTTAATATCTTCTGCCTCTGTTAGGTCCATACCATTTCTGTCCTTTATCGAGCCCATCTTTGCATGAAATGTTCCCTTGGTATCTCTAATTTTCTTGAAGAGATCTCTAGTCTTTCCCATTCTGTTTTTTTTCCCTCTATTTCTTTGCATTGATCGCTGAAGAAGGCTTTCTTATCTCTTCTTGCTATTCTCTGGAACTCTGCATTCAGATGCTTATATCTTTCCTTTCTCCTTTGCTTTTCGCCTCTCTTCTTTTCACAGCTATTTGTAAGGCCTCCCCAGACAGCCATTTTGCTTTTTTGCATTTCTTTTCCATGGGGATGGTCTTGATCCCTGTCTCCCGTACAATGTCAGGAACCTCATTCCATAGTTCACCAGGCACTCTGTCTATGGACCTCACTATTCGGGCTTCCCTGGTGGCTCAGCAGTGAAGAATCAGCCTGCAATGCAGGAGAGGCAGGAGACACCGATTCGATCCTTCAGTTGGGAAGATCCCCTGGAGGAGGGCATGGCAACCCACTCCAGTATTCTTGCCTGGAAAATCCCATGGACAGAGGAATCTGGTGGGCTGTAGTCCTTGAGGTCACAAAGAGTCGAATATGACTGAAGTGACTTAGCACATGCAGCACTATTTTACAATAGCTAAGATATGGAACCATTCATCAACAAATGAATGGATAAAGATGTGTGGTACATATATACAGTAGAATATTAGCCATATAAAGGAACACATTTGAGTCACTTCTAGTGAGGTGGATGAACCTAGAGCTTATTATACAGAGTGAAATAAGTCAGAAAGAGAAAAACAAAACACCACATATTAACACATATATATGGAATCTAGAAAAATGGTACTGATGAATCTATTTGCAGGGCAGTAATAGAGACACAGACACAGAGAAAAGACTTTGGACACAGTGGGTGCAGGAGAGGGTGGGCCAAATTGCGAGAGTAGCGTTGAAACGTGTACATTACCATGTGTGAAATGGGAAGTTGTGGTATAACACAGGAAGCTGAACAGGGTCCTCTGTGACAACCTAGAGGGGTGGGATGGGGTTGGAGGTGGGAGGGAGGTTCAAGAGGGAGGAGACATATTTGTACTTAAGGCTGATTCATGTTGTTGTATGGCAGAAGCCAACACAGTATTATAAAGCAATTAACCTTCAACTGAAAGAAAAAGGAAACTGTAGAAAAATACATAAAAACTAAAGACATTTTCAAATTAAAAAAGAAGAAGTGCTGCAATGACCCTTCAGAGACACATCTCCTGGTAAACTTGTCTGTGAGTTCAATTTCTGTCCCATCTTCCTCTACTCTCCTTGAACCCAAGTTCCCAAATACTTCCTGACTTGCCCACAGCCTTTGCTCAGGCTGTGCTTTCTGCCTGGAATATCCTTTGCTTTCTTCCTCCACTTGTTGAGGCTTGCTCTTCTCTTCAGGCCCTTCTTCCTAGAAGACCCCATCCTTCCCTGACCTGATGCCTCAGGAGGGTGGCTCTCTCTCAGGTCTTCTAGAAGGACTCTGGTCCTCCTCTTCTTACTGAGGTTAGGGGCTCTCTGGGCTTCGCCTGCCCAGGATCCTCAGAGGATGCCTCAGGAGAGGTCTGCTGAGTGAGTGAGACCATGATTTAATCATGCTTTGGGGGTAATTAAGAGTCCAGTCTCTCTCTTCTTGACCAACCAGAACCTTACGAAAGTTGCTCTTTCCACTGGAAAGAGAGTGGAACTTGGAATCCAGACTTCCCTTGTCTTGCATGGGGATGTGTGGCTCAACCCCTCTGTAAAATGGGTGTTGGCACTCACTCTTTCCCTCAAGTTCATGGTTTTTGAGTGCCTACACTGTGCAAGGCCCTATGGCTCCAACTCTTAAGAGGACAGGCCTAGTCCTGGGTCTCATGGACTTTCAGTCACAAAGATAAGATTGACATTCATTCAGGTACTATTCTTAATTGTGATGAGACTCAAATGAAAAGCTCAGAGTCCAGTGAGATTGTATAGAGAGCCTCTCAACCTAAATCAGGGAATAGAGGTAGAAGAAGCTTTCTTTAAAAAGTGACATTTGACCTGGGCCTAAGGATGAGTAGAAATAAACTAAGCAAGTGGAGAGATTGTGGTGGCAGGGGGCAGGATAGATAAACTGAAGCAGGGGAAACAGCAAGTGCAAAGGCACTGTGGCAGGAGGGAACCTGGAGGAGGCAATGTGGATGGAGCCCAAGGATAAGGGGAGAAAGGGATAGGGAGTGAGTCTGAATAGATAGGCAGGAGCTAGGTCATAATACAGGGCCTAGTGGGCAAAGCAAAGTTGGAAGTTGGACTTAGTCACTTAATTAATAATTATGTGGACAGCTTCCATTTGCCAGGGCTGTGCTCTAACAGCAAACAAAACCAACGAGGCCCTTGTTCCCACAGAGCTCACAGGCTAGGGGCAGATAGCATCCAGCAGAGGAGGAATGCTCACCTTCTTGGCCCTACTATGTGCCAGGAGCTGTGCTAAGGACTTTCCCTGCACTACCTCATTGATCTTCACCACCACATTTTATTGATGAGGAAACAGGCTTAGCAAGTCTGAACAATTTATCCACCTACAAGGAGTCTTGAGGACTTATTGAAGTCCATTTTAAAAGGCCTTTTATGAGCACTTTTACTCAATGCTGATGTGTGTGGGATAAATTGGTATAGTCCTTACAGGTTATGTGCCAGGAGCTGTGCTAAGGACTTTCCCTGCACTACCTCATTGATCTTCACCACCACATTTTATTGATGAGGAAACAGGCTTAGCAAGTCTGAACAATTTATCCACCTACAAGGAGTCTTGAGGACTTATTGAAGTCCATTTTAAAAGGCCTTTTATGAGCACTTTTACTCAATGCTGATGTGTGTGGGATAAATTGGTATAGTCCTTACAGGGGGCATCTATCAAAATTACAAACACACCTACCACTCAATCAGCAAGGCCATTTATTCTACAGATATCCACAAAGTCATTCACTGACGTATTGCTACAAGCTGGTGACAACCTAATCGCCTACCACGTAGGGGATTGGTGAAGAGGATTATGGTACATCAAAGCAATGGAACTCTGGCATGCCAGAAAAAAAGAACAGGAGTGCTCTCTATGCACTGAAATAAACCAGCCTCCCAAATTACTGTCTTGTGAAAAAAAAAGCATAATATAGAACTGTGTATAATTAAGCTATGATTTGCTTCAAAATGGTGAAGGACAATATAAAGATAAACAAAGTGGTGGCGAGGGGTGCGGGTGGAATTAGGAAAGAAGGAAAGAAGGGGAAACTTGGGTGCATCCAGGAAGAACCTTGGAGCGCAAGACAGGAGAGAGACATGTATTCCTTTGTACCTTTGGATGTTGACCCATGTGAATGTATTAACTATTCGAAAAATAAATAAACACAATTACATTTGTTTAAAGGACTTCCAGATTCCTTTGGAGGAGAAAGTGATGTTGGGACAGACTGTTGAATTGACAGTGTCTTTTAGTGACTGAATGAGGAAACTGAGGCCAAGAGAAGCGCAGTGGGTTGCTTAAGGTCACGAAGCAGGTAATGGCAGAACCAGGATGGACTGTCACCTGAATTGTTAGACTGTGCCCTTTCATGTCACAGCTGGTTCAGGATCACTAAGCATCTATGTGCCAAACTCTGCTAAGTGCTGAGGATATAGAGGTGAACAATGTGGGTGTGACGGCTGCCTCCATAGGTCTTATACTCTAGACAAGAAGCAAATACGTGTTGTGTAGTGATAAATGCTGTGAATGAAAAATAAGGCAGGCGAGGGGACAGAGTGTGGGGGGAAATGATGAGGAAAATCCCTCTGAAAAGGCAGCATTTTAGGAAAGAGAGACATAGAGACTTGTGAACACCTAGGGGAGCAGCAGGAACAAAAGCTGGGTGGGAACGAGATGGTAGATGTTAAAGGAATAGCAAAGAGTGTGGCTGGAACTGAATGTGAGAGGGAAACTCGGAAAGAGGTGAGGTCGGGGAGGCGAGCCTAAGAAGGGCTGTAGGCAGGGCTGAGGACTCAGACTCAAAGCGAGGTAGGAAGTTGTCAGAAAGTTCTAAGCAGAATGGGGTCTGATGAAATTTCCCTTTTCTAAAGCCCCCTTCCCCCCACCCCTCACCCGGAGACTTTCCTGATGGTCAAGTGGTAAGGATTCCACCCTCTCAGTGCAAGGGGCTAGAGTTTGATTCCTGGTCAGGGAACTAGATCCTCCTTGCCACAACTAAGACCCGGAGCAGTCAAATAAATTATATGTATATATATATATACACACATGTGTATGCTGCTGCTGCTAAGTCACTTCAGTCGTGTCCAACTCTGTGCGACCCCATAGACAGCACCCCACCAGGCTCCCCTGTCCCTGGGATTCTCCAGGCAAGAACACTGGAGTGGGTTGCCATTTCCTTCTCCAATGACATGTATACATCTGTTAAAAAATAAAACAAAAAGACACCTCTGGCTAATGGTGAAAATTGATCAATAGGTGAAGGAAGAAGGGCTGTGGGGTACCCAGGGAAGGCTGCTGTGGTCCAGGTGTCCAAGAGAGAGGTGACAAGGCTAAGAAGTCTAGGGTGGAGTGTTGGGGAGCAGAAGGCAGTCTTTGCAGCTGCATGAGCGGGTTGGATGAGATGGTCTCCTTAGGGCCTTTCCAGCGCTGACATTTTGTAATTTGGTCAAATTACCTCAGCATACACTGATTAGGTGCAGGGAAGCCCCTGTTTTTCTTTTCTTGCAATCTCTTGGATGCTGAGTCTAGACAGAGCCCGGTGATCTGAGGCTCAGAGCAGAGACTCCTGCCTTGCCCCCATCACTGCCAGTCTCACTCTTATCCCCACCTCCCAGGGACAGATGGGTGGGCAGCAGGAGGCAGCTGGGCCTCGAGGCCTGCAGGGCCCCAGGGGAAGGATTTATCTGAGCGTTCATAACCCCTCTCTGCCTTCCAGATCTTGAGTTAAAAGCCCCACATGTCACAGCCCCAGGGGCCAAGGTTGGAGGGTGCCAGAAAAGGGGAAGGACAAGACGCTTTCCTGTTTCTGTCTTTAGTTACCCACGTGGGGGCAGGGACCTCGGGTGCTGAGAACTCCCAGCTCTGGGAGCTGGAAGCCATTAGAGCTGAGGCTGAAAACTGGTGGCTTTCAGGCCGTGTCTGACCCACTGACCTATTTATTTGGCCTGAAAAGTGTTTGAGAAAAAAATGGAGCCAAGGTTTAAAAATCAAGAGATTTCACAATAAAATCTGGATTTCTGGCTTCTCTTGAATAATTGGAAAATGTGACCATACTGGGCCCCTATTCCCATATGACAGCACTCAGCAGTAGCTGACTAGCAGCTGTCCCCATTATTATTTCATTTTATTAATAGGTAAATACATTCACATGATTCAAGAAATTATAAATAGTTATATAATAAAGTCTCCCTCCCATCCTTGTTTCCCTTCTGCCCAGTGCTCCCCAGTAATCTCATTTCCTTACGTAGACTTCCAAAGTTTCCTTATGCATATGCAAACAATTATAAATTATTAGTCCCAATTTTCACCTGTTCTGTCCATTGCTTTTCCTTATGAACACCTCTCTATATTAGGAGACAGAGTGCTTAAAAAGCCCCTTTACTGCCATATGCCGTTCCGTTGTCAAGAAGTCCACAGTTTGTTTAGTCAGTTACCTACTGATGGGCAAGTGGGTCATTCCTAATTTTTCTGGTTATAAACAATGCTGTGTCAATTATATCATGTATAATTTGCACAGGAACTAAGGAATGGTATTAGAAACTGGTCCAAGCAGAGGGTGTGGTTGGCACGCACTGAGCTCTTGGCTAATTGAGGAAATGTGATAAAAGCTGTTCCCAAGAGTGATTCCCAACAAAACCCAGAGTCTATGTCCTTGGGCACAAAGGAAAAGTTCTCAAATTTGCTTCTGCCACTTGTTATATGCACTTCTCTCTGTGTTTACAGTGTGCCTGTAAAATGAAAGAACTTAGGGAACTGGATGAGATGTCAAAGGACCCACTCACTTCTGACCAGCTCTGGCCCAGCTTCTGCCTCCACATCAGCCAGGCCCAGCTTCATCGTAGCCCTTGAATGAGCCTGGCTTAGTCCCATTGCGGAGCCTTTGCCTAAGCTGTTCTGCCTCAGGCCCCAGTGGAGCACCACCCCTGTACTTCCTTATTGGTCTCAGTCTGAATCCCTGATCTCTGATCTCAGGCCACTGAGTTTGGACTCACACGGGTCCAAACTCATTCAGGGCAGAGTCCCCGCTATAGCGCCACCGAGAGGTGAGTCTCTCCCATCTGACCCACACACTAGGCACCCCACCTGTTCCTTCCCCTATGCCACTCCAGGTACCTGAACTAGAGTCCTTGAATCCAACTCTGCTACCTCCTAATTAATGGTCTCCCTGAGTCCCAGTTTCCTCACCCCCTCCAAAATGGATAGTCTGAAGATAACATGTGGTAATTTTGGTAGATTTCTTAATACAGCTTCTGACATAGAGAAGGGTTTATAGTCACAGGTCACTGCCCTTTTCTGAATCAGTTACTTTGTTTATAAAATAGAGAGACTAGCAGAACCTATGTCATAGGGCTGATCATTCATTCTTTCATTCAATGATTTTTACAGAATATCTGTTGAATGCCAAGAACAGTGATTTGTTAGTGAAGAAAATAGATGAATTATTCTGACTCTGGTGGGACTCCCAGGCAATTCCAAACAGGCAGACATAAAAGATAAATTTCCAGTGTACCGATGTTAAGAAGGAAAAGACTAAAGTGTCATGGAAGCTCATAACAAGGGAGGGTCAGGGATATTTCTCTGAGGTATAGGGACCAGGGTGGGTGGGAGATCCAGGAGGGCTTCTAGAGGGAGGCAACACCCCAACTAATGATTAGCATTAATTATCTTCACCACTGCCTGAGGAGGAAGACATTGGTTATCCCCCATGCCTATCATGTTACTTTCTTTTCTGAAGCTAAGAGAAATTGAGTGACTTTCCCAAGGTCACAGAACCAGGAAGAAGTGAGAAAGTTTGGAACCAAGGTTTCCTGACTCTAGAGTCTCAGACGCAAAAGTGTGTCTTCTACTGCCTGTTTTAACAGGCTGATCCTGGGATGTAGAGAAGCATGGGAGGTAGAGGGGCTGTCTTCATTGGGTGGGGCCAAGAACCTGACTCTGTCAGGCCCTATCAGACACAGGTGGAACTGGCCCAGGGCCACAGGTGGGTCTGGGGTCAGGTCTTCCCTCTGCTCTTGGTTCTGTGTGCCCCATGAATCTCCCTACCTAGGGTCGTAGAGGAGAAAGGAAGGAAGAGACACTGCTCTTGTTTAATCACAGCCCAACCTATCAAAACTCCCACCAGTCTGCACAGGCCCATGGGGAGATTGTCAGCTTTGTATCCAGCTTGGAAAACTCCCTTAATCCCTAACTCTTCCTCCTCCACATTCAGCCTTGGACAACAGCTGCCACTCCAACCTCCTGAACATCGCTGGGACCAAAACAATCCCTGGACGTGAAAGGGATGCTGGGCTGAAGGGCTGCAGATGGCTGGGGCTTCCCAGCCCAAGGCAGCTGTCTTTCCTTCATCTTCCCTTTCTTGCCACTCTGAAGCAGGGTGATCCTCAAACCTCCTTTCCTTCCCTCCTCTCTCCTCCCCTTTTCACCTAGTTCTTATCCTCTCCTTGGAAGGTAGAAAGGTTCTTATTCTGGAACTGGATGATGGCTTTGTATTTGACTTGGTGTTTACTAACTGTAAGCACTTTGTGTGATTCCACACACACAAAGAACCTTCTCTGTGAGTCAGTTTCTTCATCTGTAAAATGGGAGAAAAAAAACACTGCCTCACTAATTGTAAGATTAAAGAGTTAGTAAGTGTACAGTGTTTGGAATGGTCCTGAGCAAAGAGAAACTGCTACATGAGTCTTTATATCAGTGTTTGGAATGGTCCTGAGCAAAGAGAAACTGCTACATGAGTCTTTATATCATAGATACCCTGGTACATCCAATCTGAGCAAAGCAGGGTGAGATGGGGTGGTGAGCTAGGGATACCCAGGACATATGAGGGACCCTACTTCTCTCCTGGATTACTGTTACCTCTCTCTCTGTCTCTGGTCTCTCCATCCCCAGGCTGCTTCCTTCTAAGCAATTCTCCCCTCTGGGTGCAAAATGTTTTTTCCCAAATACTGATTTGATCATATTACTTCCCTGCTCAAATTCTGCAATGGTTGCCCATTGCTTCTGGCCTTTTAGGATTGCATCCCTTGGAACTCTCTAGTCCCATCTTTCTTAGCTTTCCACCTCCTTGGATCTGTCATCCAGACTTCCTTGAAAACATGCCCTCCAGTCTCATGCCTCTAGGCCTTTGCATTTGCTCTTTCCTCCACCTGGCGTTTCCTCCCATCCATTTCCCTCTGATTTTGCCCCTTTCCCAGCCTCTATTCAACTAAGGCTGTGGCCAGATGAAGACAGTCCCTGAGGGAGGGACAGGGGAGAGTGGGAAGAGACAGCAACTCTCAGAGCTGCAGTTTACTCAGCTTCAAAGCAGTAAGAAAAAGACAATAAGAAAAGAGACCTCTCACGATCAAAGAAAGGGATGGAACAATATGTGAACACTTTGGAAACTAGAAAGTGATGTGTGAGCACGGAGTGATTACTAATGGGTTATCAGGGTCCCCGCCTTAAAAGCCCCTTGTTTTCAAAGTCCCTGGTCCCCTACCCTTTTCAGACCCTGACCACCAAAGGTAAACAGAAGAGATGAAGAGGAAAGGATGGAGAAAGGACTGGTGAAGAAAATAGGAAAGAAGGACGTGGAGTGGGGAGGGGGGCCGAGAGGCAGAAAGCATGTGGCTGGAGTCTCACGCCTCCGAGGAAGGAAGGAGAGGGTGACCTGGGATGCTCTCCCCACCCATCCCCCTCTTCATTCCCTGGAGGTCTGCCCCCATCCAGCCACAGCCTAGGCGCTGTGGGGGAAGGCAGGGGCGGCGCCGAGGGGAATGAATAATTGAAGTATTAGGGAGGAGGAAGAAGAAGAGGAAGAAGAAGAGGAGGCGGGAGCCGCCTGCACAGGGTCCTCCCCAATCCGCACCCCACCCCCCTCCGCCGCCCGGAAGTCGCTCCCCGCCTCCTGCTCCGCCAACATGGCCGCGAAGTCGGATGGAGCGGTGGCCGCGGCCGGCCCGGGGCCGGAGGAAGCGGCCGGAGGATCCAGGGGCAGTGCAGGAGGGCGCGGGGAGGCGAGATGTGTATAAGAGACAGGTCTAGACAGAGCCCGGTGATCTGAGGCTCAGAGCAGAGACTCCTGCCTTGCCCCCATCACTGCCAGTCTCACTCTTATCCCCACCTCCCAGGGANCAGAGGTAGCCGGGGGGCGGGGGGTAACGGGGGCGGGGGGCCCGGGGCCGCGCTACGAGCTGCGGGACTGCTGCTGGGTGCTGTGCGCGCTGCTCGTGTTCTTCTCCGACGGCGCCACGGACCTGTGGCTGGCGGCCTCCTATTACCTGGAGGGTCAGCACACCTACTTCGGCCTCACGTTGCTGTTTGTGCTCCTGCCCTCGCTTGTCGTGCAACTGCTCAGCTTTCGCTGGTTCGTCTACGACAATACGGAGCCCGCGGGGGCCCCGGGACCAGCCGTCAGCACCAAGGACAGCGGTGCCGGCGGGCCGGTCATCAGCACCAAGGACAGCGCCGTCGCCTTCAGGACCAAAGAAGGCAGTCCTGAGCTGGGCTCCCGACCCGCGCCCTCCTCGGCCAGCACATACCGCCGCCGTTGCTGCCGCCTCTGCGTCTGGCTGCTGCAGACCCTCGTCCACCTCCTGCAGCTCGGCCAGGTCTGGAGGTAGGAGAAGCTCAGGTGGAGAGAACCGAGTTGGAGGAGTGGGGGTGGTAAGGGGCTGACTGCCGCCCCAGTCCTTGTATGACCCTCCACGGCCCCTTAAGTCCTGACCTCCACCCCGCCCCACCCTATTACAGTTCTGATTCCTTCTCTGCCGGCTCTTCACTGACCTCTACCCTCTAACTCTGACCAGCTTCAGTTCCATCCTCTCTGATCTGGCTACTAAAGATAGGGAATGGGGCAAGAAGAAAGAGAAAGAGATCATCAGGGGTGTGTGAATGAGGAGGGCCCAGGGCCAACGGAGATGAATATGAAGCTTGGAACAGGGCCCCAAGGTTCCATCCAGCACTGTCCTACTCCAGTCTACCTGAGTGCTGAGTCTGAGCCTGGGCTTAGGAAAGATCTCAGAAGTCCTTCCCTGCTCTCAAAGATTCTCAGTTTGAAATTGCAGTCCATTCCCAACCTCCCATGAGAAACAGAATTTGAGGCAACTAAATGAATATCCTCCCCAAACTTTTTGGACTTTTGGGAAAGCGTGTGCTGGACCCAGCTGAGAAGATGTCTAGCTCTTTCTGTTTCCTAAGATTTCTTCAGTGTCTCTACCCTTACCCTCAAAAGAAACAGGCCCATGGGGACATGGGATCTTAAATCTGAGGTTAGATAGCTACTGGCTGTTCTTTCATCTCAGGACAGTAAGACAAAACTGACGCTTTGTACAGCAGCCTAATTCTAGGCTTCTTCCTCTGCCAGGACTGAGGGTGCCTGCTGAGCTGAGCTGAATTAATTGGAGACGGGGGGAATTCTGAACCTAGGGTTTCCCTTGAGTCTGTATTTCTCTAGTAAGTTGGGCTCTACTGTGTACTGACAGAATGAACTTGCCTACTATTTGAACTTAGGCAAACCCCTCCTCCTTCCAAGCCTCAGTTTCCTTACCTGTGAAATGAGGGAGATTCCCTCTTTTTCTCATCTCATTGACTTACCATCACACTTTGTTACCTCTTTGGGTTGGTCAAGTGAGGAAAGGTCTTTATAAAAGCCCTGCAGACTATAACATATTTTAGGAATACAATAGATTATCATGATTATCACAGATGTGGGGAAAACATGGAAAAAGTCAATGCTACTGCAGAGTAAAGGGTGATTATTGCTGTTGTTAAGTTTATTCTGCTACTTGTTAACATGTTCTGCTTAACTCAGTGGATTCAATTCTGGGCTTAGGGTTGGAAACAGGACTCCCAGGGTTTGTCCCAGCTGCTCACTTGCTGTGTCACCCTTATTATGTTGCCAAATCTCTCTCTGCCTTGGTTTCCCCATCTATGCTTTGCCTAGATGTTCTGTGTATTCCATTTAGTTTGCCCTGGGGGAAGAGGTGGGTGGAACTCTAGCCACACAAGGTGGTGTTATTATTATTAGCTTGACACGTAAAAATATTCATGTCTACAACCAGGAACTAATCTGCATTTATCATTCTGTGCCCGAGTGGACAGATGGTGAAAGATATTTTTAGATTCTGAAATGGTAACTTCCTATTCTTGGTAGCCAAAGCTTCATCCCCCTTTCCCTTCAGCCTAAAGTGGGCCAACTGCCCCTTGACTCACTGGCTACCTCAAAACCTCCTTCTCTCTATGCTCTGAATCTACTTACAAGGAATGAATACTTTTTTTCTTGAACATAAAACTGAATTTCCCTCAAACAGAGCAAAAAATGACAACGGGGTGGGGGTGGGGTCTCAGGAGAGTGGCCGCAGATGGCTGAGAGTCCATTGAACTCCATGGTTTCTTAGATAAAAGGGCTAGCAATTTCTACTCAACCCTATTTGTAAAGTGAGGGGGTTGGGATGAGGTGATTTNAAAAAAAGAAAAAAAGGACAGGGGGGGGGGGGGGGGGTCTCAAGAGAGTGGCCGCAGATGGCTGAGAGTCCATTGAACTCCATGGTTTCTTAGATAAAAGGGCTAGCAATTTCTACTCAACCCTATTTGTAAAGTGAGGGGGTTGGGATGAGGTGATTTTGCAGGGATGACAAACTAATAGCTCTTGGATTGAACCTGTTTTGTCTAGCTTGTATAGTATTTCAAAATTTTAGAGTCCTCCCTCTCCCTTGGAAAAAAAAAGGCATCTAGGAGTTCCAGGCCTGGAACAATTTAGACAGGATATTTGTACTTCAGTTTGTCCAGTTCCATTCTCTTTGATCACATCTGGACATGAGACCCCTAATTTACAGTTCTGTAACAATTGTTTTATTAAGCATTCACTTTGTACCAGCCTATTGGTTGCCTTTTTACCTGCTTCATCTCCTGTATCCCTCCTAGGAATCCTGTAACATGGTTGTATTATCATTCCTACTTAACAGATGAGGGAATGGAGGCTCATAAAGGGGACATCCTTGCCCAAGGTCACATAGCTAGAGAGTAGAAGCGTTGGGACTCAAGACTCTGCCTTCAAAACCCAAGTTCAATTTATTTACCCTGCAGCTCTGCCACTAAAGTGTCCCCCAAGCTCAAAGAATTATGAGCCTGAGATCCCAAGATTCCAGGATGATAGAAAGTCAGGGCTTCTGCTAGACTGAGATAAGAATGGGAAAGGAGGGGGAGGGAGTTGAACTATGTGGATAAGGATGGGGAGACTGCATACTGTCAGTAAAGTGCTGGATTGGGGGTAGTGTGGGGATCAGTAAACTTTATGCGGGTTTGCAACTAGCTTGCTAGGTGACCTTGGGTGTGGGCTTTTCCCACTTCTGGGCCTCAGTTTCCCAGTATGTAAAATGAGAATAATAGATTTGATGACCTTAAGAGCCTTCCCTTTTCTGGAATTCTGACTCTGGGTCTAGTTATCAGGGCTGAAGCCTCTGGGCCCCTGTCCTCAAATCTTTGGATTCTAAAATGACTGAGGATATGGCTAAATGGAGGCAAATCCAGACGAGAAGCCACCAGGGTTGGTATTCCTAGAAACTAAGCAATGTGGGCAAAGTGTGTTTGCTTACCATGTGAAAGGTTCTCACAAAGAACAGCTTCACTGTTCAGTGGGACTTGGTGCAGATGTTCTCACGGGTGGAACCTGGGGTAATGAGGAAGGAGATGTGTGTGTGTGACCTGCAGGATCAAAGCTGGGGGATTGGTCAGTCATTTACTTCCTGAAATTTTGAATAAATTAATCCACATAAATTACTTTGAAACCTAAAGATAATTTTCAACTCCTCATGCTTGTACTGATACAATGCTGAATCAAAATTTGAATACTTTAAGGAGCTAGATAACATAGACCTGTGTCAGTACATGGGTTTCAGTCAAGGGGACAGCATGAGGCAAGCCTAGAGAAGATGAAGCTACTGCCCAGCTCCAGCTGATGGTGCCATGTGAAATCATGGACCAGGTGTTGTCTTCTCTTGAGAAATCAGAAATTGGGGTATTTTTTGGGAGGGGGGAGCTGAATTCTGCCAGTATTTAACTACTAATTAAGGTTTTTAAAAATAATAACTACATGAAATAAATGTGGGCCCCATCCTCCTTGTAACTTCTGGCCAGCTCCTTGCAGTTGATTGAAGTCCTTTGTTTTTCTGTTCTCAAACAATGGGTATTATTATTTTAAATGCAAAATGGGGCTCTGAGGTGGGAGAGGAAAGGAAGGAATTCACAAACACTGTTCACCCTCCATGCCTCAGCAAGCCCATGTGAAGTGCTCAAGGAATGTGATCCTTTTTTCGCCCTGAAACCTTCCCTCTGGTGGCAATTGATTTACCCATTTATAAGACAAGAAAGTGAGACTTGGAGAAGTCAAGTAATTTGCCCAAGGTTACCCGTCGAGGTAGTAGGGGAGAGTTGAGATGTCCACCGACCTTTGTCCAGTTCCCAAGCCCAAGCTCTATCCCTGGTACCATCACACTGGCTGCATTAGAAGATTCCAGAGCAATGGCCCAGCACAGAAACAGATTGATCCCTGAGAGAACACACAGATCCTCTGGTCGGACATGAAGCTGGCTGTGGGTTGGACACCAACCTGTGTATTCATTCCTTTCTGCCCAGCACTCCTCCCCGCCCTGCACAACCCTCTGAGCTGTTAAGCCACTCAGCACTGTTAAGCCAATTAAAGTCCTAACCCTGTCCACTCTGACCCCGTGGGCAGCAGAGCAGTAAGCCATGAATCCTGCTTTCCCTAATCTTAAATTCACTAGGCCCCAGCTTTGCCCAGATAAGCATGGTTTGTTAAGCCAATTAGTGGGAGACGATCTGGCATGGGATTCCTCCCAGGCTGTCAGGATCTGGGGACCCCAAACAGGAGGGAGAAGAAGGAAGGAGGCAAACTGGACATTGAAGGCCCTCCCTCTAACACCTCCTCTATGTTTAGGCCCCAGTATTACTCCCTCTGCCTCCTCACAAGCTCTGCACTCAAGTTTGGAAATGAATTAGTGATCTCCCTGGTGTGAAAACCAGGCTCTGGGTTTCCCCTCTGGGAAACTCTATTCTTCACATAATGGTTAAGAGCATGAACTCTGGATTCAAATGTGCTCAATTCAAATCATGACTGTACCACATTATATATGTGATCCTGACAAGAACACAATCTCTCTGTGCCTGAGTTTCATCCTTTATAAACGAGACCATAATGGTGTCACCTCTTGGGTTGTTTTGAGGTCTCACAAGATAATATAGCCAGGGTTTAGCAAAGAACAGGCCCATCATTAAGTATTCAGAACCGCTGGCAGTGATTCATGCCATCAGCCTGAGCTTTATTCCCTGTGGAAAGAGGTTTGTTCACTGAGTAAGTGGTCTGGGAGTGGGCAGGAAGGTAAGAGGGCCTAGAAGGCCCCTGAAGCCATAGGGACATGGCAGCTGTGCATTTAATCTATAATCATTCATTCCACAATACATGGAGCACCAGCTGTCTACCAGGCACTGCTCTAAGTGCTGGAAATAGAGTGGTGAACAAGACAAAGTCTTGGCCCTCTTGGAGCTCAAAACTCTAGTGGGAGAAACCAATAAACAAACATGATATAATATAAATTACCTAATTAGTGCAGTTCAGTTCAGTCACTCACTCGTGTCCAACTCTTTGCGGCCCCATGAATCGCAGCACACCAGGCCTCCCTGTCTATCACCAACTCCCGGAGTTCACTCAAACTCACGTCTATCGAGTCAGTGATGCCATCCAGCCATCTCATCCTCTGTCGT
>SJYX01012173.1:95793-113708 GCA_006410675.1 Oreotragus oreotragus
AGTTAAATAGGCAGGGTAACAATATACAGCCTTGATGTACTCTTTTTCCTATTTGGAATCAGTCTGTTGTTCCCTGTCCAGTTCTAACTGTTGCTTCCTGACCTGCATATAGGTTTCTCAAGAGGCAGGTCAGGTGGTCTGGTATTCCCATCTCTTTCAGAATTTTCCACAGTTTCTTGTGATCCACACAGTCAAAGGCTTTGGCATAGTCAATAAAGCAGAAATAGAGGTTTTTCTGGAACTCTCTTGCTTTTTCCATGATCCAGAGGATGTTGGCAATTTGATCTCTGGTTCCTCTGCCTTTTCTAAAACCAGCTTGAACATCAGGGAGTTCACAGTTCACGTATTGCTGAAGCCTGGCTTGGAGAATTTTGAGCCTTACTTTACTAGCGTGTGAGATGAGTGCAATTGTGTGGTAGTTTGAGCATTCTTTAGCATTGCCTTTCTTTGGGATTGGAATAAAAACTGACCTTTCCAGTCAATTACCTAATATAAACATAATATTTAATAAAAATATAACACAAAGTATAAAATATAATGGGTCAAGATAGTGGTAAGCTCTAGGGAAAAAGTGAAATGGGTGAGAGTGTAATCCTTCAAGATAAGGTGGTCAGGGCAGCCTCTGTGAGGGGTGGGCACATGGGCAGAGGGCTGAACAGAGTGAGGGGGAGCTGTGTGGACATCTTGGGATGGGTGTTCCAGGCATAGGAAAGGAGCAGAGCAAGAAGAAGAAGTCTCTGGGGCAGAGGAGAGAGCTGAGGGGAGAATGTAAGAAATGATTGTGGACAGGTTGGCTGGGGTTGGGCAATGCAGGGCCAAGGGGAGGTTTGGGGTTTTCACTCTGCACAAAGTGGGGAGCCCAAGAGGATTTGAGCAGAGGAGGAACAGGATCTGGACTTAGGTTTTACAATGATCACTCTGGCAGCTGGATGCAAAATGGACTGGAGGGAGGCCGGGGTAAGTCCAGAGACCCACAAAGAGGCTGCTTAATGATTCCGCTGAGAGAAGATGGGTGCTGAACCAGGGCAATAGCAAAGCAGGGAGGGACCTGTTTCAAGCATAGCAGACAGGACAGCTTTTCTTCTTTGGTCAGTTACCCCACTGGGGCCAGTTAAGAACTCAATACTCTGGAACCAGCCTTATTACCTGTGTCTGCAACTCTCTATGATTGGGGCAAATGGGATAACTTGTCTGTGCCTTAACTTTCTCATCTGCAAACTGGACATTCTTCCTAACAATATCTATCAGGTGTGATCTGGAGGAGTAGTGAATTAAAGAATGTATGTGTAGCACAGGACCTGGAACACAGGAAGTGCTCAATTCTCAGTAACCATTACTATTTGTATTATTACTTACAAAACAGGTCAGGAGTTGGATTCCACAGTGGTTTTCAAACTGTGTTTCACCTCTTACCATCGTTTCAGCCTGAGCATCTCAAGTTTCTCTTTTCTTGATATGATGACTGCATTTTTAAGATTTTGTTTTGACAGCCCTACAACTGGAACATGTTTTACAACCCCTTGAACTCTGAGACTATCCTCAAGGTCCCTCCCTGCTCTGACCTTGCAGGGTTGTTGCAGTCCAGCCTCACCACCCACCTCCTGGGAGACCCGTCTCCAGGATGCTCTCCACCCCACTGTCCTCCCCTCTCTGCCCAGCTGGCAGCAACAGGCCATTAGAGCAGCCCCTAACAGACACAGCGGCGGCAGTTGGGCCCAGTGTCCCCTGTTTGATCTATAAAGACCACACAGGAGAAGCCCTGGGGGAGGAGGGAGGGCTGCCAGGAAATGGCTTTGAACCCCGGGCAGCTGGGGCGAAGGTCCCTAGGGAGAGGAAGGAAGATGGGTTGGGATTCCTCTGGCTTCTCCATTCACCACTCAGCCTTTGTAAGGGCCTCGGAATTCTTCCCTTGGGAAATCCTATCAGCCTCCAGTCCCTCCTCTCCCCAACCTACCCCTCCCCATCCTGCCTCCACCTGCAGCCAGAATGATAGATAGTTCTAAAGCTCAGAGCTGACCCTGCCATTCTGTAGCCAGAGGGCCAGCCCTGGCTCCCCTCTGTCCCTGCAGCGAGTCTTAGTAACCTGGTGTCAAGCCCCTTACCTCCTGCCCTTTCATCTCCTCAGCGCTGGGCCCATCCCCGATGCCCACCCCCCCCTAAGCCACATGCTCTTTTCCTTCGTGCCTTGAGCAGCTGCCTGCTCTCCTTCCTTCAGCAACACCTCCCTCGCCCTGCATCTTCCACCCAGTGAAACTCTGCACTCCCTTCAAGGCCAAGCTCAAATGCTACCTCTGGGAAATTCCCTGACAGTCCAGTGGTTAGGGCCCTACACTTCTACTGAAGAGGGCACAGTTTCCATCCCTGTTTGGGGAACGAAGATTCTGCATTCTGCAAGGTGCAACCGGGAAAAAAAAAAAAAAGCCCCACCTCTTCGGAGTAGCTTTCCCTGAACAAACTCATGTGCCACTTTCTACCCCTCAGACCCCAACTCCCACCCCCTCAATCAGACAGGCTGTTGTTTGTTCTTTCATCTAAAATGGCAATTGCTTGCTTATTTTGTCTGTTTAAAAAGGAACTGTATGCGCTCGTTGAAACTTCAAGCAGCACATGAGAGGTCCAAAGAAGACTGTCCTTGCTCATGATCTCTGGGGGCTGAGAAGCAGGGTTAGGAGAGACTTTTCCCTTATTAACTAGGTATTTCTTATATCACTTGTGAAGATTTTACTCTGGTTTTTAATTAACCAAGAAATGCATGTATACATTTTACCCATACACATTTTTAAAAACATGTTTGTAAAAAATCAGATGTTATTAAAAATTATAACTATAATTTTAGAGACTTAGATTAGGCCATTCCTCTTCAATCCTGTCAGGTTGGGAGTGTGATAATGTAGAATAAGGACTGTTGAGCCCAAACTCTGACTCTGCCACTTATGAACTGTGTGACCTTGAGCAAGTCACTTAACCTCTCTGGGCCTGTTTCCTTATCTGTGAAGTGGAATAATAACATGCCTCTACAAATGGCCCTTGTGAGGGCTATTGAATTAATATATGGAATTTGCTTTGCACAGTACTCAAAACATCATACGTTCTCGATTACTGTTAGCTAGAGTTATTGGCTTATTGTGACAGATATGGAAGTTGAGACACAGAGAGGAAACAGCCTCTCAATACATAAGTAGCAAAGCCAGTGCATGGGGAAGCCATGCAGTCGGGCTCCCAAGCCCACATGTGTAACTACCAAAATATATTGCCTTCGACTAGTTAAGTGTATTCTTAGAAAACAAATAATCATTTATTGCTTTGGAAAGAGAAAAAGTCAAAATATTTTTTAAATTTTATTTTAATGTAAAATACCTACTGTTAACACATTCTAGGTTCTTCCTCTTAGACGTTCGCCCCAGGCACAATTACTCATTCCTCTTAGTCCCACTGTCCTGATCAGATTCTGTTGTGATCCTTGCCCACCTGGTTGGTTTTCTTACCAGATTACAAGCCCCTGGGGAGTTGAAGCCTCGTTCATTCTTCTCTCTGTCCCCCATGGTGAGTGACTCCAAGCAGACCCTCTGTCACTATTAGTGGCCTTGCCCAGCCAGCTTTGATGAGATCCATAGGAGAGTCTTGGGGCTTCCCTGGTGGCTCAGTGGTACAGAATCCTCCTGCAATGCAGGAGAAGCGAGTTCAATCCCTGGGTCAGGAAGATCCCCTGGGAGAGGGCATGGCATCCCGCTCCAGTATTCTTACTGGGAAAATCCCACGGACAGAGGAGCCTGGCAGGCTGTGGTCCATGGGGCCACAAAGAGTCAGACACAACTGAACCACTGAGCCTGCATTGGAGATTCTCAGAACACGAAGTCTGCTGAAGCAGGGTTTGCATCTGCGGCTGAAGTGGGGAGCGCTAAGGCAATGTGGGAGCACTTCCCTGTGTAGACATGACGCTGGGGTCTGCTTAGGCCTTCATCTGCAGCTGCAGCCCCCAAACTGTCAGTGAAGAAGTGCAGGCTCAGGGCAATACATATGTATTAGTACAAGATATAGTAGGAGCAACCCTGGGGCTGAGTTCCCAGGAGGATGCACTTGAGCGGCTGACTTAAGAGACAGAGGAAGCAAAGTTCCTTGTATGCAGTAAGTGCTCAATAAATTTTCACATGAACTGAATAGAACCTTGAAAATCAGAACTTTTCCCCCACTTAATATTCTGGGTTCTTCCTCTCTGACTAAAAGTTACTATTAGTAATGTGACTTTTAAAAAATTTTATTTTACATTGGAATATAGCTGATTAACAATGTTGTATTAGTTTCAGGAGTATAGCAAAGTGATTCAGTTATACATATATATGTATCTATTCTTTTTCAAGCTCTTTTCCCATTTAGGGTATTATAGAATATTGAGGAGAGGTCCCTGACTTATACAGTAGGTCTTTGTTGATGATCTAGTTTAAATATAGCAGTGTGTACATGTTAATTTCACACTCCCAATCCATCTCTCCCCTCATCTTTACCCCCTGGTAACCAAAAGTTCATTCTCTAACTCTGTGAGTCTGTTTCTAAAATCAGAATCTTGAGCAAGACATTTCACTGCCTGGGATTCAGCTACCCCATCTGTAAAGTTCAGCTGGGGCCTTGGGAATCCTGGATGAGTTTTCCCAGGACTCAGACAAGAAAGCAAAGTAGCTAAGAGCTTGGAGCAGCGGTACAGCCCATGGCACCATGGCTTCCTCACTAGGTGACCTTGGGCAAGTTTCCCCACCAGCTGGAGTTCTAGTTGCATTGTGCAATGGGATGATAAAACCCACCCCTTAAGGTTCTTGTGAAGATGTTTTGAGGGACTTCCCTGGTGATCCAGTGGTTAAGACTCCATGCTTCCAANCCTTGGGCAAGTTTCCCCACCAGCTGGAGTTCTAGTTGCATTGTGCAATGGGATGATAAAACCCACCCCTTAAGGTTCTTGTGAAGATGTTTTGAGGGACTTCCCTGGTGATCCAGTGGTTAAGACTCCATGCTTCCAAAGCAGAGGACACAGGTTTGATGCCTGGTCAGGGAACTAAGATCCCACATGCTGTGCATCCAAATAAATAAATAAATAAAGGTTGTTTTTTTTTTTTAAAGGAACCATCATTACCTTAAATGACCACATTCACTTATTTTTAAAAATGATGTCTTGAAATAATGTAAATGCATGGGCCTTCACACACTATATTCTCAGAAAATATTTACCATCAATTATTATTGGCCCAAGTAGCAGCCCATCCTACACTCTTAGTAACAAGACGGGTTGGAAGAAGGGCATCAAGGGACCTGACGCTCACTACCTCTCACCCCCGGACCTCTCTTTCAAGGAAGGAGACTTATCTGTGACTCAGAGACAGTGTGAGGATAGGTGACAATAGGTTAAAGGGAGGCAGAAGCTGTTTGATAAGAAGGAAGATGACCTTGACAATCAAGCTGCCCCTAAGAAAGCGGCTTGCCCCAAGGGTGTGAACCCCACGTCACAGACATGAATGCAGACAAAAGTGGCTGACTTTGACAGGGGAGCTGAGCAGGGCCTCCTGTCTTCAGTTTGGAGGATAAACCAGCCATCTCTACAACCCCTCACAGTTCTGAGTCTGTGGATCTGACTTGAGGGCTTTGTGACACTTACCTGCCAGACCACAGCTTGCAAATCAGTGGCCCAACAGCAAGTCCAGCCTAAGACTGTGTTCATTTGGCCCACATGGTATTTTTTCCCTTCCTGTTTAATGAAACTTTATTATGGAGATAATTTAAGTATATAAAAGCAGAGGGAACAGGATAATGATTCCTCCATGTACCACCAGCCTGTTCCAAGAATGATCAACTCCTGGCCAGCACCATCTGAAAGAACTTTCTGCAGTGATGGAAATTTCGTGTGTGTGTGTGTGGTATCATTGCATCCATAAATATTTCAGTACATCTAAAAAATAGACTTTTAAAATTTAACTAAAGTATGTAATACTGTCACCATACCTAAAAAAGAAATAATAATTTCTTTAAAATTCATATGGTAGCTTTAAAATTAGTTGCCAACATTTCCAAACTGAGTTTTGTTTCTTTCTTTTTTTCTTTTTTTTTTGCATAAGTATCCTCATTCCCAGCTCTTCTTGAAAAATTGAAATTCCGGCCATACTGGCCTCACATTCTCCCTTCCCACGGCAGCAATCAGTTGGAGCTGAGGGACAGCTGCCTCTTTAGACAGGACACCGCTCTATCATTCCCCAGAGTCCCTAATAATATCAGCTTGGCCCCTTGACCATTTAGGATCCCTCAGAACAGACTAACAAAATGGTGCTTTTTTTCCCTGCCCTGATCTTCAAGCACCTTCAAATGTCACCAGGAGACCAGGATCTAACTCCCTCTCCCTCACAGGCTCACATCGTCCCAATGTTGCACAAGGATTTCAGGAAAATGGGGAAACAAAGAGCCTTGGGCTAGAGTATGGAGTCCTGGGTTTTAGTCTCTGCTGTGCACCCATTTCACAGATGGGGAAAGTGAGGCCTCAAGAAGGAAGGAGATCTGGCTGTGCTCAAACAGTGAAGGACATGAGGCAGGAACCTGGTTCCAAACACTTTGCTGGAGAAGAGCCACCTGTTTCTCTGTAAGGCAAAGAGAGAAGCACTGGTTGGGAGCTGACTTCAGTGGGTGGGTTGAGAGAGGGTCTCAGCTTTTCAGCCAGAGCCTAAAATTAGTGGCAGGGAGATATTTGGCCTTAGCCCAGCAAAAAAAAAGTGCTGTGTCTTTGTAGGGGGCTGCTAAGGAGGAAGGAGACAGCCTAGCTCCCAGCACCATACGAAACGGGAGCCAAACGTGTAAGATCGCATCCTTTACTGACATTTATGACTCATTTGGCTGCCAACTCCAGGAAGGTCCCATTTTGCATCCTTGCAGGAGCACACAGCATTGACGGGTGGACAGATGGGGAGGGAGCCGCAAGGCCATTGCCCCCAAGAGCGTACTTGGCCACAGTGCAGGTGAGGTAGCTATATAATTGGAGGTCCGATGTTTCCCAGGGAACATACAGATCACATCTAGGTCCTCAGCTTGATCCTTGTCCTGCAGTGAAATGGGGGAGTTGTCCATCCTTAACCTGAGGTGCAATTCTGATGCTTCTGGCTATCGACCCTGGGCAAATCACTTCTCTAAGTGCCTGCTAAACATCTCTGCGGTTCATCTCTTCCGTCTGGGCCATCCTCACCTCTCACCTGGTACCTGGCCTCCCACCCTCCACCCTTGCCTCCCTCCAATCTGTTCCCTACAGCCAAGGTGCTCCCTCTAAAATGCAGACGTGCTATCTCACATGATCTTCATCCTCTTGTTTAAAACCTCTCTTTGGCTTCAGATAAAGACTAAATGCTTCACCACGGACCCCTCACCCCTTGCTTCCTCATCTCCTTTTCGGGAGCTATAGCCGTTCTGACTACTTACTTCTCCCTCCCAACTCAGGACCTCTGCCCATGTTGTCCTACTGGCAGAAACCCCCTCTCTTCCCTTTACCTGGTTAACTCCTGTGCCTGCTTCAGATCATGGCTCAGTAGCCACCTCCTTCAGAAAGCCTTCCCTGACTGCCACACTCTTCCCCAGCTGGGCCCTTCTCTAATAGCACCGCCTTCCTCAGCGCTGGAGCACAGAAGCTGGCTGGAGCATGTACAGAAGCCACAGAATGTCTGTTGTTTCAGGTTTACATGACAATTTCATTAACGTCCAGGTCCCCCACTAGACAGCACCCAGTGGATCAGGTCTGTCTCGCTCCTGAGAGTGCTTAGTACAGCTCCTAGCATTCAGTAAGTACTCAAAAGTGCTGGGTGAATAAATGTTAGTGAATCTCCTCTTTTCTGAGACTCAGTTTCCTCATCTGGAAAATGGGGATCATGCCCACAAAATGTCATAAGCTGCACTGAGGATGTTAGCAAAGTACCTACAGAAGGTCTTTGGTGAGTGGTTGTTATTTTCTGGAGGAGGGCAAACACTCCGGAGAATACCTTGTCCTGAAGGAAATTCCCTGGCCCTCTGTTCTGAGGACAGATTCAGTCAGCACCAGGGAAAGTCAGCGAGGAATAGGTTTCAGCCCCACCAGAAACTACAAGACCTCCTCTTCTTGCTGGAGCCTCTGAGTGTCAGCTTCTTAAGACTTCTTATTGGTTGAGTGCTCCGCACTGGGCTGGGCATTTAATACAAATCACCATTTTCTTTCTGTTTTTTTTTTTTTTTTTTTTTATTGTTTTTTAAATTTATTTTATTTTTGGTTGCCCTGAGTCTTCATTGCTTTGTGCAGGCTTTCTCTAGTTGCGGCAAGCAGGGGCTACTCCTTGATTGTGATGTGCAGGCTTCTCACTGTGGCGCCTTCTCTTGTTGCAGAGCACAGGCTGTAGGCACGCAGGCTTCAGGAGCTGTGGCACACGGGCTTAATTTCACCAAGGCATGTGGAATCTTCCCAGACCAGGGATCGAACCCATGTCCCCTGGGCCACCAGGGAAGTCTCAGCACTTTCTGATTTCATAGCTACCCAGAAAAGGTGAGCATTAAGCGGAGGGGTTCAGAGAGGGACACAACTTGCCCAAAACTACACAGACAAGAAATGACGGCATCAGGATCTGAACCCAGGGCTCCCTGACTCTCGAGATTGACTCTTTCCCTCTGCGCTTGACAGCCTTCAATTGGGGGCTTATAAAATACATTCATACTCCTTATTCACTCATTCAAGAATTCAACAAATATATACTGAACATTAACAATGTGCCAGGCACTAGTGGCATAGCAGAGAAGAGGACAAGCATGGTCCCCACACTCACGGAGAGACAGACAAGAAATATGTAAGCAAGTAAATTAGATCATCTCCAGTTGTGATGTATAGTATTAAGGAAATAGGGTAACTTGATCAGAAAGTGGTCAGAGGGGCAGAAGTGCTTTGGAAGGCGGGGCAGGGAGGATCTGGGAAGGGCTCTCTGAGGAGGTGACACTGAGCTGAGATGGAAAGAATGAGAATTTGCCAGGTGTTGTTAAAGCCCTTTTTAAGCAGAGGCCCTGAGGCTGGAAAGAGCTTGGGGTGTTCACTAAGAAGCGAGACCAGGGTAGCTGGCAATGGGGGAAATGGGGGGATAGAGGGAGATGAAGTCCTAGAGGTGGGCAGGGGCTGGATCACACTGGGCCCCAAAGATTATGGTGAGGATTTTATTCTAAGGGGAGTAGGGAGTGACATGACCTGATGGAGGATTTTACGGAATCCCTCAGGGTGCTGTGTGAAGTATATGGTCTAAGAGAGCAAGGATGGAGTGAAGGAGATCAAGGTGGACAGAGACTCCTGCTGCTTGGGGTTGGGTGGCTTGGGCCAGAGAAATAACACAGAAATGGAGAGAAATGCTTGGGTTCAGGACACAGGAGTAGTTCTAATGTTATCAGAACTAGATTGGTGGGGAGATGGGCATAATGAAAACTCCCTGGGGCAAGCAAGAATCAGGTTACTGGGACCTATTTTATAGGAAGACTGAAGCCCGCAGAGGGGCTGGACTTTCCCAGAAAGACCCAGCCTTGAGCCTGGGTCTCCTGACTCTCCAACCAAAATTGTTTCTTCCCCCTCAGGTTTCTCTAAACCCACCTAATTCCAGACAAAGCTTTTAGGTCCAGCCCCGTCCGACATGGGTCCTCCTGGACAGCACTCTGCACACCCTCCAGGCAACCGAAGCATCCTCCCTGGAGCAGGGGCCCATGGAGAGCCAAATCTGAGTCCTAGGTCTGGCACGAACTTGCTGCGAGACTTTATACAAGCCGCCATCCCTTTCTGGGTCTCAGCTTCTTCATAAGGATAGTAATAGGGATACTATCAAATAAGGATAGTGATAGTGTCCACTCCAGGGATGTGCTGTGAGGAATGAACACTGTATAAAAAGCACAGCCTGTCATACAGTTGGTGCTCAATAAGTGTGAGCTATTATTGTTATTAATGCCTGCACACTATCCCCATACAGACTGCCAGAGCGGCAGTGGGCTCAGTCGGTCCAGTGTTCCTGTTCCTTCCCATCAGCCTTGCCTGGTCGCCCTCCAGAGCCTGTAAGCCGGACCCACACTGAAGACCGGAGAGCTGGCTGTGCTGCAGGGCTGTTCCTGGATGGAGCAGGAGCGGGGGAGCCGCTGGAAGCTGCTGTGTTTTTTGGCCCAGAGCTGTGAGGGGGCGTGGAGAGGGACGAGAACACACACTCGGAAACGCCGAGATCGACAGATGGAGGCGCCGAGGATGTGAGAGACGCAGACAGACAGAGAGAGGCCTGGAGTCGGGAGAGGGGGAGCAGGCAGGGGAGGGCGGCCGGAAAACTGGCAGTCACGGGAGCCACGAGCTGAGCAACAGACCAGCAGATGGACCAAGCCACGGAGAGACCGAAAGACAGACGGACCGACATGCAGTAGCCCCGAAACAGCCAGAAAGACAGACAGAAGAGCAGGCCTGGTATCCAAGGGGACAGACAGTCTGTCCGGACATCCAAGGGACAGAGAGACAGACAGGCCGAGTGAGGACCCCAGGGTCAAGCTGACCGATAGATGGACACGGTATCTGAAAGACCACGTGACCTATAGTCCAAGGACAGACAATAAGACTGACCCAAGGTCCCAGGGTGACCCTGGCTGACAGGTAGATTGACTGACAGTAATGCAAGAACAGACACATAAACAGGTTGACCCTGCATTCACAGGACAGACACAACAACAGGCTGATCTGAGCCAGAGATGGAGACAATGACCCACAAAGAAGTGGGACTGAGGACCACAGAGAGACGGGCCCAGGCTGACCATCTGCACGGAGACCGAGGCCAATGCCAGCAACCCTGACTAGTGCCAGAGACTCGGGGTAACCCAGGAGCACAGGAGACAGACAGGGCGACCCTGACACTGGGCCCAGAATCTTCCGGGCTCCTCGGGGATGTGGGATCCCTCATCCTCCTCCCTTCTGCCTCTTAGAGAGGAGCCCTCAGTGCTGAGGGATGCTGGGCCTGGGGAGAAGGGAATGCGCTCTGTCCATCTCCTGCCCAGCTGCCTGCTTGTGGTGGGGGACAGCTTTTTGGATCCTTGAGTGGAGGGACGTCACACTTCCACTGCTGATTTCTCTTTTCTCCAGGCTTGCTTGTTTTGCTCCCAACCCCAGTCTTAACTATAAACACTTACTGTTCCAATTTCCTCCCAGACAGTCTTCTTCCCTGAGCCCAAGACTGGAAGTCAGCAAATTAGATCTAAAATAAGACTTCTGAGCACCTGTTTCCTCACCGGTAAAATGGGGGTGGTAGAAACTGTCTGTTAGGTTCGGCGTACACCAGCCTCAGGCAGTTTAAGGCTGTGGGGAAGGGGGGATGTCAAAATTACCGAGGAACATCAGGGAAGGCTTCCCGGAAGAGGAAGGACAAATATTCCAGCTCTATGCAGACTCAGGCAAAGAAGCCCCAGGGCTGCCAAGGTCAGGAGGGAGATGCTTGCAAACACTCATGCACATGTATTCATTCAACAAATATTTATCGAGTGCCTACTACACGTACTGATACTGAGGATACAGTGGGGACCAAGACGGATGAGGTCCCACCCCTCAGTGAACCACAGTAGTGTAAATTAATAAATAAGATTGTTTCATAAGGTATGTTAAGAAGAAAATGACAGAGTGACATGAGAGATAAGAGAGATTCAGCAAGAGTGGAGGGGCTGACATGGCATGGGTGGCCTGGGGCACCTCTCTGAGAAGGTGACCTGGGAGCTGAGGAAGAGACCTGGGAGTCACAGGGGGAAAGGGGGCTCCAGGCAGAGCAGGCAGCAAGTGCAAAGGTTGGAAGTCAGGAACAAATTGGGCTGGGTTCCAGGAACCTCTAGGGCACGAATGAAACAGTGGTTTGAGATGAGGTAAGAGAAACAGGCAGGACCAGATGGTTTCAGGCCTGCAAGCCAAGGGGAGATGCTTGGATTTTACTCCAGGTGGGAGGGAGGCCCTTGGAAGGGTTTGAGATGGGGAATAACATGATCTGACATGATTAGTTTTTAAAATATTCCATTGGTTGCCATGTGGATAATGGATTACGGCAACAGGGTTGGGGCAGGAGGTGGGGGTGGGGGGCAGAAGTGAATATAGGTCTGAGAAAGCAGAGGATAATGATGGCCTGGACCAGGGTGGTGGCATGAATGGACAGACTGAGGATATGTTTTGCAAGAGAGCAGAGGCACTGCCCCAAGGCTGGATTCCTTTCCCCAGGACAGGATGTCCTGCGTGGATGGCATCAGTCCATTTGTGGTGAACTTCTTCCACGTAGAATGGAATTGGGTGGGCTTCCTGGAGGAGGTTTTAAGGGAGGCTGCTAGTACGTCAACCACATTTCAATGAAAAGAGAGGCTGCTTGGTGATCAGGAGGATCCAGAGGCCTCCACCTAGCATATGCTCCCCCTCTATGTGCACATCCCCCTACAGTTTACAAATGTTCACAACAAGGGGTGAAATGAGGCTTAGAGAGATAGACTATCCAAGGCCACACAGCACTCAGGGCAAGGGCAAATCGCCAAACCCAGCATATCCACCTTGCCTCCTGATCCTCGCCCCAGTGGCTATGATGTAGACAGGAGGGCAAGTGCTGGCTCCTTTCTAGAGAAGGTAAAACTGAGGCCCAGGGAAATTAGGTTACGTGTCCTGGGCTGGGCTGTTTTAAGACCTTTACGGGCCCTGCATCAATCTATCAAGCATATTAAAATGCAGCCATATCAAACACCAAGTGTAAATTATATATAATCAGATGAAAGCCAAATTGCAGTTGACTGGCTGATATGATGTTCTGTTTTGCAGACATTTAATTAAACATTTATTAATTTTGATTCTACAGTTTTTCCCTGTGTTTTAAAGCCAATTTTTCCCCCTGGCTTCAGACGTTTTCCCAGGCCCATGAAAACCTTGCAGGCCTTTGGCAATGAGTGTTTAGTGCAGACTGGAAGGGACAGCCACGGTTTTTGGTCCTGTTGCCAAAAGGGGCAGAATTAGGCTAAATGGAGACTCTTTTATCCCCAGACTGTAGCATGATCTTTCCATGCTCCCCGCTGACCCAGTGTTCTTGGATCTCAGAAGTCTTTCGCTTCCCCTCCTGCTTCCTTGCTCCAGCCCACAGCGGCCCTGGGCTGGGTGAGCCCTTTGTCTGCAGTTCGCTGGGGCATGGGTGTTGGGAGCTGGCACGGGAGGGGGCAGGAGTGGGCGGGGAATTGGGCAGACAGCCTGTCAGTTGGTGATGGATGCTGGCCGGGCCGGGGCCTCCCTCATGCTGACCTAGGCCAGGAAACAGATGGTCTTCCAGCCTGAGGGAAACTTCCAGGGTGTTGCCCTCCCCCAACTTCCCAGGCCCCTTCACATTGGACCAGCTGGTCTCTCCTTCCTGTCCAAAGCCAGAGCCACAGGACTGGGAGAGGGATGGGGAGCAGGGAGACAGAGGCTGGGACACCTGGTGTGCACTGGGGGCCTCAGAAGCTCTGGGGGTCATCTTGGTCTCTCTCTTTGTTGCCCCCACTTCTGGCATCTCCAGCTCTGTGCTCAGCCCCTTCTTCTGTGCTCTGCCTTAACTCAGCCCTGTCATCTCATGCCTGGACCAAACCCCAGCCTCACCTGGCCTTCCTTCAAGCCAACCTTCCAGAGTGAGCTTTCTAAGCCACCGAGCTGATCATATCACCTCTGATTCTGGGACCAAATTCAGATTTAGAATGAAGTATGAACTCTTCATTCCAAAAATTCGATGCCCTTCATAATTCTAGTCTTCCAAAGGCCCAAGAAAACCCTTACTTCCAGGCCTGGCAAAACACTGGCCATTCCCCTAAAAAGCCTGTGCCTCTTGTGCCTCTATACCTTCACTTCAGTTGGGTCTTCCACATGGACTGCCCTTCTGTGCTTCCTGTATACCTTCCCATGCTTGCTTTAAAACAGATCAAATGTTTCTTCCTCCAGGACATCTTTCCTGACCCCCTTCCCCAGCTAAAGTTATCCATCTCCTCTCTGAGTTCCACAGCATCTTAGAGCCTCTATTTCAGCTCTTAGCTTATCTCTCTCTCTCTCTCATGTGACTATGAGATACTTAAGGGCACAGGGCCTAGCACACAGCAAGAGGCCAAGATACCCTTGCTATGTAAGTGAATATTCTAGTTGCAGAGATCCTTGCAGGGGGGCAGGTGGTGGTAGGCAGGGGTCCAAAGAATAGTAATCAGAGGGAGGCAAATTTCTGCTCAACCAGAAGAAACTCAGTTTGGCTCTTGAGCTCTGAAGGCTCTGCCTCAGGAGGTAGAGTATCCCTGTTCTGAGAAGTATGTGAGCAAAGGGGTAAATTCACAGTCTGGGAACTGCCAGAGGGATTCCAGTGCTGGACGGGAGAGTTAGACTGCAGGGCCTCTGCAGTTCTTGAGTCAGCTTCTAAGGGAACAGCCTCTTCCCTGTCCTCACTGCCATCCCATAGCGTGTCATACTGAAGGCGCATCTACCCCACCCATTGGTCCTGGGAAGACCCAGGGATCGGAAGGAGAGCCCTATATGGGTGTTTCTGGCCATGTTTTGGGGGGACACTTTGGGTCCCAGAACATTAGCTCTGAATGGATCTTCAGCATCATCAACGCCATCCCTCTTGTCGGCAGATGGCAATGCTGAGCCCCAGAGAGGGCCACACCATTGCTCAGACCAGGATACTCATTTAGGGAAACTCTGGGTTTTAGCTGAGCACAAATTCCAGGGAGCACTGTGCTTCCTCCCTTGGGCTGGTGACACACAGTTCACTACAGACATCCTGGAAATGCCAGCGCTTCTCATGTGGGAATAGACCCCCAGATCCCTGGCTCCCTGATTCTAGATTCAGGTGATATGGCCATTGAATCTGGTGGGACTTTCTCCCCTGATCTGGGGGAATATGACTCCTAGGGGAGCCGTTTCTGGTTTCAGCAGAGGGCGCACCTGTCCTGTGCTTCAGAATTTGGGAGTTGAGTTTGCCAAGACTGAAGCTGCTGGGCAAGGAACCAGGGCCAGGATCTGTGTGGACAGGTCCTTTGCCACCCTAATGGGCATTGCACTTTATAGTTGCAAAGTCTCCCATCCATTTAATCCTCACAGCCACTTTATGTGGGATCAGCTAGGATTCAGAGAAGGTCTTCTTCAAAATCACCCAGCAAATTAGAAACAAAGTGAACTAAAGTCAAGTCTTCAGGCTCCCTTCCATACCTTCTACAGGGTCACCAGAGCTCCATTCAGTTAAACAGATTTGCAGTCCTGCAGCCAGCATGGATTGGCACTTACCATGTGCAAAGAACTGAGGGTGTAGCAGTTAGCAAGCCAACCGGTCATCCTTATGGAGTTCAGTCTGGGGGAGATGGATGCATAACCAGGCAGTTACAACTCCCCGTGACAAGTGCAGTGCTTGGAGGGATGCTAGAGAAAGCCCCTCACCTCAGAGGGGGGTGGTCAGCAGAGGCAGCCTGAAAGAAGTCAAGTCTAATACCTTAGCCTTGGATGAAAAGCAAGACTTGTCCAGGTTTAGGGTTAGGGTGGGGACTGAAGGGCAAGGCAAGGTGTTCCATGAAGATGAACGTGAGCATCGTGAGCATCTGTGATGAGTGCAAAGCAGGTGGAGCTGTCAAGTTTGTTGTGAGCAGTTGGCGCCAGAGGAAGCAGCCAAGTTTCAAATGCCAGGGGCTCTCTGAGCAGCTTCCTCATGGGGAGAACTGGGTACTCAGAGGTGGGGCTGGGGAAAGGCCAGGAAGCTGCAACAGAACTGAAGGCTGCTACCCGAATGGTGCCTGAACCTGTATGTGGGCAACTCTTTAGGGCTTACAGTGAGAGGCAGTGTTGTCTAATGGTTAGATTTGAATCCTGGTTCCACTACTTCCTAGTTGTGTGACCTTGGACAAGGGACATAACTCTCAGGACCTCAGTTTCCTCATCTATAAAATGGGGACAATAATAGAGCTAGCGTAAACTCAGGGTACAGTGTCAGGAATCCTACAAAGAAAGCCGGACCTAACTCGTCACAGCAATCCTGTGATGTTGATAATGCTGTATGAAAGGCTTGCTGTGTGCCAGTGCTTCAAGATAGTGAACCCATTGGGAACAGCTCTGTGAGGTGGTCCTTTTGCTATGTCCGTTTCACAGCCTAGGAAGCAAGCTGAGAGCAGTAAGTGACTTGCCCAGGGCTACACTACGCCCCGGCCCTTTGCACTTGCTGACGGGGGCGAGGGGCTGGTTGGGAGAGGGCGAGGGGGCCGAGTGTACGCGAGCCCGAGGTCCTGAGCACCTCGTCCTCCCGCAGGTACCTGCGCGCCATGTACCTGGGGCTGCAGAGCCGCTGGCGCGGGGAGCGGCTGCGGCGCCACTTCTACTGGCGGATGCTGTTCGAGAGCGCCGACGTGAGCATGCTGCGTCTGCTGGAGACCTTCCTGCGCAGCGCGCCGCAGCTGGTGCTGCAGCTCAGCCTGGTGGTGCACGAAGGCGGCGCGCCCAAACTGCTGCCCGGTGAGCCCCGCCCCGCGCCTGCGCGCCCCCAAGGCCCCGCCCCCGGGGGCTCACCTGTCTCCAGGATTCAGAGGACGGCGTCACTGGTCCGCTGCCCGGGCTTAAGGCCCCTTGAGGAGGCCCTGTCCTCTCCCGCACCCTTGGCCCACTCACTGTCCGGGTTTTAGAGGCCCGGCCCCTTCTCCTCGCCCCATCTTCCTTCCAGGCCTCTAGAGAACCCCCACGTCCCTGCCAATGGCCCACTTACTCTCAAAGTTAGGAGACACCTACGCCCCCACACCTCACCTTCTTGCCTCCTCTCAGGCCGGCCCCCTCTCGCCCTCCCTTCCCCATTGCCAGGGCAGACGAGACTCCACTTCTGCCAAATCCAGAGAGGCCCCTGACCCCATCACCACACTGCAGGCTCTCAGGGAAGTTCCCTGTCCGTTTCTTTCCCTAGACTGTCCCCATCCATCTCCTGGGGACCGCTCTGCTTCAGACCCTCTCAGTCACCATCCGTTTCCAGAGAGCCCTTCCCTCCCACCCCGGCTGCTCTTCAGCCCCGTGGAGACTCCTCCCAGGCAGTCACCCCACACAGCCACCTTGCTGCGCTGTGCTCACTCAGTTGTGTCTGACCCTGGGAGACTTCATGCACTGTAGCCCGTCAGGCTCCTCTGTCCACGGAATTTTCCAGGCGAGAATACCGGAATGGGTTGCCATTCCCTTCTCCAGGGATCTTCCCAACCCAGGGACTGAACTGGCATCTCCCAAGTCTCCTGCGTTGGCAGGTGGATTCTTTGCCACTGCGTCACCTGTGTCAGGAAAAAACCACATTCCCTGTCTCCCTGGGGCTCCCCACTCTCCTCCCACCCAGACTTTGTCTGACACACCCTCAGTGTTTCGAAAGACTCTATCACCACCTCTCAGGCACCCCAGACATCCCTTGCCCAGGGCCCGGGCCCCCCATCGAAACTTCCCACCTGGCATTTTCTTCCCCTGCCCTCAGCTGCGCTCAGCTTGGACACTCCTTTCTGTGCCCCAGCCTCATCCTGGTGGCCTATAGCTTCTAACAGTCCCCTCTGGCTCTCCATTCCCTAATCATGACCCTGCCTCTTCACCTCCTTTTCACTCCCAGAGTCCTGGACCCTATTTTCCCACCCCCCACCAAGACCCCTGCACCCTAACAGCCCCCTGCTAGAGACCCCCACCTGGCCCTTACAGAGATCAAAATCACCCACCTCCCTTCTCCCTTGATGTCCCCACCCCTGTGGAAGCTCCTAACCCCACCACTCTCAGCCCTACATCCATGTTCTGGAAGACCACCTACCCAGATCCTCCCCACACCCCTTTTGATTTAGAGCCCCTGCCCCCCACACTTCCTCAGAACCCCGCTCCTGACCCAGACCCCTCCCCCTTTCCCCAGACCCATCCCTAACCCAGC
>SJYX01012173.1:115473-172599 GCA_006410675.1 Oreotragus oreotragus
AGATGTGTATAAGAGACATCTCTACAGCCCTCTCCATCTCCGCCTCACTCGTGTCCCTGGCCTGGACGCTGGCCTCCTACCAGAAGGTGCTGCGAGACTCAAGGGACGACAAGCAGCCGCTGTCCTACAAGGGCGCTGTGGCCCAGGTGCTCTGGCACCTGTTCGCCATCGCGGCCCGCAGTCTGGCCTTCGCGCTTTTCGCCAGTGTCTACAAGCTCTACTTTGGCATTTTCATCGTGGCCCACTGGTGCGTCATGACCTTCTGGGTCATCCAGGGTGAGACGGACTTCTGCATGTCCAAGTGGGAAGAGATAATCTACAACATGGTAGTGGGCATCATCTACATCTTCTGCTGGTTCAATGTCAAGGAGGGCCGCAGCCGCCACCGCGTGACCCTCTACTACTGCATCGTTCTGCTGGAGAACGCCGCGCTCACCGGCTTCTGGTACTCCAGCCGCAACTTCTCCACCGACTTCCACTCGCTCATTCTGGTCTGTGTGGTGGCCTCCAGCTTCGCGCTGGGCGTATTCTTCATGTGTGTCTACTATTGCCTCCTGCACCCCAACGGGCCCATGCTGACCCCCCAGGCCCCCGGCTGCATCTTTCCTAAGGCCCCAGGGCCCTGTGGCCCACCACCCGATGCTGTCACAAGTCCCCCAAGGTCCCTGCCCAGGACTACAGGCCCTGAGCGGGATGGGGCCTCTGTGGGAGGCGAGCGTGCGGGGACCCCCACGCCACCTGTCTTCCAGGTGCGGCCTGGCTTGCCTCCCACACCTGTGGCCCGCACCTTGCGGACAGAGGGGCCTGTCATTCGGATTGACCTGCCCCGGAAGAAGTACCCTGCCTGGGATGCTCATTTCATTGACCGCCGGCTCCGGAAGACCATCCTGGCGCTGGAGTACTCCTCACCCACGACGCCCCGCCTGCAGTACCGGAGCGTCGGGGCCTCCCGGGAGCTGCTGGAGTATGAGAGCACAGTGTAGGCCAGAGTTTCCCATGAAAAGGGATGAGCTTTGGCTGATCCCACATTGACCACAGTGTTGAGCCCAGAATTGAGGGCTGCCAGGCTGAGGGCGAGCGGATCTGTTGGTCCAAGGGTAGAGTGGCCCCCATCACTGGGTTCTTTCTTGGGAGGGGACAGCCTTGTGGAGCCCCAGCCCTTGGTCCTGTTTTCAACCCTGCGGCCCATTTCCTAAACTCTTTGGAACCAGGGCCCAGGGAACCAACTGGTGCTACGCTCCTCGTGAGCTGCCCCACTTTCATGGAGGCCTCTGTATCACGGCTGGTGCCAGGGGCCCCACATCCTCTCCCTGCCTGGAGTTGCCCAGCTGGCAGCCCTGGCAGATCTGGCAGAGGAGGGAGTTCATGACCTAGGCCCTGTGCTCTTCAGGGGGTGTGGGGGTGGGCTGCTTCTGAGAAGGATGGAAGAGGCCACTGAAGATGTGGGGTGAGGTGGGAGCGTCTGGTGAACGAGGCTGGTACAGCCCTTGGGGGTTGAAGCCTGGAGGCCGGACAAAAGGGGAATTAAAGGAGGGAGTTGGGGTGGGGTGGGAAGTGGGGGTGGGCTGGGCTGACATTGCTGGAGGTGGACAGGAGGAAGAACCCTGAGACATCTGAGGGGTCCAGACTGGCAGAAGCATGAAGGGGTGGCGGATTTGGGGGAGAGGAACTTGACCTGGAGTGTAGAGAATGTTCCTCAGGAGACCCCCTTTGTTGTGGGCGCTGTTACAGATGAGGCTCCAGATACCTCAGGTGAAATGTTTCAAGGCGCCATTCTTTATTCTAGGTGAACCTCTGGAACATTTCGTCTAGATAAGGTTTTGAACACAACAGATAAACTGCCTGGGAAAATACCGTGTTCAGGTTCAATTGTAGATGAGGTGCTTGGCACGTTCAGCAGAGGAACTTCTAGAGAGACATTCTTAGCTCTAGACTAAGTTCTAGGACACGTAGCTGATAAAATATCCTAGGGAGTCATTCTGACCTGTATTCTGTTATAAAGGGTGGAGACACTGGCACCCATCCCCCGCTCAGCGGCAGGGACTCTGAGGGAGTGGGGGCTCCAGACCCCTGTGTGAGTGGAATATTCTAGGAATGGGTACCCCAGTTCTAGACTTCTAGGGTTTATATGAGTTCTATGCCCCTATGAACCTTGGTCCATAGCCATCTTCCCAAGAAGAAACTGTCCTCAGAACCTCTGAGACATTTCAATTTGCCAGCTGGTTTCCAGCTGGGAAAAATTAGCTATGAGGACATGACCTGAATCCTGGCTTTTAGCCACCTTGCAGATGAAGCTCCCTGGAGCGGCAGCTGTAAAACTGACTTGTTTTGCCTCAGATCTGACAACCCTCCAGGACCTATGGTTCATTCCCATGGCCCAAACAGGCCAGGGCATCCTTGTGACCACTAATCTAGCGTCCTTTCTCTCCACCTGGGACAGCCAGTCCTGGATAGTGTGTGGTGGGTATGGGAGCCGAGATGAAGGCAGTTTTGTGGGGTGAGGGGCCAGAGCCTCTAGCTGAAGCTTGGAACCCCTCCCTTCAAAACCTCCTCGCTCATGCCTACTAAGGCACGTTCGCTGCAAGGGCTCAACAGGCAATACTAAGGACACGTGCAGACCTGGGCTGGGACGAGGTGGATGTAAGAATCCTAGACTATGCAAATTAGAGGGGCAAATCAGCCCTTCATAGTTCAGCCTCCCTTGGGTTAAAGATGGGAAATGAGGCCCAGAGTGGCAGCTAGTCTCACAAGGCCCTAGATTCCTGTGTCCCATCAGATAGTGATGGGTGACAGTGAACTTGCTGAAGGTGCTGGAAGAGGGCCACACTCAGGGTGTGCAGGGTAGCTCCGAAGGCAGAGAAGACAGGACTGCACACACACATATACACACACACACAAGCACACGGCACCCCCGTAACGAATCACCTCAGCTTCCCGCCGCAGCCCCCACTCCAGCCCAGGATGGTGTATACCTCCTCCCCATCTACATACAAACAGTGCTTTCCCTTCCCCCTTCCTTCTACTTCCTTGATCCTTGAGATGCCTCAGGAGCCAGGCCTCAAGGTGATGGGAGTTAGGGGAAGCCCAAGGTGACTCAGACTCTTTCTGATGGGTTCCATCATCCTCCTTGTCCTCTGTCCAGCTGTTTTCAGAGATCAACTTCCATGGCCCTCTGTGAGGTGGGCGCATTGAGGGTGTGGACCCAGATCTGACTGATTGCTTCTCCTGGGTTGTCTGAGCCAGGAGTTTTCACTCTGGACTGTGTCACTTTGACTCCCCCTTGCTGGCAACATCCTGACAACAGAGGTGTTATCGATCCATCTTACAGAGGAAGAAACAAGTCCGCTCAGAGAGGGGACGTGAGGGTGAGGCTTGGCAAGTTACCTGATGTCCTAGAATGGTCCATCTGGCTGCCCCATTCCCTAGCATCCTAGAAAGAAAAGTTTAAACGACCCTCCCTGGGACTGACAGCTCCAGGAGCTGCCCAGAGAACCAGAGCAGAGACAAGCAGGCAGTGCTGACTCGAGGCTGCGGGCTCTCATTTTTGGATTTTACTCCACCCCTACTCCCACATCATCTCAATCCTACAAAACCTTCCCTTAAAGGCATTTGCTTGCCAGGATGTCAGCATCAGAAGCCGTCATAGTCAAAGGGCCCAAAGGAAGGGGGTTGCAGGCACCTTTTGCTTCTCATCCTTGGAAAGGCCTCTTTTGGACTCCCCCCTCCGTCCATACCTAGGAGCTCAGCACCCCATCCCTCCCAGGCCTGGGGTCCCTCTCTCTGCTCTGCTGACCTGTCGCCTACTTCATCTTGTCCCTGCTGGTCTGCTGGTTTCATTGGGTTGGAGGAGTCGGTGCAGAAGGGGCACCATCCCATTCAAGCTGTTTTATTTTCCTTTCTGTGACACAGTCTACCTCAGCCAGTCTCTCTTCCTTGCCAGAAGTGGACACCCTGGGTCCTTACCTCCCGCTCCTCACTCCCTGTCCTCCACCCTAGGCTGACTCAGCCCTGCCCAGAACCTCTAGAGGGTGCTTGCAGTGAGAACCACGGCCCAGAGGGGACTTGAGGGTCCCCTAAGCCACTATCCTCCACATCTGCTAGAAAGAAGAAACAGAGCCCAGAGAGCACCAGGGACTTGCCCAAGACCACAGAGGAAGTCCATGGTGGAGCTAGTGTTTTCCTGGGGATGAGAGGTAGTCGTTCAGTTGCTACATCATGTCTGACTCTTTGCGACCCCGTGGACTGCAGCACCCCAGGCTTCCCTGTCCTTCACCGTCTCCCAGGGTTTGCTAAAATTCATGTCCACTGAGTTGGTGATGCTATCCAACCAAGTTGGGTCCGTCTTAATTTTGTCAGGGATAGAGGAGAACAGGATGCTCCAGGTATCAAATATGCCGGGCCCTGCCTTGCCCTCAGTATCTCAACCCCTAGGAGACCATTCCCCATTTCCAGGGCAGACTTCTAGCTCCCAGGTGTTTGGAACTGATGCCCCAGGCTGCTGACTGTCCTCCCCAAACCTCTCCAGGCAGCACACCCCCTCATCACACCCCCACGCACTAATGTACCACGTGCCTTGTGACTCTCACCCCGGTTGGACACACAGAGACCTCCATCCGTCCCCTGCAGGCAGCTCCCCACCAAGGAAGTCTTTCTTGGTCTCCTTTCGTCTGTCTCATCTGCCTGTCTCCCCCAAAGCTAGCTGGGCTTACCCCCAGCTAGCTCCCTGCTACACCCGTGTCCTGCAGAGACATGTCACCCATGAGAATTAAAGAAAGCAGAGGGCAGGGAGAGCAAGCCCTGGTCCAGGTCTCAGGATCAGGGCTAGCAGGACTAGGAGTGTCCAGGGAAGGTCTTGCCTGGAAGCCCCAGTGCCCTCCTAGGGGCTAAAGTCCCACAAGTCTCTTCCCTTGGAGATCACCTGGGCTGAGAATTCATAGAAACTTCGGGCAGTGGGGAGAAGATTTCTGGGGCAGGAGCGCGTGGGATGCAAATTCAAATCCCTCCCGTTAATGAACTGAAGAGATGCAGAGGTGCTGGACAGTGAAGCGTGCCTAGGACTCTGGGAAACCAAAGAGTGCAGGCCCTGCCTATAGCATCTAAAAGTCAGAATCTGAAAAACCCAGGCCTGACCAATCTAAACACTTGTGTTTGACCCATGGGCGAGCAGTTTGAAACCTGGCTCAAAATGTTGATATGGTTCTGGGAAGCCCTGAAGAGTATGGAAACTCCTTTGAGACTTTTCGAGTCCAACCCTAAACCCCTATGGCTTAGCTACATGAGAGCAGGCCCCGTGCCCTCTCAGCTGAAAAGGCCAGGGAAGCTGGGCATCTGTGAGGTCCCTGGTTTGGGAACTATCCACCAATAAGGGCTACAGGCCCCTCCAGAGCCTGAGAGGGGCAGTGTAAAACCCAGGGTCTTCTCCAGTTTGGGGCCCCCAGTTAGGGAGAAACTGTTCTGGGTTGAGAGAGAGAGTTTGGGTATAGGCAGAGACGACTGAAGGCCAGGAGCCAGCTGCCCCCATCCTGGGCCGGGCCATGCCACTCTTCAACAGGCACCCTGAGGATGGCCCCCTCCCAGGTAAGGCCTGCAGGCGGAGGAGCTATCACTTTCTGTACTTCTGTGCTTTGTGATGTCTCAATAAAAGATTACAAGTGAGTGCCAAGCCACATGGGCAGCAGTGGAGATGGGGCTGGTGATGCCACTCCCCAGCCAGAGGGGCTTCTGAGACCCTGGGGCTGGACTAATGTGCCCTTCTGGTTGGGGAGGGGCTAGGACATTCCCAGTTCTCAGTTGCTACAGGTAGAGGGGAGGGGAAGAAGACAGGAAGCTGTGGAAGTGGGAATGGAAGTCCTGATCTAGGGATGGCCTGCTTCCTGGAAGTAGAAACCTTACCCTTCACCCCCCACCCTGCTCCCCCGCAATGGGGAGTGCAGAGGAGAGGGGCAGAGTCCTGTGTACTCTGCCTCCTTTACCCTTCCCTTCTCCCAGCAAGAAGAGGGCTGCCTTCTTCCCAGCAATCCTGGCCTTTATTCTATGCACAATCATTGCAAGGGCACCCCCAGGCCAGGCTGAAGAGGTGGGGGCCCTGGAGCACCTGCAATAATTCCAGAGTGGAGGGTAGCTTGAGACAAAGTGAGTGAGCATGGCACCAGGCAGAAAAAGGATGTTCTTCCATCTCCCTTTCCCCCCAATCCCAGAATCCAAAACAAGCCTGCCTCCATTGGGCTAAACAATCAAACTTGGAGGGACCCTATCTGAACACCCCCCCAAATCCACTTTTTTTTTTTAAACCAGTCATAAACCAGCTGGAAGGGACTCGGATGATTCCCAGAGTCCTCTTTATTATTTTCACCCCTGAGGATCCTATAGTTCGGGAGATCCCCCTGCAAACGAGCCTCACTTCTTGAAGAATAATTTTCCCGCATTACATGAACTCAAGCTGAGCTTCTGAATGCAGATAAATGCTTCCACAGCCTTGAGTTAGTTTTTAGGGCTTAAAGATGGGAGGAATATCTGCCTTCTGTTGGCATGTTTAATATATAATTCTCAAGAGCATTTGTGGGCCCTCATTTCCGCCTCTGGGCTCCCAAGTTAGGAATTAGTGGCTTGTTCACCCAGCATCTGTTTTACCAAAGGAGAAGGCCCGGAAAACACAGCTAGAGGAAAAGTCAGACAGCGAGTTTGTAGCAGGGTAGGACCAGAGCCCAGGTTCTTCGAGGTTCCGTCTGAACACCCCAGCCCTGATTCCTCCCCACCCATTTCTTTGCCAACTCCAGGAACCACTAGCCATGCCTGAGGGGCTGAGTTCCCTCCTTCAGCACAATTCTGGGTGATTCTCCCCTCCAAGTTCTTTCTGCCCCTCTTAATCGGCCCCCAACCCTTGCCCACTTGTGCTTCCCATTCCAGTCCCACCTCCTGGTATTTACTACATCTGTGCCATCCTCAGTCCTGGACCCCACTCACCCTTCTGCCCTTCCCCCAGGAGGGGGAGGGGACCCCAAGCTGGGACTTCTGTACTGAGACTCTTTTGTACACCACAAACTTTTTGTATATTTTTAATTTTGCTGCGACATGAAATATTAAAAGTCATTTCAGTACGTGCTGGTTGTGTCCTATTGTTTCGGCTATTCTAGGCCAGGGAAAGGAGATGAGGAAGGAGGGTGCGGGGAGGAAAGATACCCTCTGCCACATCCCCTGTGGCTCCTGGGGCTCTGTTAAGAGGCAGAGGCACTTGGTGGCAGTCCACAAAGCTCCCTGTTGATTGGACAAAGCCTCAGTCACTCAACCAGAACGGCTCAGTTCAGTTCAGTTCAGTCGCTCAGTCGAGTCTAACTTTTTGTGACCCCATGGACTGCCATCCAACCATCTCATCCTCTGTCGTCCCCTTCTCCTCCTGCCTTCAATCTTTCTCAACAGCAGGGTCTTTTCAAATGAGTCAGTTCTTTGCATCAGGTGGCCAAAGTATTGCAGTTTCAGCTTCAATATCAGTCCTTCCNAACTTTTTGTGACCCCATGGACTGCCATCCAACCATCTCATCCTCTGTCGTCCCCTTCTCCTCCTGCCTTCAATCTTTCTCAACAGCAGGGTCTTTTCAAATGAGTCAGTTCTTTGCATCAGGTGGCCAAAGTATTGCAGTTTCAGCTTCAATATCAGTCCTTCCAATGAATATTTAGGATTGATTTCTTTGGGATGGATTGGTTGGATCTCCTTGCAGTCCAAGGACTCTCAAGAGTCTTCTCCAACACCACACCTCAAAAGCATCAATTCTTTGGCACTCAGCTCTCTTTATAGTCCAACTCTCGCACCCATACTTCCAGAATGGTGGGTGGAACCAAAAATTTAGGGATTTTCTCCAAACTCCTCATTTTACAGGTAAGGGAAAAAACGAGATTGGGAACAGACTTGCTAGAGGCAACAGGATGAGTCGATGGACAAAGTCAGGACCTAGACTGAAGTTCCTGATGCCACTAAAATAAGTGTTTATTGTGTACCTACTATGTGCCAGGCACTCTTCTAGACACAGTGAATAAGAAAGATATAAAACAGTCATGATCGCTCCCCTCATGGAGCTTACATTCTAGAAGGTATTGCCCTTAAATGATCTGCTTACCTCCAGTGTTGCCACCTTCTAATCCAGTGGTTCTCAAACCTTAAAATGCTTGGGGTAGAGGGGGATTATTTAAAAGGCAGGTTTCTGGACTTCCCTGGTGCTCCAGGACACAGGTTTGATCCCTGGTCCAGAAGGATCCCACATGCTGCGGGGCAACTAAATCCGGTACACCGCAACCACTGAACCCAAGCGCTAGAGCCAGGGCTCCACAGCAAGAGATGCCATCTCAGCGAGAAGCCCACAGACCGCGTCCAGAGAAAGCCCAGGCACAGCAATGGCGACCCGGTGCAGCCAAAAATAAACAAGTAACAATGAATGTGGGCGAGAGTCTGCAATTAAAATTATTATAAAAATAAATAAAATGCAGAGTTCCATCTCCATGATTGGAGGGTGGATACAGCATGCCTGGAAATAGGAATTTTAAAGGCTCTCCAGCAGATCTGGTGCAAGGGGGTCTGAGAACCTCTCTTTGAGGACACGGCTTTAATGTCTTCTCCCTCCGATCTGATCATGACATTTCCTGACTTTTTAATCTCCTGTGGCTCCCCATCGCCTTCAGGATCAAGATTGCCAACTTTGAAAAAATGCACAAGGCAAAAGCTGGGAGTCGAGTTTATTCAGCATCTTTTTGAGGACTATAGCCCAGGAGACAGCCCCTTAGCTAGCTCTGAGAAACCGTCTGAAGAGGTGGGGTTGGGGGTTAGTATATGTGTGATTTGGGCATAGGGAGGATATGTGCAACCCACACAGCTCTGTAGAATGCTGCTGCTAGACTTAAGGAACAGATATCTTAGTCAATGGTCTTAGTGCTTTTCTAAGTATGAGAAGATGCAAGAATCCAAATTCATAAAAATTTCACCTGAAAATATCTAACTATCTTAAAGTCTGTTTTGCCAGTTTTCCCAGAGCATAGAGTACCTCATTCCTAACCTCGTTTCAGGGTGTATTAAAGGTCAGTGACTGCAGTGGCTAATGACTCAGTTCTTGTACCGCCAGATAGCTGGTGACTTTCTTTAGTAGGTAAGATCAAACCCCTTGCCTGATGCTGACTTTTCACAATTAGACCCAAAATATCTCTTGATCCTCACCTCCAACATTATCATACCTGGCCCTCATAACTTCACAGTCTTATAGCTTCTCCAAATCTCCATCTTCCTGTTTCTATGAGCCTCTCTTGGGTGCCACCCAGTGGCTTTTCTCACCATGGTCTCAGGGACAGCCCCATTTCCTGGGAGCCCCCAGCCCAAGTGCTCAGGGTGTAGAGCCTATCCCTGGCCTCAGGATGCAAGTCATAATTGAATTGGCCTAAGACAGAAATCTCAAAGTGTGGTTCCCAGACCAGCATCACCAGGAAATTTGTTAAAAATGCTGATTCTCAGAGCCCACCCCAGACCTGCTGAATCAGCCAGTGTGGGGATGAGGAGCAGTATTTTTTTATAAGCCTTCCAGGTGATTCTGATGCACACCCAACTTAGAGACCCATTGGTCCAAGATAATTCCCCTGATTGAGGATTGATGGGGGCAGGGGCATGTGACCAATTCAGTGAGGCAGAGACTGCTGTATGTCCCCAGTATCCATGCACCCCTTTTCTCTAAAAAGGGCTTTTCAGCTGAGCACATGGCCACTGTAGAGCAAAGGACTGTATTTCCCAGCCTCTTTTGCAATTAGTTGTTGCCATGGAAACAAGTTCCAGCCAATGGGTTATGAGCAGTAGAACTTTGTGCTACTTCCAGGTCATCCCCCTAGAGGGAGGAGCTGTGCTCTCCTCTAGCTCAGTTTACCCTTCCAACTGGCAGCTTGAAGTTGAGAGCAAAATCCTAGAATGGTGGAGCAGCGAGACAGGAAGCCCGTGGGTCCTAGACACATGGAACTGCCATACCTGACCTGGACTGCTTATGTGATGGAAGGATCAACTTCTATCATCTTTAAGCCACTGTTTGGGGGGTCTTCATGACAGCTGAAATATATCCTGGCTAATACATCTGACCCCTGGACTTCTAAGGGAAGTCTTTTGAAGAATCTCTGGGAAAGGTTTCCTTCTCAGCAGAAAGACGTACAAGGAAGGGAAATCTTTGGCCTCCTCAATCGTTGATGGCATCAAAACCAGAATAATGATGAAGAGTATGATGTCTGTATTGCTACCTTCTCTCCAGCTGTGCTAGTTTGCTAGGACTCCTGTAACAAAACACGACAGACTGGGCAATTTAACAGAAACATTTTTTTCACAGTTCTGGAGGCTAAAAGTCCGACATCAAGTTGTCAGCAGGATTGATTTCTTCTGAAGCTCTCTCCTTGGCTTGCAGATGGCAGCATTCTCACTGAGTCCTCACGTGGTCTTTCCTCTGTGTATATGCGCCCCTGCTATCTGTGTCTTCAAATTTCCTCTTCTTATAAGGACACCAGTCAGATTAGATTAGAACCCACACTGTGGCCTCATTTCAACTTAATCACCTCTTTAAAAGCCTTATCTCCCCAAACAGCCACCCTTGGGGTACCGGGTGTTACGGCTTCAACATACAAATTTGGGAGGGACAGAATTCAGCCTGTAATACCAACAAAGCAGAAGATGTAAGAAACTTGATGCCATTCTTTTTTTTTTGGCATGAGAAAATCTTTTAATTATATAAAGTAATACAAACACTAAACCGGAGAAGGGATTTAAAAACCCATTTAGAAATAATGTGTGCTGCCTTTTCAAAGTGAGCTCTGAGGCTGTGTATTTTCCTGGTAGAGTTTCTCTCTCAATGGTTTAGTGTTAATGGTATTTTACTTTTGCCTCTCTTAAGCCTGATTTTTTTTAAATTTTGTATTGGGGTATAGCTGATTAACAAACAATGTTGTGATAGTTTCAGGTGAAGAGTGAAGGGACTCAGCCATATGTATATGTATACTCATTCTTCCCTAAACTCCCCTCCTGCTTGATATCATTCTTGAGCTGCTCAATTAACCAGCCCTGAAATCACTTATCACTGGGCTTTGTCTTGGGAGATGATAAATGTTCTTACATATAAGCCACCTTTGATCGGATAGTCTATTCTTAGCAGCTCAAAGCATCACATCTCAGGCATTGAGTATTTGTTCACACCATTCCTTCTGCCTGGAGTGACCTTCCTGTACACATGCCCTTCAAATTCTGCTTCCCTTCAAACCCTGGTTCGTTTGCCACAGGCTTGGTAAGTGGCTTCAGATTCTGCTTTCCCCAAACAAGCCTCTTGCCTCATGTCAGAGTTCTTTGCCTGTCTGTCTTTCTTTCTCACGAGATCAAGGGTCAGCATATGCACTGGCTGCCGCATCCTTCACCCACCCACTCACCATCCCATGGCAATCCCCTTTCCACTGGGAGATTTATTTTTTATAATCAGCACTCCAGGGCAGCTCCTGCCAATCAACTGGAGGTGCCTCAAAAGGGGTGAATTCTATTTGCCATGACTGTCAAGTCTTCAGGGCACAGACTTTGTTTTACTCACCTCTTCTTTGATTCACAAGCAGCTTTATTATTAAGTGTTACCATTGTATACTTCTGATCCCATTTAATCCCTGCAGCAGCCTCCTGAGGTAAACACCATCATTATTCTGCTTTTGATGCATGAGATTCTGGGACTCCAAGAGAGAAACTACCAGTTCAAGGTCATACACATTTGAACCTAGGTCCACCTGTTTCCTGGGCTTCGCTGGTGGCTCAGATGGTAAAGAATCTACCTTTCACACAATAGGCCACAGTCCAATAGTCCTACCTGCCAATGTAGGAGACCACCTAGGAGATGGGGGTTCCATCCCTGGGTTGGGAAGATCCCCTGGAGAAGGGAATGGCTACACACTCCAGTATTTATTGCCTGGAGAATTCCATGGACAGAGGAGCCTGGTGGGCTACAGTCCATGGGGTGGCTAAGAGTTAGATACAACTGAGCAACTAACACTTTCACTTTTCACTGACTTGTACTAAGCACCTGATCTGTTCATGGTCCTGGGCTGGGACTGCAGAAAACACAGAGATGGTTTTCTATTTTGAGTGGCATTCAGAACACTGGTCATGTTTGAGCTCCATAGAAGTTCACGGATGTTTGGAGTTAATCCAGGAATAAGAGACATCCAGGTTTTACGCAGAGGGAAACTGAGGCTCAGAGAGAAGAAAAGGCTTGCAAACGCCATCATGGAGGTGCCAGAGCAAGAGACCACGTCTCATTCCCAGCTGCCATCTGAGGGTGGGAATTCGGGACCTGCTCAGGGGTTGACTGGAGGGTGACGTCCAGTGCGGTCAGGGATTGGCTAGTACATCCTGGCCTCTTCCTGTTACCCCGCAGGCAGAGGCTTTCACTTCCTGCTGTAGGCACATGATGAGCAGGATGTCAGGGAGCAGGGAGGGTGGCTGTGTGAGCTATCACTGAGCAGTCTGGGCCATTTCCCCACCTCCAAAAGAGGGAGGAAGAGACAGAGGGAAGGCTGGTGTCTGAGAGTCTTCTGCAGCTCTCACACCCAGAGGCAGTAGGGAGCTATGAGCTTTGCTCCCACGGGCACTGGCCTGGCATACTGGGGTATTTAAAAAAAAACTTTCCAAACAATCCTATGCATGGGCCCCTGCACTTCACAGTTTCCAACTGCCTTCTCATCCATGGCCTGATATCTCTCCTCTCATACCTATGACTCCAGGACAGAGTTTGGGGGCTTATGGCTCCCAGTGGGAAAAATGAGGAAGCTGAGACCCAGAGAGGTTACAATAAGCAGGCTGCTTGCATCATATAGCAAATCAGTTCCAGGGCTTAGGTCTCCAGAACCGAGTGGTCGGGGCAAGGTGAGGAGGGATCACTCAGAACCTTTCCCGTTGCTCTGGGTGGGCCACGCAGAGGGCATAGGCCCGAGAGGTAAGTAACCAGCCTTCAGATCAGAGTCAGACCAGGCAGAAATTCCAGCCCTCGTCCCATTTACTGTGTGCCCTCCTTGGGTTCACCTCTGCACTTGAGTCTATTTTTAAAATCTGGATAGCACATATAGGGCTTCCTTGGTGGCTCAGACGGTAAAGAATTCACTTGAAATGCTGGAGACCTGGGTTCGATCCCTGGGTCGAAAAGAGCCCCTGAAGAAGGGAATGGTGACCCACTCCAGTATTCTTGCCTGGAAAATTATATGAACAGAGAAAGCTGGCAGGCTACAGTCTACGGGGTCACTAAGAGTTGATCACGACTGAGCAACTAATACACACACAAACACAACATATATAACAATGGTACACCAGTATTGTGAAGAATAAGTGAGATGAAACACAGAAAGGGCTCAGTCGAGAACCACAAAGTGAGCCCTGCTTCCCTAGTATTATTCTCTCAAGAGACAGTAAAACAGCCCAGAACACGCAGACACACAGATAGGTGAAGAGTTAATATTTATCGAGTACTTCACAGGTTCCAGGTGTTTTTCTAAGTGAGTTTAATTCTTACAAGTTCACTCTGAGGGTCAGGCTGATATTGTACCCATTTTACAAATGGGGAAATGGAGGCACAGGAGGTTACAGACCCTAGGTCATAACCTAAGTAAGTGGCAAAGCCAGGATTCAAAATCAAGTGGCCTATCTCTGAAGCCCATGCATACTGCCTCCTTTAATATTGGTAATGATTAATTCTTAAAATCATAACTTGCTTTCACACAATAGTCCATAGTTTATGATGCATTTGCCCACCCACTCTTTCATTTTTTTCTCACCACAGCAGCCTAGAGAGGAAGGCAATGTTTACCCCTAATTTATAAAAGGGAGGGGGAAACAGGCTGTGAAAAGGGGAACTCACCTGCCTTGCCATGGCACAGCAAGGTCAGTGGCAGAAGTGGGGGTGGATTTGGGATTTTCTGCCTCTAAATTCAGAGGACACTTCCCAGCCTTAGCCAGTCCCCAAGCCCCCTCAGTAGCAAGCCTGCGGGCTGGAGATCTGGGGGTTTTCTCCCTGGCCTGTTGCTCTGACTGGGCTTCCACTGTTCAGCTGGAGGGTCCCAAGGCTGCATCCTTCATCCACCCCTCACCCGCCGCTCACTATCAGACGGGAGGGGCAGGAACTCCGGGGCTGGTGGAGTTTCCGATCAGGCAGGAAAAAGAACAAAGGAACTGCGTGGGGGGAGAAGGTGGAGGGGTGGCTAGGAGGGTGGCAGGAGCGGAGGGGACGCTTCACCATGGAATATGAAGTCAAGAAAGGGAAAAAGGTAGGTGGGGGTTTGGAAAGGGTTCGGGGTAGAGAAGTGTACCCGAGTTGGAGAAATGAGAAGCCTGGGGGTGGGGTGATGGGCAGGGAGTGGCAACAGGAGCACCTTTCTTCTTATTTGGAAAGACCTTCCTCTCCACCCTTGGGCAGCCAGACATTTGGCTCAAACTCTAACCAGTCCCCCTGCTCTTAGTGACCTCTGCCATCCCAGGAAAGAACAGACGGATAGGTACCTTCCAGGAAAATCCAGCCAGCCAGATTAGTCTGGAGACACTCCCAACCTGCTTCCCTGGTGTTCCTGGGGGTTCTCCCCTGCAGTTTCTCAGACCGAAGGACAGACAGAAAAACAGACATCAAGCAAACCCATTCCCCTGCTCCTTGCCTCATCAGGGAGAAGGACCTCAGGCAGGGCAAGTGTGTGTTACAAGACTGCCTATCTGAGCTTGGGACATCTACCTCCTCCTCCTGCCAGGTTCTAGCTGAGCCTGCCCTCTCCCCATCTTTATACAGGGACCAGTTCTGCTCCAAAGGCCTCAGCCTGAGGGTCACTCCCCAACCCCCNTCAGGCAGGGCAAGTGTGTGTTACAAGACTGCCTATCTGAGCTTGGGACATCTACCTCCTCCTCCTGCCAGGTTCTAGCTGAGCCTGCCCTCTCCCCATCTTTATACAGGGACCAGTTCTGCTCCAAAGGCCTCAGCCTGAGGGTCACTCCCCAACCCCCTAGATCTTTACTTCTTCCTGACTCTCAGAAATTTTCTAGTCTGGTTCTCTGGGCATCTCACTTGTTTGTCTTTGCGGTCCAGGAAGCCTCTGGGCTTCCAACTCCCACCCTCATCCCCACCAAGCCCTCTTCCCCCAGGAAACCAAGATCCAACTGTTTGAAAAGGCTCCCATGTGAATTATGAGGGCTCCGAAGGGAGCCAAGACATAGGTGCTTGCTGCTTCTTGGTTCCTTCCTTCTACAGATATTTATTCAGTATCTATTATGGGCCAGGCACCATGCCTGGTGCTCGTGATGGTGCACTGTGAGCAAAGTCAGATAAGGTCCCTCCTCCCTCCCTGGAGCTTACAGTCTAGTGGGGGAGACAGCTTTTAATTTTTTTTAAAAGCAATTAATGTAAAAGTGTGCAAAAGGATCCATATGCAGTGCTGGGAGAATGTTAAACCCTAGACTGGTCAGCCTGAGCTGATAGGTGGAAGGAAAGGGGTAGGAAAGAGTATTTCAGGCAGAGAAACAATGTGTGCAAAGCCCCTCCACAGGAGGAAGGAATATAGCAAGTAGGAAGAACTGAAAGATGGTCCTAGAACCAGAGGACAGGAGTGAGGGGCAGTGAGGTGAAGTTGGAGAAGTGGGCAAGGCTGGAGCATTCAGGGCCACAGACAAAACAATTACTTTCCTGGTCCACTCAGGGATACACACATACTCCCATACATGGGATAAAGTCCTGGCTCCATAGCCAACATTCAAGCCCTCTATGACTTGTTCATCTCATCATTTGACTACAGCGAAATGGCTATGGTACTTCGTCTCCAGGCTTGTGCTCATCCAGCCCTTGCTGCCCCCAGGGTTTTGCACATGCTGTGCCCTCTTCTTGGAATGTTTGTTTGTTCCCAGATTGCTTGATCTCATTCCTCAGAGCTTCCTTATACTTAATCCAGGATCCATGATACTGATTGTAAAACTTGAACTGGGCATTAGAATCACCTGGGGTGCTTGTTAAAACACAGATCATGGGGGTCTTATCCCAGTTTCTGATCCAATAGGTCTGGGATGCAGCACAAGGATGTAAATTTCTCTTAAATTCCCAGGTGATGCTGCTACTGCTGGTGGTGGAGACCCAGGAACCACACACTGAGAAACACTGCTCTAAATCAGTGCTCACACTTTCCTGAGTGTTTAAATTCTGCTGGGCTGAGTTGAGGCCCTAGAATTTGCTCCTTCAATCTAGATCCAGGCCATTTTTATGCAGGTGCTCACTGGATTATACTACAGTATCATTATTTAGAAATCAATCATTTCTAATATTGAGGAAAGCACAGAAAATAGCTTAATAAATAAATACTTATGCACCTACCATTCAGCCAGATTGAATGTTAATATTTTTCTGTACTTGCCCCAGCCTACGTAGGTTCCTACTGTCATCTGGGTGTTTATTTTTTTAAACTTTTTATTTTGTATTGGGGTTAGCCAATTAACAATGTCATAATAGTTTCAGGTGAATAGCGAAGGGACTCAGCCATACATAGACATGTATCCATTCTCCCCCAAACTCACCTCTAACCTGGGTATTTAGAATGAAGGTTTGGAGCCAGATTGCCCAGGGTGAACTATTGGTTCTACAGCCACCAGCTGGTAACCTTACTAGCTCCCTCTGAGGCTCAGTTTCTCCATCTGTAAAATGGAAATCACAGAGGTAACCTGCCCCTCCCTGCAGTGTTTTTGTCAGAATGCAATTAGATAATATAAGTAAAATGCTGCGTATAAGTGCTGGTGCTGGAGAGGACCAAGTCAGGGGCTATTATTATTGCTGTTACCTCCACACCCTTGCTCCCCCAGGGCTTTGTGTCCCCCATCCGGAGGCTGGTGTTCCCCAAGGCTGCGCGCCGGGCAGCCTGTCGGACCAGTGTGAGCCGCCGCCCCCTGCACTCAATGCCCCTCTATCCCCCCGACTACCTCATCGACCCTCAGATTCTGCTCTGTGACTATCTGGAGAAAGAGGTCAAGGTACGCGTGGGATGAGGGGGGAGGGGTGGGAAGGATCTGGGGACAACGGATTAGGGGGAAAGTTTCTCTCAACCCTCTTAGGGTCCCTGGTTGGGTCTGAAATTTAAACTGAAGAAAGATTAACCGGAGAAAAGCACACACACTTTATTAAATTTTCACATGTACATGAGAACGTTCAGGGAGAGAATGGAAGACCCTGAGAAGTGACTAGAGCCGGAAACTTTTATACATTTTGGACAAAGAAACAATAAATCTGTGAAGAACTGACAAGGCAGAGGGGTTCGGAGTAGGGGTAGTACATGGTAAAGGAGGAACAAGGTTTGTTTATACAGACTTCTCAGCCCTCAGTTCCCTGCCTCTGGTGATAAGGAGGTCTCCCTTCCTGCTGGTACTCTGCAAAGAGGGTACCTTTCACCAGGGAGATTTACCTCCTGCTTTCAGGGAAGAAGGATGATGCAGGGGAATTCTGAATGACCTTCCTGCTGCTGTTGTTTCCTCTGACTCCTTCAGCTTAAAGTAGTCAATGTGCTGAGGTGCCATATTTTAGGGTGGCGTGTTCTGGACCCCATCAGGAAAGACTGTACCTCTCCTACACACCAACCTATGACCAGCCTTGTCTGACACAGGGGAAGCTCAGGGGAAAGAGGCCTGGAGTCAACCCAGCCTTGCACGTGCATTATGCTGGGAACCCTCAGCAAGTAACCTCCATCTGCTCAGCCTCAGTGTTCCCATCTCAACACGGGGCTCAAAGTCTACCCCAAGGGCAGAGCAGATGGGAAGGTGCCCTGTGCACTGAAAAGCAAGTCTCCATCTTGTGAGATTTTACTGCAGTGACATTACTGCTACTTGGATGATGTCCAGATTAAAGGAAGCCAGTTCTGCAAGTCACAGGGACTTGGGCCAACTCAAGGGCTTTACTTCTATTTCATGCATACCATGAAGGAGCAGTGGAGAATCCTCATTACCCAACAAAGATCGATATGGGGGTAGAAGTGTCAGATTTAGCAAAAACAGGCACCCAGTTAAATTTAAATTTTGGTAGGGGGAGGGATAAATTAGGAGTTTGGGATTAACACACACTATTATATATTAAATAGATAAACAACAAGGACCTATTGTATAACACAGGGAAATATAGTTGATATTTTGTAATAATCTATGATGGAAAAGAATATGAAAAAGAATATATATATGTATACAGTTGGATCACTTGACTGTATACCTGAAGCACTGTAAATCAATTATACTTCAATAAAGTTTTTATTAAAAATTTGAATTTCAAGTAGGCAATGATATTTTTTAGTATTAATACATACCCAGTGTTACATGAGACTAAAATTATTTTTAAAACAAACTAAAAAATTAGTTGTTTACATGAAAACCGAATTTAATTGGCATCTTGTATTTTATCTGGCAACCCTATAAAGGGAAAAGCTAACAAATCCACTTTAAAAACTGGGGACTGAAACTTTATAGAGAATAAAAAGAAGAGAAATGGTCTGATTGGTAGAATTCACCTGTAAGAATAAGACTAAAAATAATGAAAAAAGTTAATTCTTACACTTAATGACATTTAAGTGTGATAACATTAAGCTATAAGTAAGCATGAATGATTTATTTACTTATTTTTCTGACAAAATTATATACTACCTTGATACAATATTCTTTCCTTCCCACTTAATTTCTGCAACAAGGTCATAAAGAAGGCCAGTGACCTGTTGACACGGGTGCTTGGGATGAACGGGAGCCACTCAGGCCAAGTGGGAAATTACAAGTGGCCTGTTCTTTCAAGCTATTACAGTGACCTTCGCTTCTGCCATAGTTAAATAACTGTATGCTTATAAAGTAAGCTTATATTAGCAAAAATAAGCTAGCAGTGAGAGTGTGGGTTCTGGTGTGTGGAGTCCAGCTCCACGCTTTCTATGATAGATAATACTGGGCAGGTTATTTATTTTGACTGTGCCTTAGTTTTCTCATCCTCAAAGTAAGGATGCATGAGTGCATGAAACTCTCAGGATATGGCTCCTAGAATTGCTTTAATAACAGTTATTACCAAGCCATTATTATTAATTTAGATATTTCTATCTCAGTCTACCCTTACGGTGTCAGTGAGGTCAGGGTCCTCCGCGGCTTCAAGGTAACCTCTCTCTGCCCTTCTCCCACCACCCCCACCCCCGTCCCATTTCTATACAGTTCCTGGGCCACCTCACCTGGGTCACCTCCTCACTAAACCNATCTCAGTCTACCCTTACGGTGTCAGTGAGGTCAGGGTCCTCCGCGGCTTCAAGGTAACCTCTCTCTGCCCTTCTCCCACCACCCCCACCCCCGTCCCATTTCTATACAGTTCCTGGGCCACCTCACCTGGGTCACCTCCTCACTAAACCCCTCCAGCCGGGACGAGCTCCTGCAGCTGCTGGACACGGCCAGGGTGAGGCGGCGGGAGAGGGGAGGACAGGGTCTGGTCCCCTACGTTTCCCATCCGTGGCCACCGAGACTCAGGAGATCCGACCCACCCTGCAGCAGCTGAAGGAGCTGCCGCTGAAGACCACGGCGGAGCAAGACAGCATCCTGAGCCTGTCGGCCCGCTGCCTGCTGCTCACCTGGCGCGACAACGAGGAGCTTATCTTGCGTATACCCACGCATGAGATTGCCGCCGCCTCCTACCTGCAGGACGACGCTCTGCACCTGCTGGTGCTGAAGACCGGTACGGTGGGCGGGGCCTGACGGGGCAGGGCGGGGAGGGGAAAGGGTAGAGAACGGCCCGACACCTAGAAATGGGCGTGGCCTGGGGCGGGGGCGGGGCCTGAGGCTGGAGGGTGGGGTGATGAAAAGGCCTGACCAGACTACCCCGAGACTAGGAATAGGGCACGGCTGTTTGCAAGAAGAGGGAGCCCAGTGTTGAGGCTTGAAGGAGGGCGGCCTGACCCACTATCTCGGAAATGATGGAGAAGCCAGAATCCTGAGGCCTGAACGCGTGATTAATAGGTAGCAAAGCTCTGAGGCTAGGAGGGAACCTAGAGCAAGAAGCGGAGTCTCACTTAGGGGCGGAGCCGTACACTGCGGGGCGGAGCTCGCGGCTGAGATACCAGGTGGGAGGTGTGAGACCCTGCCAAGCTAGGGGCGGGGCCTGAGGCAAGGGGCGGGGCTGAAGGGAAGCTTGGATCCAAGGAGAAGTTCCCGAAACCAAGAACAGGGTCAGAGTTAACAGTAAAGAGGGAGGTGATAGCCTGACCACTACTCAGACCAGACGGCAGGGTCCAAGGCGAGGGGCGTCTGGATGGGGTGGGATGGGTGGGAACGGCCAGATCCAGGGGTGGAGCCTGAGGGTGGGGCGGGGTCCAAAAGCAGGGACCCGGAATGGCGCGGGGTCGGGCCTCCTGACTTTGAAGCCAGGGGTGTGGCCTGAGCACAAGGGCCAGGGGACTCACTCCCAAACCGCCATCCTGCAGCGGCGGGTCGGGACCCCCAGCTGGCCTCGGGAGAGGGGGCGCTTAGCCTGGATCTCCTGCTCTGACGGCCACTCGACCTCTCCTAGGTCTGGGCGTGGACCCGGTGCCAGCCGGCGTAGACGCTAGCCCTGGCGGGGCGGGGCGCGACCCGGGCCCGCCGGGCGTGGCGCCCGAGAAGCGGCGGGTGGGCACCACCGAGCGGCGCCACACCATCTGCAGCCTGGACTGGCGGATGGCGTGGGGCGGCGGCGCAGGCGCCGAGCCCCGGGCCGGGGGCGGCGGCGGCGGCAGCCTGGAGCGCCAGCGCGCTGGGGCGCGGGCGTCGGGCAGCTGGGAGCGGCGGCAGACGTTCAGCGGCAGCTGGGAGCGGCGGCACGCGGGCGGCGGCGGCGGCGCGGGAAAGCCAGGCGGCTACCCTCTGCCCCCACTCCCGCGTTCCCCCTCCCCTTTTCATCTCCCTCCTTTGGCCCTACTCCCCAGGATTTCAGGTACTGTGTGCCCATAACGGCAAAAGGCTTCAACCCTCCAGCTCCCGGACACCTCAGGGACGCCTCCCCCTTACTTGTCCCGGAGGGATGAAAGTTCAAAATAGCCCAGACTTAGATCTAATCCTTCCTCCAGCCCTCCTCTTTCCCCAAAGTCGTCAGTCTCCGCACTACCACGGTAAGAATCATGAGGACAGTAATCACCAGCACGAATTGAGTGCCCGACCTGTGCCAGACAGGAAACCGGCATTCATCAGTTTGTTCTCACATTAACCCCTAGAGGCAAATATTACCATCATTCCTATTCTACAGAGAAGGAAACAGACACAGAGGCTAAGCAACTTGTGCAAGGTCACCCAGGAAGCAGGCGGTGATTTCAACACTGGGATCCAAAAGTTCAGAGCCTGTACTCTTGGTAACAATGGTTATCACCCAAAGCATAAGATTTCCCGCCATTCTTGCCCCACCCTCTATCCTCCACATTCACCCTTGCTTTTATTTATTTGACCATGTTCATTGAGTACCAGCTTCTGCTAGGCATTGGTCTAGGTGCCATGGATACAGAAATGAACAAGACAATTAGTGTCCTCCTTTAGGGAGCTCACTGTCTGGCAGACACCTTCAAACCCTGAGACTTGTAAGCTTTTTCTCTGACCCAGGGTCTTGAACTCCCTCTGTATATAAATCCCATGTGGTGAACAAAATAGACAGGGTGCCTCTTTAGAAAGAAAGGTGGATAGTAACCAGTAAACTCAGGCTATGGAGCTGACTTGAAACACTTTCACATTTATCCTTGGCACCTAGAAAAGTGCCTGGCATATGTGTGCGTTCATGCTAAGTCACTTCAGTCATGTCCGACTCTTTGCAACCCCATGGACTGTAGCCCACCAGGCTCCTCTGTCCACGGGATTCTCCAGGCAAGAATACTGGAGTGAGTTGCCATTTCCTAGCTGCTCAATAAATATATTGAGTAGATGGATTCATTCATAATATATTACAATATGTTGTGATGGGGACCAACAAAAAAACAGGCAACTTGAAATGATAAGGAGGAAGGAGATCCATTTTTCAGAGGGAAAGTGAGTTTGTGCCTTTTAAACTGAAATGTGGAAGAGGGAAGGAAGCAGCAGGGTGAAGAGCCAAGAAAGTCAATTCCAGGCATAGGTACCAGTGTGCCCTGTTTATTCTACTAGGCTGGGAGGGCTTTAGGCCTTACCTAACTCACCTCTGCGGGGAAGGCAATGGAACCCCACCCCAGTACTCTTGCCTGGAAAATCCAATGGACAGAGTAGCCTGGTGGGTTGCAGTCCATGGGGTCACTAACAGTCGGACAGACTGAGCGACTTCACTNTCCTTGGCACCTAGAAAAGTGCCTGGCATATGTGTGCGTTCATGCTAAGTCACTTCAGTCATGTCCGACTCTTTGCAACCCCATGGACTGTAGCCCACCAGGCTCCTCTGTCCACGGGATTCTCCAGGCAAGAATACTGGAGTGAGTTGCCATTTCCTAGCTGCTCAATAAATATATTGAGTAGATGGATTCATTCATAATATATTACAATATGTTGTGATGGGGACCAACAAAAAAACAGGCAACTTGAAATGATAAGGAGGAAGGAGATCCATTTTTCAGAGGGAAAGTGAGTTTGTGCCTTTTAAACTGAAATGTGGAAGAGGGAAGGAAGCAGCAGGGTGAAGAGCCAAGAAAGTCAATTCCAGGCATAGGTACCAGTGTGCCCTGTTTATTCTACTAGGCTGGGAGGGCTTTAGGCCTTACCTAACTCACCTCTGCGGGGAAGGCAATGGAACCCCACCCCAGTACTCTTGCCTGGAAAATCCAATGGACAGAGTAGCCTGGTGGGTTGCAGTCCATGGGGTCACTAACAGTCGGACAGACTGAGCGACTTCACTTTCACTTTTCTCTTTCATGCATTGGAGAAGGAAATGGCAACCCACTCCAGTATTCTTGCCTGGAGAATCCCAGGGATGGGGGAGCCTGGTGGGCTGCCGTCTATGGGGTCACACACAGTCGGACACGACTGAAGTGACTTAGCAGCAGCAGCAACTCACCTCTGAGACTCCAGAACCCATCCTGGTGCCTGCCACACAGTGGAAATAAGTAATAATTTGTAGAATGAGTAAATAAATAAGTCTTTTTTTCTGGGAGTATCTGAGCCTCTGGCCTCCAATCTGAGGCATCATGGTCCCAAGAAGGGTATAGGAGTTAGAGTCAAAAAACCTGGGTGCCAATATTAACCAAAGCCATGAACCTGCTATATGAGTCACTTATCCACTCTCATAAAATAAGGATCCCTTCTTCTCTGTCCACTTGGTAGGGTTATTATAAGGATCAATCCTGGTTTAGTGATAATTTCACTCCCTCCTCCCCAAATGCCTGTCCTGAGGTTACATTTTAACTTACACCCTGGGCTGACTTTTTTAGAAGCACAAAATAAGAAATGACTTCATGAAGATGGACTCTTCATTAGTTGTCTTTCTATATCTTTTACTCAAAGAGGTAAACCAAAGAGGCAAATTCCTCTTCAAACTTGCCATCTCAAAAAAGTCTTACCCAAGAACCTAAATGCCTCCCTTCTATCAGGGACTGAAGTTTATATGTTCATCCTGCTTCCATTTTTGCCCTGGGTGCCAGGAAGCTCACATCTAAATATGGCACAATAACTATGTTGAGCCTAACATTTTCATACATGTAATTCTTCCTCCTCTTACTAGGTGTTAGGAGACCAGGGTTCTAGTCCTGGCTAATCACTTTATGTCTCTGGGTTTCAGCTTCCTACCTGTAAACTTAATTTAATTTAGCGTAAGCATGCTAATGTTTAATTTAGCATAAGCTTCAGGAAGGCCCATAATTCTCCCATAAACTGGGGGTACATGTGTGTACTTTTCAGAGCACAAGAGTTACAGTTGTCACAGGATTCTATAAAGACCAGTAAGTGGCTATTTCTAGAAAAGCCACCCAGACATGGCTATATAATTTTGATGGAAAATGACCTTAGAGTGGCTCTAAAGTCGCCCATAGTGGCGTGTGTGCCCCTGTGCGCCTGCTCACACTGCGTTTTCAGGAAGCAGGGGCATCTTGATCACGGAAGAGGGACTGAGCTCTGTCCTCCTCTCTGGACAAGGATGCTGCCGAGGAGTCCTGTGCCCTCATCTGTCAGGTCTTCCAGATCATCTATGGGGACCAGAGCATCGAGTGCGTGGACCGGGCCGGTTACCACTACACATCCACGCCTGAACGACCGTGGCTCTGTAGCCGCAGTGAGTATTCCAATTCCTGGCCAACCTTCCTGTGCATCATCCCGAAAGGCCAGAGGAGGTGGGGGTCAGGGGTGGGGTAGGGGGTGATATGTCCCAAGACTGGGGCCAGCAAAAGCCTTTAGGGGTCCTGACTTCTACAGCAATTACAGTGTACCCCAATACATAGCTAAAATAAAATGTCCAGTTTCATAAGGACCTCAGGCCTAGCTTTGTAATAAGCCCTTTAGAGGTGAACTCTCTCTCCCTTTTATATTTTGGCATCCCAGGGGCATTGTCTGTTTACTGAGCCGTCCAGCCCTACTAGGACTCTGGGTCAAAACCAAGATTTCAAGGCTGGTCCTTGAATGCTGTCAAGGGCTGGAATGAAAATGAAATCAACAGAGATTTGTTGAGCCCCAGCTATGTGCCAGGCACAGACCCAATGTGACACATGTTTTGTAATTCTCATAGCAACCTCATCTGTCCTGTTTGCCACTGTGTCCCCTGTGCCTAGAGGAGGACCAGGGGCAGACGCTCAAGGTGTATTTTCTGAATAGATGAAAGAACTGTCTGAGGCCTTATGAATCCAGTTTTAACAGATGAGGCTATTAAGGCTCAGAATGGTCAATAAATGTCTCAAGGTCACACAGCTGACAAATGACAGAGTCAGGATTCAAACCCAAGTGCACCTGATTCTAAAGCTTCCATCTGCAACAGCTTCACTCTCCATGCTGCCTGCAAGGCCCCAAAGTGAACTTCCTCAGCCACAGCCCCCTCAGGGTGGTCCCTGTTTGCATAGCCCCATTGGAGAAGGAAATGGCAACCCACTCCAGTGTTCTTGCCTGGAGAATCCCAGGGACGGCGGAGCCTGGTGGGCTGCCATCTGTGGGGTCGCACAGAGTCGGACACGACTGATGCGACTTAGCAGCAGCAGCAGCAAGAGGGAGGGGGCTCTTTCCTCCTGGAGGCACTCCCATCTGTGGGAACTGTGCTTATTGAGAATCTGGGAAAGTCCATTGACTCTCCCAGGCATGATGGACAAATAAATAAGATAATTCAACAAATATTTCTTGAACACCTGAGTGTCGGATCCTGCTAATCCCCTGGATGCACTGGTGACTAAAATCAGACATGGTCCTCCCTCGGAGGCTTGCATTGCTGAAATTGGCTGACAATAATTAAATAGTTACACAGGGACTTCCCTGGTGATTCAATGGCTAGGACTTTATATTCCCAATCCAGGGGTTCCGGTTCAATCAATCCCTGGCCAGAGAACTAGATCCCACATGTTGCAACCAAAATTTCACATGCTTTAACCAAAGATCCTCTGTGCCACAAGGAAGACCTGATGTACTCAAATAAATACGTAAAAATAAGTATTTTGGCCACACTGGTCTTTACTGCTGCTTGTGGGCCTTCTCTAGTTGCAGCAAGCGGGGGTACTCTTTGGTCATGATGCACACGCTTCTCGTTGTGACGGCGTCTCTTGTTGCAGAGCACAGGCTTCAGGGTGCACGGTCTTAGTGGCCCCGCGGCATGTGGAATCTTGCTGGACCAGGAATTGAACCAATGTCCCCTGTATCGGCAGGTGGATTTCCAACCACTGGACTACCAGGGAAATCCTGTTTCTGTTTTTTTAAGAAAAAGAACGTGCTTTAAAAGAAATAGGTACACAAATAAAATGCAACCACACACTCGAGTATGAAAATGTTTAATGAGAAAGCAGCCTGACCTGGAAAGTCATGGGAGTGTCCTGAGGAAGGGCCACCAAGTGAGCCAAGGGGGAGGCCAGTACCTGGGCTCACTGGGGTGACAGGGTCAGGTACAGGGCAAATTCTCTCACGATTTTGCCCTCCCCTTCAAAGGTCTTTTTTCTCTCTCTCTCTCAAACATATATGGCTAACAAACCCTACAGCAACTGTTTCCTGGCTTGCTCTCCCCAAGGTCCCCATGAGTAGGCAGGAAGGTGGTGTTGCCCCAACCGTGGGGAAGGTGAGGGCCAGGAGGAAGAGGTGGGTTGCCCAAGGTTGTCTCTGTGTTGGTGGTGGGGGCAGGAATCCTGGTCAGAATCTCCCAGTGGCTGCCCGTTTCACTCAGTGTGTAAGCTAACTCCTGTACAATTGCTTACAAGGCCATCCTTGCTCCAGCCGCCATCTTTACTCCAGGGTGGGGATGAGCTTGGGACCTCGGGGAGCCGGGGATATTGGTCCCCGCTTTGCCACCACTCACTGCCCTCTCTCTGCTGCCCCCAGGTGAGAGCTGCCGCACTGACGGGACCTATGCCTACGACGCCGACTTCAGCTGCTGCAGCTCCTTGTGGGTACTGCCCTGGCCAGGGACCCCACTCTGGTCCCTTCTGTCCCTGCACAAACAGGACTGCTCCTCCGGGCACTCTTGAGACCCTGTGGGCAAGAGAGGATGGGGGAAAGTGATTCCACTTTGATTTGTGCTGAGACACTGGGCTCTGAGCCTGAGGCTCTGGTGAGCTGATAGAACCTGAACCCCTGAGAGAGACACAAGGCAGCCAGAAGCCAGAACTAGGTCCACGGGACCCTGCCGCTCTTCCCCAGTCATCCAGACACTCACTGGCCTGCAGAGGCCAAAATCACAACTAACGCCAAAAAATCGTTTTGGCTTCATGGAGTAGAAAACTCTAAAAAGAGCCGCGTAAACAAGAGTTTCCTCCCCCTCCCCCTCTCTCTTACATAAAGTAGACCAGGAGTTCATGGCCTTGTGGTCATCAAGGGCCCAGATGTATCTTTCCAGCCTCCCTAACACTTGCTTTCATCTCGCAAATCACCTCATGGGCCAAAATAGTGGTAATAGCTCCAACCATCACAGCAGGTCTTTAATTCTTTGCTAAAATTTCCACCTGATGGCTTCTGCTTACATCTTGTCGGCCAGAACGTGGTCTCATAGGCATAGCTAGCTGTAAGCAGGACTGGGAAACAGGGTTTTTAAAAAAGTCTCAGTGGGGAACATTGTCCAGGGTTCCATTTTGGATGACAACCACCCCAGTTTGCTCAGGATTTAGATGTTCCCCAGGACATGGAATTTTCAGTACTAAAACTAGGAAAGTTCCAGGAAAAGTGAGACACGCTGGTCACCGTAATTCAGTTGCTAAGGCCTTTGACTGGACAAGGGCAAGTCTCTGCCAGTGATACATGCCTTACTCCGCCCCACCTCTTTTTAGCAGCAATATATTTGCCTAAAACTGTGTACCCTTAGGCCAGTCCTGTTTAAGGACTGTATGCTAGAGAGACAACAATCGTGACAATGAGTAACTTTTGAACTTGCTATGTGCCAAGGGCTATTTTATAATGCACTTCATTTAAAAAATCAACATAGCAACATTACAGTAACTACTGTTTATTTATTGCTTAGTCCATAACTCTAACGCCTCTATTTCTCACAATGACACCAATTTTTACCATCCCATTTTATAGCTAAAGAAACTTAAAAATAGAGAAGTTAAGTAACTTGACACAAGGTCAAGAAGCTAGTAAGTTGTTGGCCTGGGGTTTGAACCCAAGTAGGCTTAGCGTCCACACTAAACTTGCACTGCTTCTATAGAGCTAATCATTGACGATGGTTCTGGAACAATGTAGAGACTGGGAGGCAGAGCCCAAGTTTTATTTAAGCAATATTTATTGAGTACCTACTCTGTACCTACCCATGACACAGAGGCTTTTCTGATGTCCCCACCAAATGTCCTCTCTCACCACCCTTAACCACCCTGTCCCTCACACCCTCTGTCACAGACACAGTGGCCTCCGGGCAGCTCCTCAGACTCACCACGCGGATCCTGCCTCAGCATCCCTGTGTGCTGTGCTGTGTGCTGGGGATACAGGGGGAGCAAGGCAAGAATGAGACCTGTGCTCGCCACATAGTAGGTACTCAGCAAACAGAGAAAACCAAGGTCCCTGCTCATGCATGCTTTGCAAGTGTGGCAAAGGGACAGTGAAATCATTATTTAGTAGCAATAAGCATCAACAGTAAGAAACACTACCAAGAAGCTCAGAGAGTGGCTGCAAAAACCCTGCCTCATCTGGAGAGTCAGGAGGGCCTCTCCAGGGTGACGACGCTTGAGCTGAGACCTGATGGATAAAAGGGGGAAGAACGCTCCAGGTACAGGGAAGAGCAAGTGCAAGGCTGCGGAGGCAGGATATGCTTGGCGAGGCTGAGGAGCAGCCGGGCGGCCACCGGGGCTGCGACAGAGGACGCGAGGGACAGAGTGGCTAGGAAGGGCGTTTGGCAGGGGCTTTGGGAAGGCCTCCGCGTCACGGGTAGACTTACAGACGTTGTGACCATATTGGACAGAGGGCCTAACCTGGTTGGGAGGGATCAGGGAGAGCTCGCCCTAGGAGATGGCTTTTAAAATCCAATGATGAGGAAGGGTTAGCTGAGCACACAACAGGGAAAGAGAGGCATCCCAGGCCGAGGTACTAGCATGGCAAAGGCCCAGAGGCGAGGAGGTTCTTGGAGTATTAGAGGAAAAGCCAAAGGCAGGCCTCAGGCCTAAGCAGCAAGGGAGAGATGCGGCTTGAGAGGTGGCCCAGGGCCAGATCACAGGAGACGCCGGGGGCCAAAATGGGGTCCAGGAGGAGGGCTCAGTCCCAGGGCCTGGGTGACTGTCCCCTCCCACCTTCAGCCTACCACTTGGAGAGGAGCTGGAGAGAGGGAGTGAGGCCCCTTCCCTCTCTTCCTGCAGCAACAGCTCCCAGGACACATTTGAAGCCTGTTACAGCGGCACGTCCACCCCCTCTTTCCATGGCTCCCACTGCAGCAGCAGCGACCACAGCGGCCTGGGCCTCGAGCAGTTACAGGATTACATGGTCACGGTGAGCTGGGGCAGGCAGGGTGGCCAGGTATTTCAGGAATCGTGAACAATCCTGGGCATAACTGAAGTGTAAGACCTCAGAGGTCAGGGCAGGGCATGACATTCGGAGAGTGAACGAAGTCAGCCATGAAAGACCTTAATGAAGTCAGCTAGCAGTGAGTGCTGGCTTTACACGGGCGCTGTTCTGAGCACCGACAATGTATCATCTCCTTTCCTCTTTCAACAACCCAAGAGGGAAGTGCCATCATTATTCTCACTTTGCAGATGAGGAAAGCAAGGGTTAAGGAGGTTATCATCTGCTCATGATCACAGAGCTGGTCAGTAAAGGGGCCAGGATTTTAAATTAGACAGCTTGAGTCCATATCCCACTCTTAGATGCAACCCAAAGGGTCTGGATGTCCTCCAGGAGGCCAGCTTTTCAGAGAAGGGTTGGGTCAGATACACCCAGCTCTGGGTCTTTTAGGCAGGGGAGTAATTTCAAATGGTGCACCCACAGTTGCGGACTAAGCTGGGGCCCCCAGAGATCCAGCAGTTTGCGCTGCTTCTTCGGGAATACCGGCTGGGGCTGCCCATCCAGGACTACTGCGCAGGCCTGCTGAAGCTCTACGGAGACCGGCGCAAGTTCCTCCTGCTTGGTGAGCCCCCTGCCCAGGCTGGGATTGTTCACTCTTTACCCTTTGGCCTCCTGTAAAGCCACATCATGAGATCCACGAGACAAAGGAGGAAACCAAAGTGTGGGGAGGGGAAGGGACTTGTCTGCAGTCACAGAGCCGGGAAAGAGAGCACAGGTGTAACCATTTCACAGCAAAGCTGCGAGAGAGCATGACACTTCCCATTTTACCCCACGAGGCATCCGAAATTCAGAGAGGCTAAGGAACTCGTCCAAGGTCATGGAGCTAGTAAAGAGGGCTAATGATAACAGAGAGAGGAATGATAATCATTTTTTTTTAAGTTTTTATTCAATTTGTTACAATATTGCTTCTCTTTTATGTTTTGGTTTTGTTGGCCCTGAGGCATATGGGATATTAGCTCCCAGATGAGGAATTGAATCTGCACCCCTTCGATTGGAAGGCCAAGCCTTAACCACTGGACCACCAGGGAAGTCCCAGGAATGATCATTCTTAATAAGCTAACATGTATTTGGCAGTTAACCACGTGCCAAAGGATTATCTGGTTGAAGGCCCTCCGTTCTGAAAGCTGAAACTATGACTTGCCTCCGTTTTGCAGATGAGAAAACTGAGGCTTAGAGAAACAAAGTACATAAGTCATAAAGCTAGTAAGTAGTGACAGAAGTAAAACAGAAGTCAGATGGGCTGCTCAGTGTGTGCTGCTGCTGCTGCTAAGTCGCTTCAGTCGTGTCCGACTCTGTGCGACCCCACAGACGGCAGCCCACAAGGCTCCTCCGTCCCTGGGATTCTCCAGGCAAGAGTGCTGGAGTGGGTTGCCGTTGTGCTAAGAACCTTATTTCATCCTTACAGCCTGGGAGAACAGGTGCAATTACCTCCGTTTTACAGGTGAGGACAGTAAGGCTCAGAATACTTATTGAGGCTACTTACTGAGTCCATGGGGTCACAAAGAGTGGGACACAACTGAGCGACTAAGCACAGCACATAACGAATAAATGGGAATATAACCGTCGAAATAATAATGATAACAAGAATAAGCTAACATGCAGTGAGCATTTAAAGGTGTACGAGGCTGCTGCTGCTACTGCTAAGTCGCTTCAGTCGTGTCCGACTCTGTGCGACCCCATAGATGGCAGCCCACCAGGCTCCGCCGTCCCTGGGATTCTCCAGGCAAGAACACTGGAGTGGGTTGCCATTTCCTTCTCCAATGCATGAAAGTGAAAAGTGAAAGTGAAGTCGCTCAGTCGTGTCCGACTCTTCGAGATCCCATGGACTGCAGCCTACCAGGCTTCTCCATCCATGGGATTTTCCAGGCAAGAGTACTGGAGTGGGGTGCCATTGCACTGTACCATTATTCTCCAGCTCAGAGAGTCAAGGAGTTGTGCAAGCCACACAGCCAGCGAGTGGCAGGGCGGGGGATCTGAACTCCGCCCTCCAGCGAAGGTGGTCCCTCGGTGGGAGGGGAAGGGCTGATCCCAAGGAATCACCCTGGCTCTCGACCCACAGGGATGAGGCCCTTCATTCCGGACCAGGACATCGGCTACTTCGAAGGCTTCCTGGAGGGCGTGGGCATCCGCGAGGGCGGCATCCTCACGGACAGCTTCGGCCGCATCAAGCGCAGCATGAGCTCCACGTCGGCGTCGGCTGTGCGCAGCTACGACGGCGCCCAGCGGCCGGAGGCGCAGGCCTTCCACCGGCTGCTGACAGACATAACGCACGACATCGAGGCGCTGGCCCCCGACGATGACGAAAGCACGGACGAAGAGGCCCGGGACTCCCCGGGCGGGGGCGACGCGGCCGAGGACAATTACCTGTAGCCTGTGCCGGCGTCCATGCAGAGGGCGGGCAAAGGGGTGGCTCTGCACTCCCGCCCCTGCGTCTCATGCGCCCTTGTCTGTGCATGTGTGTGATCCATCCCCAGGATCCCCTCCCCAGACCCTAACCCGGGGCTCCGCGCTCCGGGGGCGGGGGTCTGTCCCCACCGGTCCCCCGCCCGGGTCCCTGCAGTACTGAGACTGTAGGGACCCTAAGCGGGGCTCAGCAGCTCCCTCTGCCGGTCGGGGAGGGCGGCGAACTTCTCTGTCCCGACAGCCCGGAGGTTCGGCCTCTGGACAGACAATCGAGACTCCGCAACTTTCTGGAGGCCAAACGAGTGATGGAGAGTGTACTCCACCTGCTGGCCGATTGAGAAAAGAATTCCCCAAGCCTGAAGACCTCTTCCTATTTTGCAGTTTGAGAAACTGAGGTTCCAGAGAAGAAACTGGAGGGAGTGTCCTGATTCCCCTTAGATATTACCTCACGCTGGCCATACTAAATCGTGCAGAGGGTCTTTCTGAAGCTCTAAGAGGCAGGGCCTCGCTTTTGCAGATGGACTTAGATCTTTAATGTGGAATAGAGGTTTCTTTCTACCAAGAGTCGACCCAGAGGTGCGTGATCTGGGTCCCAGCCCCCACCCTAAGGCTCTGAACAAGTTGCTTGTTCAGATCTTGCAATTGGAGCAGGACAGGCTAGGCTCCCTGTCTGATAGGTGTCCTAGCCTCTCTGCCTCTCCCATTTTCTCTTCTGACCCCACACACCTCACAAGGGGGTCATAGGGATTCCTGAAGGTCAAGACCTTAGTGCTAGGTCTAACACATGGTAGGTGTTCAATAAATGCTGTTCCCTTCCATATCGAACACTGACTCAGTTTACCTGTCTTTAGCTGTGTGCAAGGGGACATGAACTGAGGTGAGGGTGAGATGTAGGAAGACCCTCAGGGAACTCACAGTTTGGGAAGAGAAAATAGGACTTGCCCCTCACAGCTCTCTTACAGCCTGACTCCATGCCCAAAGTTCAAATGAAAAGATTCTGCAGACCAGCCATCGCAACTCAGGTAGTCAAAGAAACCCAAAGACAGACTTGGAGGGGGAGACAAGTCAGCATAAAGACAGGACTTGCACAGCCCCAGGAAAGGCTCAGAGGCCGGAAGAAGCCCTCAGCAGAGGCAAGAGAATTGCCTAGAAGAGCTAGAATTTATCTGTAGAACTTTACGTGGCCAGACACAAGGCACTTACCATGAGGTAGGTACTATTATCGCCGTTGTTAAAGTAAATCATTATTATTACTAGGGCTCGGATTCAGCAAGTTCCCTGATCTATACTCAGTTCATGGCAAATGACTATCCCATCATAACTGACCCACAAAAGGCCCTTCTGATCACTGACCCGATGGACATGAGTTTGAGCAAGCTCTGGGAGTTGGTGATGGACAGGGAAGCCTGGTGTGCCGCAGTCCATNTCCCTGATCTATACTCAGTTCATGGCAAATGACTATCCCATCATAACTGACCCACAAAAGGCCCTTCTGATCACTGACCCGATGGACATGAGTTTGAGCAAGCTCTGGGAGTTGGTGATGGACAGGGAAGCCTGGTGTGCCGCAGTCCATGGGATCGCAAAGAGTCAGACACGACTGACTGAACTGAACTGATGTCTCACTTCGTTTTATATTCCCCAGAATTCATCCACACGTCCCCGCAATCCTTCTCCTCCCCACCATGGGTACCCATCTCTATGTGTTGATATATGTCCCTGGACATAAAATGTATAATGTCTTGTGTGTGTGTTTACATTACATAAATGGTATTATGTAACAAACTCATTCTGTTGTTTCCTTCCTGTGTAAAAACCTAACTTATTACATCCAACCATTGCAAAATATTCCAAGCTGAGCATCCACTGTTGGACACTCAGGTTGCTTCCAATTTCTCTTACCATAAACCACACTGTGATGAAAATCTTTGTGCATGACCCTTGTGGGGCTATGTGAAAATTTCTTTGGGCTCTATACCCAAGAATAGATCATAGGGTATATATGTTTTCATTTTCGCTAAAAGTCACTAGAATGGCTACACCAGTAGTGTGTGAAGGATACTGTCTCCCCACGTTTTCAGCGACTTTACCATCATTTAGCTTTCTAAACTTTTGCCTATTTGGGTGTAAGGTGGCATCAGGTTGCTTTAAGTTGCATTTCTCTGTTAACCCTGAGATTCAGAACTTCCTCTTATACTTGTAAGGCATTTAGGCTTCCCCTTCAGTATTGTTTGTTCATATCTTTTTCCCATTACCATTTGGGTTTCCTGTCTTTTTCTTGTTGATTTGCAGGAGTAGTTTATATCTTTTAGATTTTAATCCTTTGTTGGATATTGTTATAAACATCTTCTCCTAGTCCCTTGCCCATCTATTAAGTTTATTTATGGCAGTGGTTCCCAAACTTTAGTATACATCAGAATCTCCTGGAAGGCTCTGTAAAACACAGATTGCTGATCCCCACCCCAGAGTTTCTGACTCAGTAGAACAGAGATGGGGCCCAAGTACTTGTGTGTGTGTGTTTGTTTGTAGCATTTACTTATTTAATGTTTTCTTAAATCTCTATTGAATTTTTTTTACAATATTGTTTCTGGTTTACATTTTGGGTGTTTGGCCACGAGGCCTGTGGGATCTTAGCTCTCAACCAGGGATTGAGCTCACACCCTGTGTACTGGAAGGCAAAGTCTTAACCACTGGATCACCGGGGAAGCCGTAAGAACTTGTGGGTTTTTAAAATATTTATTTATTTATTTTGGGGTGCACTGGGTCTTTGCTGGTGGGCGTGGGCTTACTCTAGTTGTGGCAAGTGGGGGCTACTCTTCGTTGCTGTGCACAGACTTCTCATTGCAGTGCCTTCTCTTGTGGAACACAGGCTCCAGGCCTTGCAGACTTCAGTAGTTGCAGTACCCAGGCTCGGAGCTGTGGCTCATGGGCTCCAGAGCTTGGGCTTGGTAGTCAGGGCGCAAGGGCTTAGCTGTTCTGCAGAATGTGGAATCTTCTTAGACCAGGAACCAAACCCACGTCTCCTGCATTGGCAGGCGGATTCTTATCCACTGGACCACCAGGGAACTTCAAGAACTTATGTTTTTATCAAGTACTCCAATGACGCTAATGGTTCAGGGACCACACTGAGAACCACTGGTCTGTGGTACCTTCCTCTGAACAAATTTCCATTGAACAAATTTTTAATTTTGATATCTTCAAATTTATTTGTCTTCATTTTATGGATGAGGGAACTGGAGCTCAAAGTGGTGAAGTGAATGGCCCCCAAGATCCACAGCAAGCTGGGATTTGGACCTGTATCTGGCTCACCCCAGAGCCCGGGCTCCTATTGGCTCTGCTATCCTGTCTACCTACTTTTGGGATACATTGATCAGAGGCTGAGGTATTTAGATCTGAGGCCATGGGGTGTCCTGGTAAGTTCCCGAATGAGGGAGCCATGAGGGGGAAGTCGTCCATTGACAACAGGCAGAGACCAAAGAGGTAAGGGTCCCTCTTAAAGGCCTGAGGGCTTTGCAAGAGGATCAGGCTTGGAAATTGGCCACAGTCCTAGCCTGGCACAGAGTCAGGACTGCTGAGAGGCACTGAGACAGCTCATACCCCACAGCTCTGAGGATGGAGCAACTTCCCCTCATACCCTGAGGAAGTCCCTAGCCACCCCGGAACTGTCCTCTTGCTAAAGCCACGCAACCCTTTGGTTTCTCAGGGCTGGGGTGACCCAGGCTCTGAGAATGGGGACTCTGGCCCCACTTCCTCCTGTAGCCTTCAGGAACCCTGCCAGGGTCACTTCCCATCATGGTTCAGTTCCTGGCACTGCAAAACAGGAAACCCCCCTGGGCAGGGACAGCTGATTCCCAAAGACCTGTAGGGGCAGTGTAAAGATGGAACTCCCCGGCCAGCTGGATCCCCTGAGGACACTCCTGCCCCGTGGGTGAGTGCTGGGCAGTGAAAACGTCTCCAACTGCCACTGCCACTGAAGCCCCTCCCANGGGACAGCTGATTCCCAAAGACCTGTAGGGGCAGTGTAAAGATGGAACTCCCCGGCCAGCTGGATCCCCTGAGGACACTCCTGCCCCGTGGGTGAGTGCTGGGCAGTGAAAACGTCTCCAACTGCCACTGCCACTGAAGCCCCTCCCACCTGGGGCCCTGGAGACTCCCAGCCATCCTTGGCACCTGCCTGTTGGGGATGGGCTCTGGCACCACTGCCATCCACTCACTGTCATTTAGAGAGCACTCACTCTGTGCCAGGCATTGTGCTAGACACTAGAGGGAGATACAGAATAATCTTTGCCTGCTGGGGGGCTCCTAGCCTGATGGTCCCCAAATTATCACTACACAAAATTCTCAGCTGTAAAATCAAAGAGTGAAAAAACGGCTCTTTCAGGGGAAGCTGGAAAAAGCTTCTTGGAGGAGGTGACCTACGAGTGAGACCTTGAAGGACAAGGGGTTTTGACAGGTTGACAAGAGCAGGGAGAGCCCTTCAGGTGGGCCCAGCATGAGTGTTGGCAGGGGAACATGGCACCCTCTGAGACACTTAAACACTCTGGCTCCAGGGTCAGACTTGTGGTTTTGAGTCCCAACTCTGTCATCTGCAGTTGGGGTAAGCCCCTAAAGGTCTTTTTTTCCTCATCTATAACGTGGGGCAATAATAGCATTGGCCTCAGAGGCCTCGTAGATTGCTGTGAGGCGTGAACAAGATAATCCGTGTAAAAGTGCACCTGCTGCTGCTGCTTGGTCGCTCAGCTCAGTCGTGTCTGACTCTTTGCGGCCCCCTGGACTGTAGCCCGCCAGGCTCCTCTGTCCATGGAATTCTCCAGGCAAGAGTACTGGAGTGGTTTGCCTTGCCCTCCTCCAGGGGATCTTTCCAACCCAGGAATCAAACTGGAGTCTCCTGCACTGCAGGCAGATTCTTTACCAGTTGAGCTATCAGGAAAACCCCCAAAGCATCTAGTAAGTGCTTAATCAGTGTGACCATGATTTATGTGGGAGGTACATGGGGTGTGTGCAGTGAGGGGCAGGGCTTTTAGGGGAGGAAATCAGAGAAGTGGACGGGCTGAGATGGCCCTAGAAGGGCAGGCTAGGAAGTACAGGCAGTGGGGAGTGAGCTAATGGGCTTGCATTTTCTCAAAATGAATCTAGCTGTTTGGAGGGGAGAAAAACCTGGGCTCTGGGGCCCTAGGGAGAGGGCTGGGACAAAGACCAGAGGAGAGATGCTAAGAACTGGCTCAGATGCGGTAAGAGGAAGGAAGAAGGGAAGTGAAGTCACTCAGTCGTGTCCGACTCTGCGACCCCATGGACAGTAGACAACCAGGCTCCTCTATCCATGGGATTTTCCAGGAGAGAATACTGGAGTGGGTTGCCATTTCCTTCTCCAGGGGATCTTCCCAACCCAGGGATCAAACTCGGGTCTCCCGCATTGTAGGCAGACCCTTTACCATCTGAGCCACCAGGGAAGTTAGGGAAGAAGGGAGGGCAGGTTCAAAGAAGGAGGGAGGGGAAGAGGGCTTCCTATCAGCTGAGAGTAATATCTCATATCCTTTGATTAGAATCACTCATTCCCTCCTTCATTCATTCTTCACAACTGTTTATTTAGCACTTGAACGTTGGCTTCGTGGGGCTTCCTCTCTAAGGAGTTTATATTGCTATTAATGTTCCAGATGCAGTAACCAGCAAATGATCAGCAATTGACAGCCCCACTGCTGTGTCCTGGAGAGGGCATGGCAAACCACTCCAATATTCTTCCCTGGAGAATCCCATGGACAGAGGAGCCTGGCAGGCTACAGTCCATGGGGTCACAAAGAGTTGGACATGACTGAAGCGACTTACCACATATGCACGCACTGTTGTGTCCTCCCATTTCTGACTTGTCTATTCGCAGACATTCCAGATGAAGGGCAAAATGTTTCAGAGCCAAGCCAGCCTGTCTTGTCTACTTCTTGCATCGGAGAGCTTGCTGTCTTCTGAGACAGTTCTTTCCATCTAGAACAAGAGCTCACAATTGCCTCCTAGCCCACCCCTCTCCCCACAGCCCCACCACCGGTCTTAGCATCACCTTCTAGAACATTACATGGCGTGGCTGCTCCCTTAACCCTTAGGTGGCCCTGCAGCGATGCACAGAAAATGATGTGACCTGTAGAAGCTTCAGGCTTCCCTGGTGGCTCAGACAGTAAAGAATCTGCCTGCAATGCAGGAGACCCAGGTTTGATCCCTGGGTCAGGAAGATCTCCTGGAGAAGGAAACGGCAACCCATTCAGTATTCTTGCCTGGGAAATCCCATGGACAGAAGAGCCTGGCAGCTCATGGGGTAGAAACTTCTCATTTCTGTCTCAAAGCAAATTGTTCCAAAACATTATTTTTGAAGCTTATCATGCAGACAGTGCCTTTGATGTATAAAGAGAACATTCAAATAAATAATAAGGACCCATAGCCCAACAGAAAAATAGGCAAATTATTTTTTTCAGTTCACAGAAAAGATAATTGGTTCTGAAACTTGTGACGCAATGTTCAACCTCATTCTAATAAGACAAATGCAAATTAAAACTGCATTGAGAAAGTCTTTTTTTTTTTTACTAGATTGGCAGAGTTTGGAAAGTTTGACAACTTACAGTGTGGGTAGGTGTGAGGAAACAGGCACTCACACATTTTGGGTGGGAGGGCGAGTTGGTATAAACCCTACTCAACAATATCTATCAATATTTTAAATGCACGCACCCTTTGATGCAACGGTTTCATTGCCAGGAATGTCTCCTGCATTCATACTCACAACATGGAAAGGATGAATATACAAGAAAGATCATTGCAGCTTTGCTTCTAAGGACGAGAGACTGGAAATAAATCGAGTGTTCAGTGATAGAGAACTGATTAAACAAACTGGGACTCGTGCAAACCACAGAATACCACGCAGCCGTAAATAAGGATGGAGAAGCTCTCTGTGTTGCTGTCCTTTAGTTGCTGTCGTGTCTGACTCTTTGCGACCTCCTGGACTGTAGCCTGCCAGGCTCCTCTGTCCATGGGCTTTCCCAGGCAAGAATACTGGAGTGGGTTGCCATTTCCTCCTGTTTCCTTCCCAGCCCAGGGATCAAACTTGCGTCTCCTGCATTGGCAGGCAGATTCTTTACCGCTGAGCTACCAGGGAAACCCAGCTCTCTGTGTACAGATGTGGAATTGTTTCCAGGATAAAGTAAGTGGAAAAAAAGAAAAGCGAGATGCAGAATAGTGCACTTTGGATGGTGCTATCCTTTTCTTTAAAGAGGGCAGAGAATGTCTTTGTGTCTCCACATGGAATACATAGTTCTGGAAGGATATATAAAACAGGTAATAGTTGTTGTCTCTGAGCTGGAGGAGCGTACAGTTGTAAAATATGGAGGAAAAGAAACTCTCTTTTCATGATGTATCTTCAATATTGTGCCATGAATATGAATCACAGAAAAACAATTTTAAATCTGTTATTGCAGTATTTATCATATTCTACAACCCCATGTGTTTCAGTGTCTACCTGACCTCCCCATCTCCATTTTCAACACATGCACACACACACAGATCTTGATCTTGTGAGGGGGATGGGAAGAACTGGTTGTGACTTATACTCCCTCCTGGAGCCCAACACAGCATCCAACACAAAGCAAGTGCTCAGAGAATCTGAATCCATATTCATAATGACTTCCTTCTCCAAGAAGCCCCCACGTAGTCTCACCTCCTGGCATTCCTGCACTCCCACATGGAATGGAGATGACCTGTGTGACCAGCGTGATCCATCACCTCCTCTCTCCAATCACTCGCTCTAGGGGAAGCCAGCCGCCATGTCATATGCACACTCAGGCAACCAACCTTATAGGGGTGTTCATGTAGTGAGCTTCCAGGCCTCCTGCCAACAGTTGTATGAGTGAATCATCCTGGAAATGGCTCTTCAACCCCAGTCAATCCTTCATTTGACTGTAAACCAGGTTTACTTTGCCTGTTTCAGAGAGACCCCAAGCCAGAGCCACTAAGCTAAGCTGCTTCCAGATTCCTGACCACAGAAACTGTGTGAGATAACTGTTTATAATGTTTTAAACTGTTAAATTTAGGGGCAATTTGTTACACAGCAATGTGTAAATAGTACAGTCAATAGTCTTTGTTAAGCATCTAGTAAGGTAAGTAAAAGACGTTTACCCTTGGAAGAAAAGTTATGATCAACCTAGATAGCATATTGAAAAGCATAGACATTACTTTGCCAACAAAGTTCTGTCTAGTCAAGGCTATGGTTTTCCCAGTGGTCGTGTATGGATGTGAGAGTTGGACTGTGAAGAAAGCTGAGTGCCAAAGAATTGATGCTTTTGAACAGTGGTGTTGGAGAAGACTCTTGAGAGTCCCTTGGACTGCAAGGAGATCCAACCAGTCCATTCTGAAGGAGATCAGCCATGGGATTTCTTTGGAGGGAATGATGCTGAAGCTGAAACTCCAGTACTTTGGCCACCTTATATGAAGAGTTGGCTCACTGGAAAAGACTCTGATGCTGGGAGGGATTGGGGGCAGGAGGAGAAGGGGACGACAGAGGATGAGATGGCTAGATGGCATCACTGACTCGATGGATGTGAGTCTGAGTAAACTCTGGGAGTTGGTGATGGACAGGGAGGCCTGGCGTGCTGCGATTCATGGGGTTGCAAAGAGTAGGACACGACTGAGCGACTGAACTGAACTGAAGGTAAGTAAGTGTGTCAGTTGTATCTGACTCTCTGCGACCCCTTGGACTGTAACCTGCCAGGCTCCTCTGTCCATGAAATTCTCCAGGCAAGAAGACTGGAGTGGGTAGCATTCCTTTCTCCAGGGCATCTTCCCAACCAGGGATCTAACCCAGGTCTCCTGCATTGCAGGCAGATTCTTTACCATCTGAACTATACTGTGTATCCATTCTGTGGGGAGTACAAGAAAAAAAGACATGATCTTGCCCTCAGGGGAGAAGGCCATGTGCACATTCATCCTTCAACCAACATGTATTGAGCACTTACTATACACCTGGCCCTGTGTGAAATGCTGACTCATAGAATGCTGGCAATTAAAATAGGACAAAGGGGAACTTTCAGGATTGAGGGCAATGTCTATTTTAATGGGTTGAATTTATATAAATGTACAATCCATTTGCAAATATTCAGCAAATGAACACTTAAATCTTATGCAGTTTGTTGTACGTATATTTTACATCAAAAATTTGTAAACAAACATTGAACTAATTCACTCTGAAATACTTTTAAAGAGGAACTGATGCACAGCTAGATGGATAGACATGTGATAAAGCAAGTAGAAAGTTCATGGTAGATGCAGGTGGTGAGTATAGGGGTTTTGTTGTAAAAGTCTTTCAGTTTTGATGTATTTGGGGGAAGTTTTGCAATAAGAAACTTTACAGAAAGGACCCCCCATAACCATACCTACCAATCCTCTCATTTATTATTATTTTAATTACACAAATAAAAACAAATACAGTCTAGTTTTAAAAGTAGAGGAAAGGTCACCACCTTTTTCTCTCTGGTCCCATGTTACACTCTTCTTCAGTAACTATCTCTGTTCTTGTTGGCTGCGTATATAGGTAGACACAAAACGATGTGTTTCCCGTTTGTTTTTGTTTTCTTAATGAATAATGCTCTCTATACTATTCTGAAAGCATATGTTGGGGCTCTCTCCATATTAATTCATACACAACGCCTCAGTTTTAAATTGCTGAGTAGGATGTGCCCTCTCATTCAAGATGTGAGTCTCAGAAAGGAGGTCTTTTTTAGGACTAAGGAGTTAGGACTGCCAGGAGGCGAACCTCCTCGCTGGGGTCCAGGCCTGGACTCCCCCAGCCGGAGCTCGGCCAAAGAATGAAGGGGGCGGGGCTAGAGCAGGCTGAGCGCGGGTTGGCGGGCAGGTCCTGCTCTGCCCCGCCCATCTTCCCGCCCGCCCGTCCCTCCGCCCTTTGAAGAACCCCCAGAGCTCTGGCGCACCCGGACCCATGAGGAAGTCCGCGTAGCGCTTCCTCTTTTGTTGGCCTCCGGAGACACGGGGGGAAGGGAGTAGGGTTGTGAAACCGAACTGTCCCCTACCCCTCCTCCCCGGGGGAGATCCATCAGCTGGAGGTGACCATGCAGCTGGGGGCAGAAAAACAACTCCGTGGACACCCCCACCACCCCCGTCCCCGTTCTGCTCCGCCACACCCCTGAGCAGGAGGTCGGCTGCCGCTAGGGTGGTACCTAGGGTAGGTGAGTTTCCAAGGCACCCATAGGGCAATCTCCCTGGTCACCCTCATGAGAAAGTCCCAGCTCCTTATCTGCTGCTGCTGCTGCCATCTCCAGCCTCCGGATGTGTCTTCTCTTGCGCCTAGGGCTTCAGTTCAGTTCAGTCGCTCAGTCGTGTCCGACTCTTTGCGACCCCATGAATCGCAGCACGCCAGGCCTCCCTGTCCATCACCAACTCCCGGAGTTTACTCAAACCCACGTCCATCGAGTCAGTGATGCCATCCAGCCATCTCATCCTCTGTCGTCCCCTTCTCCTCCTGCCCCCAATCCCTCCCAGCATCAGTCTTTTCCAATGAGTCAACTCTTCGCATGAGGTGGCCGAAGTATTGGAGTTTCATTCAGACACCAACAAAAAGAAGTTTTGTGGTTCCTCAAACAGGCCAGTCTCCAGTCTGAAAGGCTGTAGTTTCTGTCTGGAGGACCCTTTGCTGTGACCTTCCACTGTTATCCTTTTAACCTCAAAGGATCACCTTCTCCAAGAAGTTCTCCGTGATGCACCCCAGGCAGAGCCAGTGTCCCTTCTACTTGGTTCTACAATGTCATGTGCTTCTCTACCACAGAATTTTCCACTTCTGTGTCTAAGTTATTGGTCTAAGTTTCTGTCTCCCTAACTGAATTGCTTGAGGGCCAAGACTCTTGTAAATTTTTGTCCTGCCAGCTCCTGACTGCTTTCGGAGAGATTAAAAGACAAGGGCCCCAGCCTTGCTCAGGTGAATTAACATAGAGAGAGCTGTAAAACAAGCTTGTAGAATAGTACAGAGAGTACCTTCATTTTTTTTTAATATGGTTATTTTTTTTTACCTATGTGTGCGTGCATGCCAAGTCACTCAGTGGTTGGTGACTCTTTATGACCCTGTGGACTGTAGCTTGCCAGGCTCCTCTGTCCATGGAATTTTCCAGGCAAGAATACTGGAGTGCGTTGCCTTTTCCTCCTCCAGGGAATATTTCCCACCCAGGGATCGAATCCACATCACCTGCAGCTTCGGCATAGGCAGGCAGATTCTTTACCACTGTGCCGACCTACCTATATTTGTATGTAAATATGTAAAGAAAAGCCTGGAAGCTACACATAGTAAGCCCTTAATAAATATTAATAGAATTAATCAATGAATGGGTTTGGATCCTAGGCACTGTCATTCATTTCATCATTCTATTTGTTTCATTCATTCAGTTTCTCCATCTATAAAACAGTGTACTTGAATAGTGTCTGCATGGAACATGCCAAAAAAAATGTAGAAAAGATAGACAACAAGCAGATTAACATAGATATGTTTTAGAGTGCCTGGTGGTGACAAGTTCCCTGGAGAAAAATAAGCCAGGCCAGGGGCGGAGGTGGGCTTGGCGGGGGCAGCTAGAGAAGATGGAGACTGGAGGAGTTTTTTAAGAAGAGAAGTCGAGGACCTGCTAGGGGCTATTGTGAAGTTCTCACAGGCTAACCTTCTCAGATTTTCATTTGCCTCTCTTGGAAAATGAGGGCAACAGTGACCTCCTGCCTGGGAGGGTGTAGCTGTGAAACGAACACCGGCTACTTGGCAACTAAAAGGGGAAATATCTGGGCCCTGAAATAATCACTATGGCTCTCTTCCCCATCCCCTATCCTGCTTTGGATGTAGAACAATCAGCAGTTCCCAAAGCATTTGAAATAAATAAAATGCAAATATTCCTGGAAATAGGAAAATATGTTTCTGAAAGAGCAGCCCTCTGGCCCTCTGTAAAGTGAAGCCTGCGTTGTTCTCTAAGACTGAGCCCTGTGTCACATCCTGCCATCAGCATCTCTCTCTCTGCTCTTCAGTCTCCAGGGCACACTCACTACGTTTGTGTAGTTGTTACAAGTGCAGCTTTTGGAGGCACACTGGAGGCTCAAAGACCTGGGTTCGAATTTGTTCTTGGCTGTGTGACCTTAGACAAGTGTCTTTACCCCTCTGAGCCATCCTCTTATAATCATCCCTGTTTCAAGGAGATTAAATGAGATGATGTAAGTGAGGGCACAGTAATGAGCTTGACATGCAATGATTCAGTGACCTGGTGAGGTCAGCACTCTTACCATTCCACTTCACCGGTGAAGAAGCATGGACAGAGAGGAGTTGAGTAACTTGACCAAAGTCACAGCTAGTGAGAAGCAGTCAGTTCAGCCTCAGTGCCTTTGCTTCCATCATTCCTGCCCTGCTGGCCCCATTGTCAAGTGCACAGACAGAGCCTTCTGGGAATCTTCATCCCCTAAAAATCCCACCCAGCTCAACTCTATCTTGTCCATGAAATCTCTGATATTTTAAATGACTTTACTTTTGAATAATTAATATTAGTTTTTGAGTAATTAACATATTCAGGCGGTTCAAAATTCTAGAGTACCAAGGGTATACTAGGACCAATAAGCCTCCCTCTCTCCTCTCTCATCCAGCTACATAGTTCCCTTCCCTGGAAGAAACCACAGGGGCTGTTTCTTATGTGTGCCCTTCCTGACTCAGCCCAGGCATGTGCTGGTACATTCCCATATCTTTGTTTTCTTGCTCTACACACATAGAAAAACATAATAGAAGCTGTTGTGCACCTCGCTCCCCTCCCCTTACACACTTGTTCCCTATTAGTACATAGAACTTCCTTCATTTTAAAAAAGTATTATTGAACTATAATCCACATAGTCATCCATTTAAATGTACAATCTAGTATATTTCATATGTTCTCAGAGTTGTGCAGCCATTAAGACATTTTCATTACCCACTCCCCCCCACAAAAAGCCCTGTACCCATTAGCAGTCAGTCCTTGTTCCTTTCCACTCCCTCCCTAGACAATCAGTAACTTGCTTTCTATTTCTGTAAATTTGCCTATTTTGGATATTTCATATAAATGGGATTATACAATGTGTGATATTTTGTGACCAACTTCTTTCATGTAGCCAATATTCAAAGTTCATGGGGTACATATATCAATACTTCATACCATTTTATTTTCAAATAATAGTCCATTGAATGGATATAGCACATTTTATTTATCCACTGATGGACATCAGCGCTGTTTCCACTTTGGGGCTATTATGAATAATGCTGCTATGAAAATTTCATTTACAAAGTTTGGTGTAAACATACATTTCAATGCTTTTTGGTAGACACCCTGGAAGTGGGACCACCTAGAAGTGGGTTCCATGGTAACTCCGTATTGATTTCTTAAGGATCTGCCACACCACTTTCCAAAGGGGCTGCACCGTTTTACATTTCCACCATGATATGTGAAGGTTCTAATTTCTTCCTGGTCTTATCAACTATTGCTATTATGTGTTTATTCTTATTAGCCATTCTAATGGATGTGAAATGGCATCTCATTGTGGTTTAATTTGTAGTTCCCTAATGGCTAAGTGTTTTTATGTGCTTATTAGCTACTTGCATAGCTTCTTTGGAGAAATTCCTATTTAGATCTTTTGCCCACTTTTCAAGTATGTTGTCTTTTTATTATTGAATTATGTTGCTTAAATATTTAGGTGGCTGCTGCTGCTGCTAAGTCACTTCAGTCATGTCCGACTCTGTGCGGCCCCATAGACGGCAGCCTGCCAGGCTCCCCCGTCCCTGGGATTCTCCAGGCAAGAACACTGGAGTGGGTTGCCGTTTCCTTCTCCAATGTATGAAAGTGAAAGTGAAGTTGCTCAGTCGTGTCCGACTCTTTGCGACCCCATGGACTGCAGCCTACCAGGCCCCTCCATCCACGGGATTTTCCAGGCAAGAGTGCTGGAGTAGGGTGCCATTGCCTTCTCTGAATATTTAGGCTACCAGTACCTTACCAGTACCTTATCAGATGTATGACTTGCAAATATTTTCTCCCTTTCTGTGTGCTGTCTTTTCATCTTCTTGATTGTATCATTTGCAATACAAGTTTTGACTTTTGATGAAGTCCAGTTTATCTATTTTTTCTTTTATCCCTTATGCCACATCTAAGATTGCTTTGCCTAACCTAAGGTCGTGAAGATTTAATTCTAAGAGTTTTATAGTTTTTGCTCATGCACTTAGGTCTATGATCCATTTTGAACTAAATTTTGTGGGTGGTGTGAGGTAGGAGTTCAACTTAATTATTTTGCATGGGGATATCCAATTGTTCCAAAACCATTTGTTGAAAAGACTATTCTTTCTTCCCATTGAATTATCTCAGCACCCTCGTTGAAAATCATTGGCAGTCAATGTGAGGATTTACTTTTGGACCCTTAATTCTGTTCCACTGATCTATAGTTCTACCTTTATGCCAGTAACCACACCATCTTGATTACTGTAAAGTTTTCAATAAAAAAGAGTGAGTCTGTCAGGGTTTACTTTTTCAGGATTGTTTTGGCTGTTCTGGGTTCCTTGCATTTCTATGCAAATTTTAGGGTGAACTTGTCTTTTTTATTTTTTTAAAAAGATACCTGGGATTTTGATAGGGACTTGGTTGATCATTCTGGGGAGTATCACCATCTTAATACTAAGTCTTCTAGTCCACAAAGGGGATGTCTTTTCCATCCCATGAGATGACTTTATTTAGGTCTTCTTAAGCTTCTTTCAAGAATGTTTCTTGGTTTTCCAAGTATCTTGTACTTCTTTTGTTAAATTGATTCCCAAGTATTTTATTCTTTTCATTAACATTGTAAGTGAAATTGTTTTCTTAGCTTTGTTTTCAGTTTGTTCACTGCCAGCGTGTAGAAAGACAATTAGTTTTTAAACATCATTATTCCTTTGACAGCTGCTGGGCACTCCATTATTGTATCATCCTTTTTTCCCAGTCCTCAAATGACAGGCATTTAGCTTATTTCCAATTCTTTCCTGATAAAAAGTGGTGCTGCAGTGCCTTTTCTTGTGCATATCCATGAAGTTTAAGGCATCTGAAAATGACTGAGAAAAGGTCTACAGCTGTTGATTGCCACTACCCTGGCCCGTGCCACCATCAGCTCGCCTTTAGAGCATAGCCTCAGCCTGCTGATTGGATTCCCTGCTTCCCCTTGGTCCCTCTAATTCATTCTCCTCCAAGCAGCCAGAGAGGTCCCATTAAAATACAAGCCAGCCGTGGCTTATTCCTCTACTCAGTTCAGTTCAGTTCAGTCGCTCAGTCGTGTCCGACTCTTTGCGACCCCTTGAATCGCAGCACGCCAGGCCTCCCTGTCCATCACCAACTCCCAGAGTTTACTCAAACTCACTTCCATTCAGTCAGTGATGCCATCCAGCCATCTCATCCTCGGTCATCCCCTTCTCATCCTGCCCTCAATCCCTCCCAGCATCAGAGTCTTTTCCAATGAGTCAACTCTTTGCATGAGGTGGCCAAAGTACTGGAGTTTCAGCTTCAGCATCATTCCCTCCAAAGAAATCCCATGGCTGATCTCCTTCAGAACGGACTGGTTGGATCTCCTTGCAGTCCAAGGGACTCTCAAGAGGCTTCTCCAACACCACAGTTTGAAAGCATCAATTCTTTGGAGCTCAGCCTTCTTCACAGTCCAACTCTCACATCCATACATGACCACAGAAAAACCATAGCCTTGGCGATGGACCTTAGTCGGCAAAGTAATGTCTCTGCTTTTGAATATGCTATCTAGGTTGGTCGTAACTTTTCTTCCAAGGAGTAAGTATCTTTTAATTTCATGGCTGCAGTCACCATCTGCAGTGATTTTGGAGCCCCCGAGAAATAAAGTCTGACACTGTTTCTACCGTTTCCCCGTTTCCCCGTCTATTTCCCAGGAAGTCAGAACCCTCCAATTGCTCCCCACCTGTGTCAATTAAAGTTTAATATTAGGATGTTCATGGCCTTACAGTCTGACCTCACACCCTCTCCAACATCCTCTCCATCATTCTCTTCTGTGCCCATTCTGTTCCAACTACACTGACTTCCTTGTGTTCCTTAAGCACATCAAGTGCAGTCACACTCGGAACCTGAGCCGTTACTATTCCTTCTGCCTGGAACACATTTCCCCAGACTATTCCGTTACGCACTCCCCCAGTTCAGCAGGTATCTGCACACGTGCTCCCTCTTCAGAGAGGGCTTCCCTGCCACTCCATCTTGGGTCACACCATCCCTCCTTCCCCACCCCTGCTACCTTGCTGCTTGCTTTGCTTTATTTTTCTTATAATCCTTACCATCCTCAGACATAAGATGTCAGTTGGCTCTCACAATGATTCACTGATGTAAATACTATTGCTATTCCCACTTGACAGATGAGGAGGTGGGCTCCAAGAGGTAACTCAGTATGTGCAAGATCACTGAGCTGATAAATGGCAGTGTTGGGCTTTGAACTCTAGTCTGACTCCAAAGATGCAGAATTTAGCACCATTTCTTGTGGTCAGCTATATTCCCTATGACAGTGAATGAATGAATGCCTGAGTAGACAAAATGTTTGCTATCCCAAATACTAGTAAGGCAGTGTTTGGGGATAAAATTTGTAATTGTATCAATGTTCTTTCATGCTAATATGAGTTAGAGGGAAAATATTTTTTTAATCACAAAGAACAACAATACAAAATTGACAAGGACATGGTAAAACTGGAAACCACAGTGATTCCCATCACTGGTGGGAATGCAAGGTGGTGTAATTACCTTGAAAACCCCTTTAGTTTTGTATTATAAAGTTACCGACCCAGGGATCAAACCTGGGTCTCCTGCATTGCAGGTGGATTCTTTACTGTCTGAGCCANTGGAAACCACAGTGATTCCCATCACTGGTGGGAATGCAAGGTGGTGTAATTACCTTGAAAACCCCTTTAGTTTTGTATTATAAAGTTACCGACCCAGGGATCAAACCTGGGTCTCCTGCATTGCAGGTGGATTCTTTACTGTCTGAGCCACCTAGTGGGAAGCTTAGTTAAACATGTACTTACTATATGATCCAGCAATTCCAGTCCAAACCATTTAACCAAGAGACATGAAAATGTATCCATGCCAAGACTTGTACATGAATGTTCATAACAGCTTTATTCATGTAACAGAAGCAACCCAAATATTCACCAGCAAGTAAATGAATGAACAAATAATGATACATTTGTACTATGGAATACTACTCAGCACAGTAAAAGGAAAACATACTAGAACATGAAACAACGTGGAAACTCTTAAAAGCAATATGTGAGTAAAATGAAGGCCCATTTTACTCACAAAAAGAAACATATTGTATGATTACATTTACGTGAAATTCTAGAAAAGACAAAGTTAATCTATAGTGACAACAAACCAAACAATTGTTACCTTAAGAAATGAGTGGGGAAGTTGAATGTATCAGGGTATAAAGGAGCTTCTCGGAGTGATAAAAAAAAAAAAACTTTATATCTTGATTAGTGTGGTAGTTACATGGATGTCTACAGTTGCCAAAACTCATCAAGCTGAGTATTTTAAATGGCACATTTTATTTATATTATGCTGCAATAAAGTTGGTAGGGGCTTTGGGAACACATACGCTATTTTCATTGCAGCATTACTTTAATAGCAAAAAAAGAAATTGGAAAAATTGGCTATTAAAAGGAGAATGTTTCTGCTATCACTGGTCCTTTGCTATCAGAAGGGCAAACTCAGAAGATGTAGCTGATGCTGGCAATGACACTCTAACATCCCCAGAACCTGCATCTGTCTTCTTAGAGGCTCTCTCTAGTGACTAGAGCAGGCATGGGGCAGGCCAGAAATGTTGGAGGATTAATATCCGGCCCCACCCGGAGCAGCCATGGGGTTGCAAAGTGTCAGACACTATGTAGTGACTGAACAGCAGCAGGAGCAGCCCTCAGCCAGGGTCTGACAGGAGCTGGTGTATAGAGGCCCGGACTACCTCGTGTCCCAGGTGGGATAACTGTGTGGGTTCACTCCCCAGGCGTGATTGCGCTCCAGGAGCCCCCAGTTGGAGCTTGCTTGGTAATGTTTTCTTGAGTGGCTCTCTTCCCTTCTCGTTCACCCACTCCTTTACCTGTGTTTTCTGCATCTTCTAAATAACCAACTTTCACCTTAATCTGTGTCTAGGGTCTACTCCTGTGGGACTCAAATTAAGACCAGCAGACAATACCTAAGGTACAGTCAAGATACGGGGAAATGGTGGAGAGGAATCCAAGCAGCAGCCATTTCGTAAGTTTCTGTCATTCTTGGCAAAGCCAAGTCTTAATGAAATGCTCACATAGGTTCATAAGGGGACTCATATCAGGATGTTCACAGTGGCACTGTTTATGGTAGGGTGAAGCTGTGTGCCATCTGGGTGTCTGTGACTAGCGGAATGGATAAATAGACTATGGGGAATATAGACGATGACCTTCGGTAACATGGCTAGATATAAACAGTATCTAGTGATGGAGTGAAAAAAAAAGTAAAAAATTGAGGTACTATCCAAGAAAATTAAACACACAATTAAAACAATATCTGTTATATCTGCTTTTTAAAAGGCCATACATGTATTTACGGAGAAAGCAATGGCATCCCACTCCAGTACTCTTGCCTGAAAACTCCCACGGAAGGAGGAGCCTGGTAGGTTGCAGTCCATGGGGTCGCTGAGTCGGACACGACTGAGCGACTTCACTTTCACTTTTCACTTTCATGCATTGGAGAAGGAAATGGCAACCCACTCCAGTGTTCTTGCCTGGAGAATCCCAGGGACAGGGGAGCCTGGTGGGCTGCCATCTCTGGGGTCGCACAAAGTCAGACACGACTGAAGCGACTTAGCACCAGCACATGTATTTAAGTACATAAACCAAACACATAAGGAGAGGGTCATCATCTTTCTCATTCATGGTTCTGTCCCCCACTGTCACCACCTGCCATCCCCCGCAACCCCCGCCACAGGGGACCTTTGGTCATGTCCGGAAGCATTTTTGGCTATCACAACTGAGGAATGGAGCTGCTACTGGCATCGAGTGGATGACATCTGGGAATTCTGTTCAACGCCCTCCTATGCACAGAACGGCTCCCCACAACAAAGAATTTCAGGACATAAATGTCAATAGTGGGGCTGCCCAAGTGGCTCCGTGGTAAAAAATCCATCTGCAGGTTCCACCCCTGGGTGGGGAAGATCTCCTGGAGGAGAAAATGGCAACCCACCCCAGAATTCTGGCCTGGATAATCCCATGGAGAGAGGAGTCTGGCTGGCTTACAGTCTATGGGGTCGCAAAGAGTCAAACAAAAATGAGTGACTGAGCAGGCACGCAAATGTTAATCAATAGTGCTGAGGTTAAAAAGTCCTATGTAGCTCAGCCCCAGCATAGTGAATGAACAAGTGAATGAGAGATGGTGGGGGCCTGAACTGACTGGTAGTGAGTGGGACTACAGAGACACTGTAGTGTTTCTGTACATTTTTGGAGATGTGTTCAGCAGGATTTAGGCTGACAGTCCGTTTTCAGGAGGAGATGGGCTCTACCCTTGTCTGGCCCTGTGCACGTCTCACTCATCTGCGGCCTCAGACTGTACCCTCCAGCACCACTTACTGCCCCCTCGATTTTCAAGCTCCTCTAAGCTACCGGGAAACTGGCCAGGAGTGAGTCAGGCTGGTTCCTGCGGGCAAAAACTTTGCATGGAGTTTGAATAGCCAGAGCCTGAGGAATGGAAACCGCAGACCACAGAAGAGCCGGGAAGGCTTGGGACACAGCGTTGGGGAGGGGGCTGGGCTAGAAGAAGGCGATTGGAATGGTGGGGAAATGAACTGGAATGCTTGGGGGAGGGGGGATAGAGTCCTGTGAGAACGAGGAAGGTAGGGTTAGGATCCTCCCAAACCGGTTTAGAATCCTTTGATATGTGGGATCAGAAACCTGGAAAGCAGGGGTTGAATCTTTGAATGGGCTGGATTAGAATCCTGAGGGGAGAGGAGGATTAAAATCCTATGTGAACAGGTTGGGATCATCCAGGAGCGAGATTAGAATAGAATCCCTAGGATTAGGGTAAAAAATCTTGAGGGCTGGGTTAGAAGCTTTTTATGAAAGAGACTAGGATCCTTCATTTGCCGGATTAAAATCCTGGGGATAGAATTAGAAACCTCTGGTAGGCGAGGTTAAAATTCCTTCATAGGTGAGATTCAAAATCCTTTGGGGCAGAATTAAGATCTCAGGAGGAGAAGATGGGGTGCTGGGGTTCTCGGGAGGGTGGGGTTTAGAATCATTTGGGACAGGGTTAGGGCACTGGTGGCTCAGAGGTTAAAGCGTCTGCCTCCAATGCGGGAGACCTGGGTTCGATCCCTGGGTCGGGAAGATCCCCTGGAGAAGGAAATGGCAATCAACTCCAGTATTCTTGCCTGGAGAATCCTGTGGACAGAGAAGCCTAGTAGGTTACAGTCCACGGGGTCGCAAAGAGTCGGACACGACTGAGCGACTTCACCTCACCTCACCTAGGGCACTGGAAAGCGGGATTAGAATACATTGTAGAGGTGTTAGTTTATTTGGGGAGTAGGACCTTGGAAGCACCGGTTAAAATTCTTGGGGGCGGGGTTATTGCCCTTCGGGGATGAAGTAAGGATTCTTGGAGGCAGGGTTAGAAGCCTTGGATGGGCGGTGTTTAAAAAAATCCTTAGGCAGCGGGATTAGGATCTTGGGAGGTGGGGACAGAGATTGGAGTCCCTGGGGTGGGGTCAGAATCTCCGGGGCGGGTTTAGGACACTTGGGGGCGGGGTTAGCATCGCCCCGGGCGCGGCTAAGGCGCCCAGATGGTCTGTGGGGCGCCACCGAGTCCCTGGTTCCTGCGGGGACGCACCGCCGAGGCCTAGGGGCGAGTGGAAGGGGACGCGGACAGTCCAGCGCCAGAGGGCCCCCTCCCCCAAAGACGCACACCGAAGCCCCTCGGAGCGCATCCCCAGCCTCTTCTTGAAAGTCACTTCATCTTCCGCTCGCTCTCGAGCGCCCCGGGACCCCGGGGACTGCCGAGCTGGGGGGGCGCTCGAGCTGCGAGGATCCGGGCTGCCCGCCGGAGGAGGAGCGGGCGCCCAGGTGAGTGCTTCCGACCCGGGGGTCAGGGGACACCGGCCCTCGAACTCGGCCTGACGGTCGGGTCTTCGGGCTGCTGAGGGCACCCAGGGTGGTGAGCGGCGTAGGCTGAGGCGCAGCGGAAAGGGGCCGTCGGGGGAGCGGCGGACAGGCGGCGGGATGCGGGGACCGCCCTGCGGGGGAGGATGTCCAAATGAACAGCCGAATGGCCCGGTTGCAAACCTGGGAACGCAGGAGGGTGACTTTCTGCTTGAGCCGCCACTTCCTAGACCGTCCAGGTTCCTCTTCAGCAAGAGACCAAAAAAAGGGCTTCCAGGAGCCTGAGAGGGGAAAAGCCCTTACGGTTCTTGCCGGGGCTGGGTGACGGTCACGGTCACGGTCACGGCGGCTTGGCAGCCATGGTGGGGAAGGGGACAGCTGGCCGTCGACGTGACAGCGCGAGCCACACCCAGGCAGGGCTGCAGCTGGGTCGGTTCGCTCGCTCGGCTCCCTCCTCCTCCCAGCTGCGCCCTGATCCCCAGGCGGTCTAGGTCGGACCCTGAAACCTCCTGGGCAGACCACAGGAGGATGCCTGGCCCCTCATTTTCCTCCTGTGAGACTTTGGACAAGTGACTCACTCTCCCTCTTTAAATTCTAATTTCCTCATCTGTCAAAGAGGGCTATTAGGTCTGTCTTCCAAGACAGCAGTGAGATAAAGTATATTAGAGGTCATGTGAGTCTGGGCTTCCCAGGTGGCGCTAGTGGTAAAGAACTGCCTGGCAGTGCAGGAGACACGAGACCTGGGTTTGCTCCCTGGATCAGGAAGATCCCTGGAGGAGGGTGGAGGAGGGCATGGCAACCTACTCCAGTATTTTTGCCTGGAGAACCACATGGACAGAGGAGCCTGGCAGGCTACAGTCCACTGGGTCGCACAGAGCCGGACATGACGGAAGCGCCTGGGCATGCACTCAAGTGACAGTTTAGTGCAGCGGCTAAGCAAGGGGTTTTGGGTGGGCAACCTGCCTGTTGGGCCTTGGGCAGAGGATGTGGCCATTCTGTGCCTCCGTTTCCACAACTGTAGAATGGGGATATTTGAAATAATGGCTACCTCAGAGGATCTTTTTTAAAATGTATTTATTTATTTATTTATTTGACCACGCTGGGTCTTAGTTGCAGCATGTGGGATCTAGTTCCCTGACCAAGGATCAAACCCATGCCCCATGCATCGGGAGCTCAGAGTCTTAGCCACTGGACCACCAGGGAAGTCCCCATAGGGTTGTTTTGAAGATTACTCTGAGTTACTGACAGGTCTAACTGCTTATTGCCTAACAGATCTAACTGCTTAATATCCATTAACAACGGTCATAGCTATTACACGGAGAAGGCAGTGGCACCCCACTCCAGTACTCTTGCCTGGAAAATCCCATGGACGGAGGAGCCTGGAAGGCTACAGTCCCTGGGGTCGCTGAGGGTCGGACACGACTCAGTGACTTCACTTTCACTATAGCTATTACAGTCTAGCCTGGTGGTTCTCAAACTTAAACAGTGCACAAGAATCACCTGGAAAGCTTGTTGAAACACAGATTTTTGGGTCTTGACCCCAGAGTTTGTGATTCAATAGGTCTGGCACAGGACCTAAAGAATTTTTATTCCCAGATGATGCTGTTGCTGCTGGTTCAAGGCCCACACTTTGAGAACCACTTTGGCCGGCACAGAGAAAGGCTCAAAAGATATCAGTTCTCATCACTGCTTTCTCTGCACTATCCTGTTTTTTTGGAGGGGGGCGTTAAATACAGAAAAGTGAAGAGAGAAATATACTAAATATCCCAGGAACCTACCACCCAGAATTAACAAATGTTCACATTTTGTCACGTTTGTTTCAGTTTTTTTTGAAAAATAAAATTATTAAAAGTAACAGATAACATTGAAGTCCCCACCCAGTATCCATCTTAGTTCTGTTTCTCTCCCTCCCCAAAGACAATCTCTGTCATGAATTATAGCTCTTCCTGTCTGTGCCTTTAAAAATGTATTACATATATATGTGGGTGCATAAACAATACATAAAATTGTCTTTCATGTTTTAAAGATCTACATAAATGCTGTCTAACTGTGAGATTCTGCGGCAGTTTCATTTTCCCTGCCTTGTTACCATTAAGTTGTCAGAATCTAGCCAGAATAAGATACAGAGCTCTAGTTTATTCTTTCTAAGTGGAGGATTCCAGGAGGGTACCGTCCTGCCCTACTTCTCATTCCCCCCGATGTTGAACATTCAGGTTGATCCAGGGCTTCAGGGCAACAAACAGCACTGCTGGGGCCAGCCTGGATGTGTGGTCTTGGGCTCATGTACAGGTGTTTCTAGGGGGAAACACCGAGAGGCTGAGTGGCTCTCCCAAGGGGCAGCTTTTGTGTATGAGGAGGACCGAGGCGTGCAAATGTCACCCAGGGGGTCTGGGGCAGAGAAGAGAGAATAAAGAATCGGCTCTGCTGACCTTCCAGCTCCCTCTAGATCCAGGGCCACAGTCACCTGTTCTCAGCTGCAGGAGGGCAAAGATTCTCCTCCGCCCTCTTCACTACAGGCCTGACACTTAGTATATACACCAACAATAGGAGCATGCATCTTTTTTGGTTTTGTTTTGCTTTTCAGTTTTTTTGGTTTTCTTTTTGCCTCCCCTCACAGCTGGAGCAATCTTAGTCCCCCAACCAGGTATTGAACCTGGGCCCTCAACAGTGAAAGCACGGAGTCCTAACCAATGGATAGCTATGAAATTCCCAGAAGCATGAATCTTTTAAAAAGATGTTTGGGTAGCAAACGTTTTAGTTTATTTTTATAGTCTTCTTTTCTGTGCACGTTTTATTTAACATAATTAGTAAAATGCTGCATATACAATTTTTATCCCACTTATTTGCTTAGTATTACATTGCAAGCATTTTTCCATGTCATTAAAACATCCTCAAATTTTTAATGACTGAGTAATAGTCCACTGTTTGGAGGCACTATAATTTGTTTTAACCATCCTAGCAAAGCACTTTTAGCTAGCTTGCAATTTTAAAAAAATATTTTGGTGTGGGCCATTTTTTAAATCTTTATTAAACTTGTTATACCATTGCTTCTGTTTTGTGTTTTGGTTTTTTGGCAGCGAGGCGTGTGGATCTTAGCTTCCCAAACCCACACCCCCTGCATTGGAAAGTGAAGTTTTAACCACTGGGCTGCCAAGGAAGTCCATAGTCTTCAATTTTTAAAACTTTTTTAGGTTAAATTCATACAACATTATAAAATGAACCATTTTTAAGTGAACAATGCAGTGGGGCAGTCAGGGTTGTGTGATCAGCACCTCTGTGTAGTTCTAAAACATTTTCATCATCCCAGAAGGAAACGCCATAGTCATTTCCCTTCCTCCCACCCCTCAGCCCTTGGCAGCCACCAACCTGCATTTTGTATCAATGGATTAATTTATTCTAGATGTTTCATATAAATGGAATTACATAATATGTGACCTTTTGTGACTGGATTCTTTCAAGGTTCATCCACATTAAATACTGACACATTTAATTCCTTTTATGGCTGAATAGTATTTCATTGTATGTATATTCTATGATTTGTTTATCCACTCATCTGTAGATGGAAATTCAGGTTGTTTCCACCTTTTGACTGCTGTGAATGGTGATGCTATGAGCAAGCATGTACATATATTTGAGCACCTGTTTTCAGTTCCCTTGGGTATATACTAAGGTTCTGGGTTATATAGTAACTCCATGTTTAACCTTTGAAGAATCACCAAATTATATTCCACTACTTTACATTCCCACCAGAGTTCCAGTTTCTCCACCCTGTGGTCAACACTTGTTATTTTCCTTTTCAAAAATTATTATTAAAACCATCACCTCTACCAGGCTGCTCTCTGGGGGCCTCTTACCCCAGAGGGTGAGGAGAGAGTTGTCTGCATTCAGAGGACTGATCAGGGCTTGGACTTTAAACTCTTTTAGAAAGTAAGTCCCATGAGGGCACAGACATGTCTGACTCCAAAACTACTGTATCTCTAACTCCTGGCACCTGAGACATAGTTCAGTTCAGTTCAGTCCAGTTCAGTCGCTCAGTCATGTCCGACTCTTTGCAACCTCATGAACTGCAGCACGCCAGGCCTCCCTGTCCTTCACCAACCCCCGGAGTTCACCCAAACTCATGTCCATTGAAGCGGTGATGCCAACCAGCCATCTCATCCTGTTGTCCCCTTCTTCTTCTGCCCCCAATCCCTCCCAGCATCAGGGTATTTTCCAATGAGTCAACTCTTCACATGAGGTGGCCAAAGTATTGGAGTTTCAGCCTCAGCATCAGTCCATCCAATGAACACCCAGGACTGGTCTCCTTTAGGATGGACTGGTTGGATCTCCTTGCAGTCCAAGGGACTCTCAAGAGTCTTCTCCAGCACCACAGTTCAAAAGCATCAATTCTTCAGCGCTCAGCTTTCTTCACAGTTCAACTCTCACATCCATACATGACCAC
>SJYX01012173.1:174520-234155 GCA_006410675.1 Oreotragus oreotragus
TTCATCAGGCACTCTATCTATCAGATCTAGTCCCTTAAATCTATTTCTCACTTCCACTGTATAATCATAAGGAATTTGATGTAGGTCATACCTGAATGGTCTAGTGGTTTTCCCTACTTTCTTCAATTTAAGTCTGAATTTAGTAATAAGGAGTTCATGATCTGAGCCACAGTCAGCTCCCGGTCTGTTTTTGCTGACTGTATAGAGCTTCTCCATCTTTGGCTGTCTGATTTCGGTGTTGACCATCTGGTGATGTCCATGTGTAGAGTCTTCTCTTGTATTGTTGGAAGAGGGTGTTTGCTATGACCAGTGCGTTCTCTTGGCAAAACTCTATTAGCCTTTGCCCTGCTTCATTCCGCATTTCAAAGCCAAATTTGCCTGTTACTCCAGGTGTTTCTTGACTTCCTACTTTTGCATTCTGGTAGGAATGAGAGATAGTAGGGCCTCAAAAATACAGAATTGAGGGGTGTTGAACACTCCCTTGCCTCCTTTGTCTGAGATATTTCAGCAAATATGTGTGTTTCAGTTGGCCTCACACAATGCTGCTGCTGCCGCTGCCAAGTCGCTTCAGTCGTGTCCGACTCTGTGTGACCCCATAGACGGCAGCCCACCAGGCTCCCCTGTCCCTGGGATTCTCCAGACAAGAACACTGGAGTGGGTTGCCATTTCCTTCTCCAATGCATGAAAGTGAAAAGTGAAAGTGAAGTCGCTCAGACATGTGTGACTTGTAACGACCCCATGGACTGCAGCCCACCAGGCTCCTCCATCCATGGGATTTCCCAGTCAAGAGTACTAGAGTGGGGTGCCGTTACCTTCTCTGGCCTCACACAATGATTCTTCTTAAATATGCACTAATATTTAAAGTCAAGAGAGCTCATAGAAATCAGAATTTCTGTCTTCTCTTGAACAACTAAAAGAGCTGGGACTAGAACCTTGGTCTCCTGTGCTCTGCTGGTATTCACTCATCATAGCGTGGGTGCTGCTGAGAGGGGTTGCCCTGTAGACTGCCCCCAAAATGTCCAGTTTGCAGCACACTTGCCTGGATTACCTGCCCCGTGTGGATAACCCTGTGGGCCCCTATAGCTTATTTGAGTTTTCAAAGCCAGTCCTAAAATCATGACAAGGCCTCCCTTTTTATAGAAAAGAAATGTCAGGCCCAGAGAGGGTAAGTAACTTTCCCAAAGTTACAGAGTAAGTTAATGGCACAATCTCTTAGCCTGTCTTTCTAAGCCATCGCCAACCCACAGCGCTTTGATAACCCATGCCATTTCTCCAGTTTCCTCCACCCCAGGACTGGGAATTTTAGTGCGTAATTCCAGAGGCATGGGTAACGACAGAGAAGAAACCCTTGCTTGAATGTAAAATGTGTCCTGTTATTGGCCAGTGGCTGGGGCCACACAGACTGCACCCTCTGGGTGACCCTGCCCTGCACTGGGCCTTGTGACTGTCCTCACCCTGACCTACGACACCTACCTGAGCTCCCACCATCACCGTGAAATCCTTTGGCCCAGGAGACTTAGGAGCAGCCAAGAGAATAGAAGACCCTCCCTCAGCTCTGCCAGAGAAATGAAGAACCAGAGACAGAGCACTGGAGAAGGAGATGGCCACCCACTCCAGTATTCTTGCCTGGAAAAGCCTATGGACAGAGGAGCCTGGTGGGCTACAGTCCTATAGCGCTGCAAGGAGTCGGTCACGACCGAAGCTACTTAGCACGCATGCGTGCAAACAGAGCGCGGGAGGCCTGAGTTTGAGTGCCACCGTTGCTTCATACAAGTTGTGACGCACCAGACAAATTCTTTCACTCCCTGAGTCTCAATTTCCTCATCTAAAAAGTGAGGATAGGATGACTACTGCCTCACCATTCATGCAAAATGGTATTCCTTTTATGCTGACACACACACAAAGTGATGCTCCATAATTTCTATGCATGCGTGCATATGTGTCAGCCTGAGTTTCCTCCGAAGCGGACCCTAGAAGACATGTCGAATGCATTCACTGTTTAGTTTATTTGGGATTCGATCCCAGAAAACCCTGTAGGAGAGTGGGAAGCAAGACAGAGAAGAGAAGTGAGCGTCGCTCAGTCCTGTCCTACTCTTTGCAACCCCAGGGACTATACAGTTCATGGAATCCTCCAGGCCAGAATACTGGAGTGGGTAACCTTTCCCTTCTCCAGGGGATCTTCCCAACCCAGGGATCAAACGTCAGCAGACAATAAAGATGGGATCAAGTCAGTCCCATAGTCGGCACCTGGAGCTCAGTTCTACTGGGAATGCTGGGAGCCAGCCAGCTCAAGAGGCAGAGGAACTGGGATGCTTATCTGCCTGATCCTGTCAGTCACAGCTGGTGGGGATGAGATCAGCTCCTGAGCTGACAATCCTCTAGCACTTCCACTTACCAGCTCATGGGCAGAGCCGGCGCCAAGGACCACAGAGAAATCTCCTAGATGAAGAGACGCAGGTCCTGGCAGTTGGACATCCAGCGAGTGTTCAGAAGGGTGAACAGCTGAGCAAGGGGGTGGGGCACTGACATATCTGCTTTAGTATAATATGCAAATGCGCAAGAAGAGGCTGCCTGGGAGGGGGTGGTGAATGGAGGGGAGGCCATGGAGGGCCTGGAAAGGGTAACTTACAGGCCTTATTCCAAAGGTGCCTTAGCTTTAGCTTTATTGTTTTCATTTTTAACAAGGACAATGTAGTGTTTTACTAGGTGATGAAAGGTAATTTTAGAAACAAAAATGCATACCCTCCAAAACAGAAGAACTGGCTCTGTCAACAATTAAAGAGAAAGTGTAAAAGGGTCAGAGCACACGATGGAAACTCTGAAGTTTTTGTTTGAGGGGGCAGATCTGGGGCCAGCAGACTTCGGAGCACAGTGGGAGGCTGAAGTGAAAAAGTTGTCCCTTGATCGAACTGGCCCCCATGTCCTTTTAGAAGGGGGTCACCTTCACTCAGCTCCAATCAAGGAAAGACTTTGTTCCTCTCCAAGCAAAGATAAACAAACACAAACAGTCCTTCTCAGTTTAAACACACATTTGTGACTATTGTTTAAAAGGAGAAATCTAGGGCACCCTGGCAGCTAAGGGCATTTCATTCAGTTAGTCAGGTCCTTGGAGAAGGTGACTCCCAGAAACTGATTGAGGGAATGCCTGTAGAAGGAGCTAGGAGAGGTTAGGAGAGGCAGCAGATAAGACATTAAGGCACTGCTGTTCAGTCACTCCATCGTGTCTGACTCTTTGTGACCCCATGGACTGTAGCACACCAGGCTTCCCTGTCCTTTGCTATCACCTGGAGTTTGCTCAAACTCATGTCCATTGAGTTGGTGATGCCATCGAATCATCTCATCCTCTGTTGTCCCCTTCTCCTTTTGCCTGCAGTCTTTCCCAGCATCAGGGTCTTTTCCAATGAGTCAGTTCTTCTCATCAGGTGGCCAAAGTGTTGGAGCTTCAGCTTCAGCATCAGTCTTTCCAATGAATATTCAGTGTTGATCTTCTTTAGGATTGACTGGTTTGATCTCCTTGCTGTCCAAGGGATTCTCAAGAGTCTTCTCCAACACCACAGTGCAAAAGCATGAATTCTTCGGGGCTTGCCTTCTTTATGGTCCAGCTCTCACATCCATACATGAATACTAGCAAGGCATGTCTGACTCCAAATGAAAGAAGGAGAGAGGAAGGAAGGGAAGAAGCAAGGAAAAGAAGGTAGAAATGCCTTAAACTGCAGGGCAGTTCTAAGGAACATTGGCAAGGCTGTCAAGGAGGTTCCATCAGAGGTCCCCCTGGCATGGTCCTGCCTTGGTACCCCTAGCACTCTCAGCCACTGGGTGGGAGCAGCCCAAGGCAACAGTGATATTCTTCACAGCACGACAGCTGAGACCACTGGTCAGTTCTGCTCTCTGCATTTGGAGATCTGAGAGGCTCATCCTTGTGGTCACCATATTAGATGGTGGCTAAAGCCATGAAGAATATAGCTGGGAAGGGGCCAGAGAGTGATAGGAGTTGGGGACAGTGCTCCTATCTTAGCCAGGGTGCTAAGAGAAGACCCTGCTGAGAAAGTGAGATCTGCAAGAAGAGCTGGGTGAAGAGAAAGAGGCTTTCTGGGTGATGAATGTTCCAGAAAGCAGCCTGTGCAATGGCCCTGAGGTAGAAACATGGTTGGTGAGTTGAGGAATAGCAAGAGGCTAGTGTGGCTGAAATGAAGAAATCAAGGGAGGGCTGGAGGAGACAGGACTGTGAAGTTGAGGGGACCCCAGGTCATGGAGCCTTGCCAGCCTTGCCAGAGGGGACTTGGACTCTTACTCCAAGTGAGATGGCAGCCCCGGGATATTTTGAGCAAAGGAGGGACGTGATCTGACTTATATTTTCAAAAGCTCACTTATCTGTAAGAAGCAGAAAGGACATTCAAACCCAGCTCTTTCTGGCTTCAAGTGTTAGTAGCTCAGTCATGTCCAACTCTTTGCGATCCCACAGACTGTAGCCCACCAGGCTCCTCTGCCCATGGAATTCTCCAGGCAAAAATACTGGAGTGGGTTTCCATGCCCTTCTCCAGAGGATCCTCTGGACCCTATATTTTTCCAAACTTCCCTACCCTCTGCCTACCTTAAAGATAGAAGTATTCTAAGGAGGCTTACAAGTGCCCTTGAGTTCTGGAGTTGATCAGGTGACCCAGAGGTAACATTGAACACGCTAAAAATTTACTACTTGTTTGGAGCAAGTGGTTGGAACACATACATCTCAGAGTCAACCTTCTGACTGAGTCAGACAAATGACCAAAGACCCAACTTCCTCTTTCCTGTGTTGCTCAGTCACTTGCTGTTGTGTAAACCAGGGCATGATACCCACTCTCTCTGGGTATTTGCAAAATCAAAGTTTTGAGCTCTTGATCAGAAAGAAGCTGACAGTTGGAAAAGGGAAGAGAGGGAGAGTGAGAGGTGACCCCTAAATGTCCATCATGGATAGCAGTCACTTGGAGGTTTGCCTGGTTCATTCAGAAGAGTCAGGGAACCCGAGGAGAGGGAGCTATGTGTTCCTGAAAACTCTTCAGGGACTTGGTCCCCGACAGCGGAAGGTTTGTTCCCCTGCCCCATGGCTGAGCTATTCTGAGAAGGGAAATTTCCTTTAAATGGACAATCTTGAGCCCCGGGGAGAATAGGAGGAGGAGAGCTGGGTTCTTGCTCTACCTGCCATTGTCTACCTAGGAATCCTCTCTTCTGTGGGCCTCCATTTCCCCATCTGACAGATGGGTTCATGTATATGGACAGCCTAATCCATGTCAGGCCCTTTCTGGGCATGGCTTCAGTGCCACCAGCTTCATACTCCACACACGCCTCACCCACACTAATGGGTCTAGTACCTTCTTTACTTTCTTCTATCAAACTTCTTTTTTAATAGGAAGTTACGGCAATCTTTGCCGTAAGCCATTTACACCTGAATACGAATTGCAATCCTTTGTAAGAATTTCCTTTGCACTCAGCAGGCTTCTTTGAGGTTCAAAGGCACAGAAATCCAACTCAGACTGGCTCAAGCAGAAAAAGAATACTATTGGAAAGTCCATGAGCATATCTGCTTTATGCAGAGTTGAAGAATGTGTATTTCTTCATTACTAGGCTCTGCTTTGCAACACCCATTTTCCAGCCAAATGGGTGATTCTCATTGGCCAGAACTGAGTCACATGCCCATCTCTGCTTCTATTACTGCAAGTCTGATTGGCCAGATTTCGTCACAGACCCATCAGCTCTGCCATAGTCCAGGAATTGATAATGGGAGAGGGGTGGTTCCCAAAGAAAATTGAGGAGCTATTGTCAGAAGGAGGAGGAGTAGCTGCTACACAAGAAAGAACTATAGCTGTCTTCTTCAGAGAACTAATCACCCGACATCTCATCTCATATTTGGGGAAACTGAGGCCCAGAGAAAGGCTGGGACTTGCCTAAGGTCATACAGTGAGTTTGCAGCAAAGGTGAGACTAAACTCCAGGGCTCCTTGCCCCCAGCCCTCAGAAGCCACTGCTTGAGCCTAAAAGCTCCTAGGAAACCACCAGCCGCCCACTCCACAGGCTGCTCAGGCAGGGCTCTGAGGAGGAGTCTCTGAGGCCTCTGTGGCCAGCATGGTGACCACGGGAAGCAGTCAGGCAAAGCAAGCTGAACTTTCTTATTTCCCTTCCACGCAGTGCCTGCAGAAATTGAGGCGACAGGGAGCTGGTTTCAGGTTCCAGGGGTTTCAGCAGTGAGTTGAGGAAGTGTCTTTGCTGGGGATCAGCTGTTCTAAGTTAATGTGGGGCCAGGCAAGCCACTTCTGCTCTCAGAGCCTGGTTTTGAGTCAGATTAGACAAGGAAACATGTGTTTTCAGAAATTTCAAAGAGCCTTTCAAATCCCTGTCCCATAGGACCTCAGGCCAAGCCTGAGAAGCAAGTGCCTCCTATTATAAAGGGGCGGGGAGGGGGCAGAATGAGGCTCGGAGAGGGCAAGAGCCTTACTCAAGGTCACACAGAAATCAGTGGAAGAACTGGGATCCAAAGCCAAGTATTCAGACCCCAAGCTTGGCCTTCCTTCCACTACATTGGTGGGTCTCAAGTTTCAGTGTGATAAGACTCTCCTAAAGAATTGTTTGAAATGTAGATTCTCTGCCTTCATCTCCAGAAACCCTAGTTCATTCAATTCAGAGTGTTCCCTGGAATAGTTAAGAGTCAGTGAGGACTCTTTGGGTACAACTGGCAGAAGTCCAACTCAAACTGGCTTAGGCAAAATTGAGAATTTATTTGCTCGTGAATTAGAAAAATTCTGAGGTTGAAGAGTTTTAGGCATAGCTGGATCCAGGTGTTCAAACATGTCTTCGGGGATCACTTTGTCCCCATTGCTCAGCTCTATTGTCCTCTGTGATGGCTTCCCTCTAAGGCAGTCCCTCCCTTCCTGAGGTCAGAATGGCTCCCAAGAGCTCCAGTTTTCTACATTTACACCTACATCTATACTCAAATCTATACCTACATCTACATCCATTTCCATATCCACAGCCACATACATCCACATCTATACCTACCTCTATACCTGTGTCCACATCAACAGCTACGTCCACGTTCACACCCACATCTACAACAATGCTTATAGAAAGAGAGTACCTTTTCCCTAATTTTCCCAGCAAAACCCCAAGGCAGACTGCCTCAGACAGAATCACATACATACCTATAACTGAACCAACCACCGCTGGTTGTCAGGAAGACATGGAATTCCCTAGTGGGCTGGTCCTGTTTCAAGTTGTCAATCCCTAAAGACAAGGGAGGGGTTAGTCCCCAGAAGCCCCACTGAAGGCTGGGTTCCTAAGGAATATCCAGGCACGGTTATCAGAAAAGGGATGGATGCTGAGGAAGCATGGAGAAGGCGGTGGCAACCCCCTCCAGTACTCTTGCCTGGAAAATCCCATGGATGGAGGAGCCTGGTAGGCTGCAGTCCATGGGGTCGCTAAGAGTTGGACATGACTGAGTGGCTTCACTTTCACTTTTCACTTTCATGCATTGGAGAAGAAAATGGCAACCCACTCCAATGTTCTTGCCTGGAGAATCCCAGGGATGGGGGAGCCTGGTGGGCTGCCATCTATGGGGTCACGCACAGTCGGACACGACTGAAGCGACTTGGCAGGAGCAGGAGCAGCTGAGGAAGCAAGAGCAAAAAATATTCACCACGCCCAGTTCTCAACTAGAATGATCACATGAATCACCTGGGCCTCGTAAAAACGGACATTCTGATTTGGGAGGTGGGGCCTGAGGGTCCTCATTTCTAACAGCTCAAATATGATGATGCTGCTGGTTTCCATGCTGGCCATGCTCCAAGCAGCCAGGCACTCTGTTACATTTCTAACTCACTTCCAGCCACTCTGTGGTCTCCACCCTGCAGAGAGGCCCTGGGTTACATAAACTTCTTCCCTCGCCCTCTCCCTACCCCATCCCATGGTTCCGAAACCCAGCCAAACACCAGCATCATCTATGGGAAAAAGTGAAAGTCTCTCAGTCCTGTCCAACTCTTTGTGGCCCCATGGACTATACAGTCCATGGAATTCTCCAGGCCAGAATACTGGAGTGGGTAGCCTTTCCCTTCTCCAGGGGATCTTCCCAACCCAGGGGTCGAACCCAGGTCTCTCACATCCCAGGCAGATTCTTTACCAGCTGAGCCACCAAGGAAGCCCAAGAATACTGGAGTGAGTAGCCTATCCCTTCTCCAGCAGATCCTCCTGACCCAGGAATTGAATTGGGGACTCCTGCATTGCAGGCAGATTCTTTACTAACTGAGCTATCAGGGAAGCCCATTTGGGGACCACTTGTCAACATATAGGGGTTTCCCTTGTGGTTCAGGTGGTAAAGAATCTGCCTCTGATGCAGGGGACCCAAGCTTCTGATTTAACCATCCTTCCTTTCAAATGGTGCAACAGAACCCTTTTTGAGTCTTGAAGTGCTCTGTATGTGGTTTACTATCATAAACTCCCTCAAATTCTCTGTGAAAGACAGTGCTTCTATGAAACATTCTTGAATTTCCCCAAATCTTTATTGAAATCCCTCCCTCTCTTCAAAATTCAATTTATTATCCTGCTGCTCAATTATTATACACAGGTTGTTTTTACTATGAACAAAGTAACATATATATGTTAGTGGAAGAACCTGGATATAGATTAGATTCACAAAATGGCTTGATATTATATGTGTCTTGCAGGTTGTTTTTCTCACTCAACAAGTATTTTAGAAGTCTTTGCATGGCTCTGTCTTTGCCAATACCTAACAGCTCCTTGGGAATGTAATTCTGTGTGTCCAGTCTTTGCATCCCAGCTGGAGCAGGAGCCAGGTCCAGATGCCTTTCCCTTGGACTGACTACAGAAAGCATGGGCTTTGGGCACACATTTACTCACTGGCCATGTGTCACACTCCTACTGTGTGCCAGCAAGATGCTGAGCTGACCACCAAGGAACACAGACATGAGCAGAACTAGTCTCTGGGGTGCTGCTGTGATGGCAATATTCTGTGTCTGCCCTGCTGAGTAGAGTAGCTTCAGCCACAGACAGCTTGCTCTCTCTCTTTTTGATATTTATTTATTTATTTGAGCCGGCCTTAGCAGCATGCAGGATCTCAGTGGTAGCATGTGGGGATCTTCAACTGTGGCATGTGGGATCTAGTTCCCTGAGCACAGTGTCCTAGCCACTGTGGACCTGGACCACAAGGGAAGTCCTCACAGACAGCTCTTGAGCACATGAAACATGGCAAGTCCTAGCTGAGATGTACTGTATATGTAAAACACACACTGAGATATAAAGACTCAACGTTAAAAAAAAAAAAAGAATATAAAGCATCTCATTGATCATTTTATGTTGATCACATTAATAATAATTTTGACATATTGGGAAAAGTAAATACATCTGAAAATTAATTCCCTTGTTTCTTTTTACCTTGAGAAAACACGGCTATGGAAAATTTTAAATTATATACGTGGCTCACATTACATTGCTGTGTCTAGTGGTCATGAAAATGAGCATTTCAGAGGCCACTCTAGGCCAAGCAGTGGTGTGGTTCTCTTGGTTTAGGGGGAAATCATGTTGTATGCAAATTTGACTCTTGCCCATATACCACTTAAAAAAAATACTTCATTGTGCAAAAACGGAACTAACAGGAATTCCCTATTTTAAGAAGTCAAATTCTCAAGTATTATATCTCTAAACTTGAGGCCAAAGGACTGACAAACTGTGTTCCTCCAGGGCAGGGCTATCTGCCAGTAAGTGGCAATGATATGCTTAGGACTTCTGTAGAACTTAACACGGGGAAGGCAATGGCACTCCACCCCAGTACTCTTGCCTGGAAACTCCAATGGACGGAGGAGCCTGGTGGGCTGCAGTCCATGGGGTCGCCAACAGTCGGACAGACTGAGCGACTTCACTTTCACTTTTCTCTTTCATGCATTGGAGAAGGAAATGGCAACCCACTCCAGTGTTCTTGCCTAGAGAATCCCAAGGATGGGGGAGCCTGGTGGGCTGCCGTCTATGGGTCACACAGAGTCGGACACGACTGAAGTGACTTAGCAGCAGTAGCAGAACTTAACTGTGTGGCGGATGCCTTCAGACTTCTCAACTCACTCTGTGCTCACCACCACCCTGGATCATGTGTTTCTGTGTTAGGAGACCTACCCCTCAAGACCCTGTGGCCACGTTGAATTTGTCAGTTGATGACGAATACCAAATACATGCTCAGAGAGGTGGAGGGAGCTGCCCTACCTCCCAGAGCCATCCTCTTCCCAGATCACCCTTAACTTAATCAAAATACATCGGAATATGATTTTCCGTCATATAAAACCTCACAATAACCTGTTTTATTTCCCACAACTGTAATACATATTTATGAGAAGCCAGAGAGATGTTGGTTTTCATTTTCAGTTCATATGAGTACATTATAAAACAGTGATTAATTGCAATAATTTTTCAAATTAATGATCCAGCGCTCCAGGAGTCTGGATCAATTCCTTACTTTATTCGCAAAAGGAGAATGAAGCAGAAACCATTTAACTCTTAAGGTGGTAAACTGTTCCCAATTCCCACCAGGACAGACAAAAACATCCTTGTAAATGAAAAGAATCTTTTTTAAAAAGTAAGTAAATAACTCCCATAAACCTAGGAGTTTGGGTTTTTTTCTTAAGCCACAAACACATGTTCATTTTAACAAGATAAGTATAACTGCTTTAGAAGAAAATTGCAATTGTGCAGAGATGAGGAGAACAATTACTTCCTTATGTGACTTCTCAGCAAACAAGTGCACATTTTGAGAAAAGAATAAAACGTTTCTACCACTTTAACGATGAAGTTTTGACTCTGATGGATCAATGTGTTTTCTTTAAATTTTATTAATCCATCAACAAAGTCTGTCAGCTCTACCTCCAAAATATGTAAACTGATAATGCAAGGGATACCATAATGTCCCCTGACCCTTTCTGCTGCTTACCCCCTCAGTAACCACCACCCCAGGCCAGGCCACCATCAAGCATCTCAAGCCTGACCTATTCTCTAAAGGCCATATCCCACCGAGCAGCTGAACAGCTGACAGGGTTATTTAAAGTGTAGATTGAACCCTGTCATCCTTCTACGTGAAACTTGCCCTGGTTTCCCATCAGCCTTAGAATGCAATCCAAATTCCTCACCACTGTAACGATGGGGCAGCCTCGTCGTATACTATCTGCTCCCACCTGCCTGTGATCTCCAGTCACGCTGGTCTCCTTTCAGAACCTGATTCTCTTCAAGCACATTCCAGCCTCAGGGCCTGTGCACTCACTGTTTACACTCACCTTTGTATTCACTTGCTCAGAACACTGTTCCCTCAGAGTGTTACATAACTGACTGCTTTGTGTCAGTTGGGCCCCCGGTCCAGCATCACCTCCTGAGAGAGGCCTTCCCCAACCACCCTGATTAAAGAGGCCCCGCGCTGTTGTTCCCTATCAACATCCTCTTTGAGCATCCTCACGCATTTCACTAACTAAATTTATCCCATTAATTATTTGTTACCTGATCCTTACCTGTGTCTCCCATCCACCTCCAGGGTGAGCTCCAACAGGGGCATGAACTTGCTTAAGACAAGCAAGTCATGATTTAGCAAAGTGCTCAGTAGGGAATTCCCTGGTGGTTTGATCCCACGCCTCCACTGCAGGGGGCATGGGGTCAATCCCAGACTGGGGAACTAAGATCCCACATGCCATGTAGTGCGGCCAAAATAAATACATAACTAAAAATTTAAAGGAAGAAAAGTGCTCAGTAAATGTTTGCCCAATAAGTGAATGAACGAATGAATGACCGAATAAGTCCACGAGGGAAAGAAGGGAAGGAAGAGAAAGAGGGAGGGAGGGAAGAAGGAAGGATGCTGTTAGAAGGCAATTATAAAGTGATAGGCGGGGTCTGGTGGCTTGACTGTTTGAGCCACATTATGTGACCTGATCGCTATTATTTAATATAAAATATTAACATTATATAATGAAAATATAGTCTTACTGTGTGCTCAGAGCCTGACTCTAGACTATTTCCCCACCCATGTACTTTCTCATCCTCCCAGCACCCTGAGAGTAGGCTGTATTATTATCCCCATTTCGCTAATGAGGAGCCGAGACTAGGGAGCAGGGGGAGTGATAAGTGAGCAGTTGGTGTGGGGGTAGGGGGGAAGGACCAAGTTTCAGCTCAGGCTTTCTGACCCCAGAGTGTGTTGAATTTCAATAATCATCATGATTTATTCTCTCAATAAACTTCCCATCGCCAGGGTCCTTGGTAGTGTGACTTTGACAACTTGTCAGCTCTGTGTGGGTGCATGGCAGATGTGGATATGGGGAAGCCCAGCGATGACAAGGGCAGAGTGAACTCTGTCAGGTGAGGGTGAGGGAGGGGGCTCACACGGGGAGGGGAGCCAGCCTGGCAGCAGGGCTTCTCAAGCCCAGCATCAAAGACTCCCCCTGGCGGGGATCAGAGCAAGTGGGCGCATCTTCCTTCTCTCCACCGCAGGATGGGATGCGTGAAGTCCAAGTTCCTTGGGAATGGAGGCAAAGTCTCAAAAACCGAGCCCAGCACCAACCCACACAGCCCCGTGTATGTGCCGGATCCCACGTCCTCAGGCAAGCGGGTGAGTGGGGGAAGAAACGGGATGCTGACGGCTGTCCGGGGCTGCCCCACGCTGCCCCAAGCTGCTCTCACCATTCCCTGTTATCCCAAGGGTGAGCAGGGTGAGTCTGGGGTGAAATGCAGCTGACCCGTCACCAGCAGCGCCCTGACCCCTCAGCCTGGGTGACCAGGTCCCAGGGGCGTAGCCGGCTGTCCCACCCGGCCAGTACCATAATCAGTGCTGAGGATGATGAATGAGCAGCTTAGTCACAACAGCAGTTGAAGAAATGACAGTAATGATGACAGCATCAGTATCATGGCGATAGCTGTAGTTACAATGGTAGTAATAATAGTAGCAACAATCCTAGTGGGAATATAATAGCAATGGAGGTAGGAACTGCAGCACAGAGCCTATGAGAGAAGTGGTAATACTAGCAGAGGTATCTGCTCACTTCTGTTACACTTACACGGAGCTTACGATGAACCAAGTACCGTCCTAAGGGCATGATGGATATTAACACCTTTAATCCTCACAGTAGTGCTCTTGTGGGCCACAAGTTGTTTTATACCCATTTCAGAGATGAGACGCAGACTCTAAATGACTTGCTGCACGCTCCGTGCCTAGTAGGGATTCAAGCTCAGTGCATGTTCCAGTGTCCCAGCGGTAGGAACAAAGTAACAGAGGCAGAGCCAACTGCTAGTGACAGGAGCAGTAGTCGTGGTGGCATTCGTGGGGGCCTGGGGACAGTAGGTGCCACCGAAATCACCCGACTAGCCATGGTAGTTGTGATGGTTCAAAGAGCAATGACAATAGTCCTAGTGGTGATTACAGCAATAGTCCCAGTGGTGGTTCAGCAATAGTCCTAGTGGTGGTTCAGCAATAGTCCCAGTGGTGGTTACAGTAATAGCCCCAGTGGTGGTTACGGTAATAGTCCTAGCAACTGGGCTGACAGTACTGTTGCTGCTGTTAAGAGCACCAGCAACCATTGTAATGAGCATTATTGTTCTTTGGAAATCTTCTATGGTCTGGGCACTGGACTGAGCTGTTTCTTTACCATTCAGTCCCTTTCAGTTCAGTCGCTCAGTTGTGTCTGACTCTTTGAGACCCCATGGATCGCAGCACGCCAGGCCTCCCTGTCCGTCACCAACTCCCGGAGTTCACTCAGATTCACTTCCATCGAGTCAATGATGCCATCCAGCCATCTCATCCTCTGTCGTCCCCTTCTCCTCCTGCCCCCAATCCCTCCCAGCATCAGAGTCTTTTCCAATGAGTCAGCTCTTCGCATGAGGTGGCCATTAATTCTCAGCAAAAGCCGTGAGGCTGGAGTTAAATGCTTCTTATAGCCAGGGTGACAGAGGCTCAAAGTTAAAAGGCTCCCTGGGCTTATAGTGCTGGGAGGCAGCAGAGCTGGGTCGTTCTAAACTCAATGCTGGGGTTCTCTCTCCTCTGGGGTCCTTTTGTCTATCCCCTTATCTGAAGCTATCCCAGCAAGCACAGCCTCCAGAGGCAGGGGTGCACTTCTTCCTGGTGCTCCTTAGAAAGTTCTTCCTCATGTTGAAGGAAGGCCTATTACCCCATAACCCTTACTCCTGGATCCTATACCTCCCCCCTCAGTCCCGCCCCAAACACATCTACTACCTTTGCCCCGTGAGAGCTTGTGGAGATGGAAGGCAAAGATCTTATCCCAACCCACCCTTTCCTTCCAAAGCATCTTTCACACAACATGGGTTCCTGGCCTCTCTTTACTTGCTTGCCCTTCTCCAGGCATGATGCCTAGAACAGGACTAATTCTAGAAATGGGAGAAGAGTGGAATAGGCACCTCCCATCTTCTGACACTTGACCTCCATTAATACAGCCTGAGTTTTACTTCCCACACTGGTGTGTCCTGAGGTGACATCCTAAACCCTAAGTCACTCCCAGGTCAGCTTCTCTCCTAACTTGCGTGGCCCGGGGCCCTTTCTGTGTCTAAGGCTCCCAAGTCTCAGGTTCTTTGAGGCCCCCTGACTTGTTCCTAGGGGGAAGTAGAGGTTTTCTCCCATCAGTTTTTGCCTGTTCTCTCTGAACATCAAGTTTAAGGGACATTATTATCAGCCATTCACTGCTCTGCTCATGCAGAACTTTGATTTAGCAGTAATGTAGTAACTGAGAAAGGATTCCCAGGTCAAATCAGTTTGCAAAGCACCGGGCCACACACTCCTTTCTGCAGGACTTCCCAGGGCCTTTATGAATCTTTGTAATGGGCTTTATGCATCTCCCCCAAAAGGATATACTTAGTATTTCCCAAAGCTATTTCTTTAAATTAGCATTTACTTACATGTGTGACACACAAATTCATTCTCTTTGAAAATAAAAATCACAGATTACAGTGAAAACTATAGTGTCTGCTGACCAATGCCCTCCTCCCTAGAAATACCACACCCCAGCCCAGAGATAACAGCTGCTGTCAGTTTAGCAGGGAAACTTGCAAACCTCTTTCCATGAATTTACTCACACCTGTACAGTATGTGTCCCACAGAAATTGTTTAGGATGTGTGAGTGTGTGTTTTAGACCAGCATATCATTTTTACCATTCTGAAGAGCTAGCTTTGTTTACTCAGCAATGCCCCTTGGAGGTCTTGCTGTGTCAGGAATGAAGCGGCCTCCTTCCTATTAGAGCTGCTTAGAGCAGTCCCTTAATTTGGTGCCGATTCCCCTTTGGATGGACACTTAGGTTGTTTTATGTAGTGGAGCCTTTGTTCATGGTCTTGCTGGTAGACCTAGGATCTCTTCAAACATAGCTTGGAAAACACTGATCTAGACCAACCCCCCTCACTGTACGTTGAGGGGAAGAGACGAGTCAGTGTCCCCCAGTGTGTCTAAGGCGGAGCCCAGAGCCCTAGAGGTCTGCATCCTTGTGCTAGCTGTGCCCCTAATGTGCTGTGTGGCCTTGGGCACTTCCCCAGCCCCTCTGGGCCTCCCCCCATGACACATGGGGTTGGGATATCCTTTTTTGACACAAACCTTCCATGGCTCCACACACACTGATGGATTCATTCTCTTCTCCCGTTTCTTCCCCACAGTGGCCTGACAGTAGCAACGGCAACCCACCAGGGTCCACAGAGGGTAAGTAACTGGCAGGCACTTGCAGTGGAGTCTGGTGATTGGGGTGAGTATCTGGAAGGCACGTGCAGTGGAGTCTGGGGATTGTAGAGGATTAGGTTAGGTGCTTGGTGAGAGCTTGAGGCAAAAATCCAAACAGTCAAAACCGCCCTTGAAAATCCCCTAATTTGCCCCCAAAGTACTTAGTATAGGCCATTGTGTTTCTGTGGTGCTATTTCACAGCATGAACATAACTCCATTAGCTTTGAATTCAAGAATGCGCTTTGGCAAGATGCTTACTTGTAGCATGAACACACACATCAAGGGGTCCAGGGCTGGGTGCCAGGTCTTGGGGTGAGAAACACCCAGGGCTGTGGGTGTGCTCAGATAAAGCCTCACTATCCCATGTGTCTCCCTTCCCAACAGGTTCTGAGGATATCATTGTGGTTGCCCTATATGATTATGATGCCATTCACCATGAAGACCTCAGTTTCCAAAAGGGGGACCAGATGGTGGTCCTGGAGGAGTGAGTCCCCATCCCACTTCCCCTAAGACATAGCTATCTCTAATATTCAATTTTGCTCTCTTTTGTGTTTCAATAAAGAACCTGATAGGCTAGATTATACTAGAGTGTAAATGACTGATGAGAATGTGATCATAATAGAGGAAGAAGGGTTTGCTGTTAACCTGGGTTTTAGCCACAGTAAAGGGGCTTGTGTGCTGGCTAATGGTGCACATCCAGGCAAGGATAGACAGCTGACAGTGCTTTCCTAGGAAAGCCTTCCCTGGACTCCTGTGATTAAGTGGCAGGCTTACCTATGGAACAGACCCTGTTCAGGTGACTTTGCATTCAGATCTGTGGATCTCTGAGTTTGCTACCTTCAGTCTCCTATAATCCTCACCATCACTAGATGGAGTATCTAATATGTACTGGGACTGCTTATGCTTGGTCAGACTCCTGAGCCCAGTCCCTCTGGCCAGCAAGCCACTGTGAGTCTGCCACGGGCACAGGGCCCTGCCTAATATATGGTTGGTAAGGTCAAGGCCACAAGTCCAGGGACTGAGAGTGAGGCCAAAGACCTAGGACTGTGGACTGAATGTAGGGACAGGGCTTGATTCTAGCCCCGGGGTTGTGGTCAAGATGTTTACCTTCATCATGGGGTGCAGGCTGGGGGCTGGGACGGTAGTGGCCCTGCCCTTCACCCTACCAGCTTCCTGTTGTTGGGGTATTCTAGGCCACGGCTGCGGGTTGACCCCTTTGCTCCCTTCTGCCCCCCAGGTCTGGGGAGTGGTGGAGAGCGCAATCTCTGGCCACCCGGAAAGAGGGCTACATCCCAAGCAACTACGTTGCCCGCGTCAACTCTCTGGAGACGGAGGAGTGAGTATCCCGTCTCCCTGCCCTCCAGAAGCAAGCGTGAGCTGAGCCAGCCTTGCTTCAGCCTCAGGGCCTTTGTGCTCACTGTCTCCCCTGCCTGGCACACTCTTCCTAGAGCTGTTTGCCTGGCTGGTTCCTTTTCATCCTTTGGGTCTCAGAGAGGCCTTCCCGGCCACTTAGTCTCAAGCAGGTCCCCGCTGTGACTCTGTGTGACTCCCTGCTTCACTTCTTCTGAACACTTCTCACTAGCAAAACAATCTTGTTTCTTTGGTTGTCCCCAGTTACTGTCTGCCTTCCCCCACTAGACTGGGAGCACATGAGGGCAGGACATGGTCTGTCCTCTGCTGCATCCTGCACCCTCCACACAGGCTGGCATGCAGTAAGTGCTCAATGCATATTTGTTGGATGAAGTATAACAGTGGTGCCAAGTTGCCGCTGAGAGGCAAGCCAGCCCATACCTGGCCAGTCACTCCTCCTATGACTCATTCAGCCTGCCTGTGCCTGCACCTCCCTGAGCCCTGTGCCAACTGGGGGCCACAGAGCCAATGAGACATTCCCCACCCTCAAGGAGATTGCTATAACCCCTCATTCTTTACTGCAGACTCTTTGTGTCTACCTTGACTCAGAAAACAGACAGTTGTACTTTATCTATCCATCCGTCTACTCAATCATTCCACAGACCCTTGAGCATCCACTGAACTCCCAGTCCTTATTCCAGGAATACTAGATGACTCAGGCAGGCTTCCTCCCTGGAGATGTTCACCGTGTGGGGGGTGACACTGACAAGTAAGAAGATGGCCACACTATAGGGCGGCAATAGATTCAATTCAGAATCAGCCAGTCAAAAAGCTGAAACCTGACGGTCACCACAGTTTTATCTCCTTTGCCTCCTCCCTTTGGCTAGAAGGTGTTGAGGGTTTGGGATGCTTACCTGTTAAAACGGGCTTTTCCCATCTTAAAGTCACCCCTTTCTTAGCACACAGAAAACCTCTTTGCCCTGTGAACCCTCCCCTCTGTGGCCGTGAGGAAGCCCTTACTCCCAGCCCTGACCCTTCTGTCCTGGAATGTCCCCAGCACACGCCGTACATGCTGCAGCGGCGGGAGGCGGGGCGGGGGCGGGGGTGGTGGTTGGCTGCTTCTCTGTCCCTCCAGGCTTCCTCCTGGGGCATCTGTGCTCTGCTCCCCTGCTCCAGGCTCTGAACACTTAGAGAATTCCTGCACCATTCCTCACCCTGCAGCAGCCTTGAAGAAGGCATGGCTGGTATTACTCCTTAAAGCAACGTAACTGCTGAGTGGAAAAGGCCAGGTGCAGAGGACAGATATGGTGGGTTATCATTTGGGTGATGACTTAATGGCTGGTTCTCGATCTTGAGTGCATCAGCATCGCATAGAGGGTTAGTTAAAATGCTGGTTTCTGAGCCCCACTCCTACTGTCCAATTCATAACTGGCATTTCTAACAAGTTCTCAGGTGAGGTGGATGCTGCTGATCCAGGGATCCACCTTGAGGACCACTGACCTGAATACCCCTATGAGTCTTGCACTCCCAGGCTCTTGTGTCCACATCGAGAGACTGCCTCTGAAGAGAGCAGCTGGGGCCTGGAAATCAGCGTGGGATGGACTCTTACTTCCTCATTTGCCTTGAAATAAGCAGCATTTTCAAATGTTTCAAAATGCAAATGGTGCAGAAGGAAATATACTAAAGAGTGACAAGTCTTCCCCCGACCCTATCCCCAGCCAGCTACTTCCCTTCCCTTCCCTTCCAGGTTCTTGTAAGTCCTCCCAAATGCTCTATACTTGATTAAGAAACTACATATATCTTCCTGCAATTTGTTAAAAAAAATTGGAGTATAGCTGATTTAGAATGTGGTGTTAGTTTCAACTGTACAGCAAAGTGAGTCTGTTATACATATAGAGATATCCACTCTTTTTTAGATTCTTTTCCCATAGAGGCCATTATAAATATTAAATATAGCTCCCCGTGCTATAGGTCCCTATTAGTTATCTATTTTGTACAGGTCAGTCCCAGTCTCCCAATGTACCCTCTTCTTCCCTTTCCCCACTGGTAACCCTAAGTTTGTTTTCTGCATCTGTGACACTATCAGTTTTGTAAGTTCACGTGCATCATTTTTGTAGATTCCACCTGTAAGCGATACCATTTGTTACCTGTCTTTCCCTTCCTGACTCTCTCCACTTCATATGATAATCTCTGGGTTCATCCATGTTGCTGCAAATGGCATTGTTTTATTCTTTTTTATGGCTAATATTCCATTATCACGTCTGTGGTGGCTCAGCGGTAAAAGAGCCACCTGTAATGCAGGAGACACAGGTTTGATCCCTGGGTTGGGAAAATCCCCTGGAGAAGGAAATAACTTCCCACTCTAGTACTCGTGCCTGAGAAACCCCATGGGCAGAGGAGCCTGGTGGGCTACAGTCCATGAGGCCGCAAAGGAGTCAGACACGACTTAATGACTAAACAGCAGCGACAATATTTCAGTGTATGTAAGTGCTGCAACTTCTTGATGCATTCACCTATCAACGGACATTGAGGTTGTTTCTGTGTCTTGGCCGTTGTGAACAATGCTGCAAAGAACATTGTCTCGCTCGGTTTTACTCTACACTACCCTCTCCCACCTCTCTGGGTTGGGAAAATCCCCTGGAGAAGGAAATAACTTCCCACTCTAGTACTCGTGCCTGAGAAACCCCATGGGCAGAGGAGCCTGGTGGGCTACACTCCATGAGGCCGCAAAGGAGTCAGACACGACTTAATGACTAAACAGCAGCGACAATATTTCAGTGTATGTAAGTGCTGCAACTTCTTGATGCATTCACCTATCAACGGACACTGAGGTTGTTTCTGTGTCTTGGCCGTTGTGAACAATGCTGCAAAGAACATTGTCTCGCTCGGTTTTACTCTACACTACCCTCTCCCACCTCTCGTTCAGATCTTCCGTGCAGTGCCTGCAGTGCCTCCGTTTCACAGTTGCAGGGTCTGTCATGTAGACGACCCACCGTCCCTCGTCTGTGGTCATTTAAGGTGTCCCCAGTCTCATGCTGCCTTGAGTCTCCTTGGGTATATGCCATTTCTTCCTGTGCAGAATCCATGGGATAACTTCCTGGGGGTGGGATTGCCAGGAGGACAGCTCTTACTGTGTACCCTTAACATTGCTTGGACATTTTACCATGGCTTGACTCACTATACCAAATGAAAGCAAGGAAGGCAGGGGTGTTGCAGGGTAATTAGGATCTTTGGCTCTGGAGTTAGACTGCCTGACTTTGAATCCTGCCTACACCACTTACTAGCTGTGTGATGCCAGGCAAGTTACTTGCTCTTTCTGTTTCTCGATTTCCTCATCTGTAAAATGGGGATAATAAAGGCAAAGATTCCATAGAGTTGTTGGGTGGATAATAAGAGCTTGATAAATGGTAACTGCCTGTTTCCCCAGTTGATAGCAGAGGAAACAGAAGTCCAGAGAGGGAAAGCAATGTGCTCCAAGTCACACATAGACTTGTGGCAGGGTCAAGGCCAGTTGACCTCTGGTCTGGGGCTTTTTCCGTCACAGTGGATGAACTACTCCTCAGGGAATAAATTTGGTTTCTGCTGCTTAAAGTTATCCTTAGATTTTTTAGGGGGATCTAAAGATCCCAAATAGTCAAGGAGAATGAAGAAAGGTCCAGGGATGTGGTGCCAAGTATAAAGTTATTTGAAATCTCACATTTGAGCTTAGAAACTCATGCTGATGTTATATTCAACTCTGTATCTACAGAGGAAGATGAACTGTGATGGTAACAAAGCTCAGCCCTCACTCACATGGGCCTCTAAGATCCTGAGAGGTTGATCAAACTAGAGAATTCTGCAAAAGGAAGATTTTTGACCACAGTTGGTTAAGACTGCTGTATTTTTCCACCCAGTCTTTTTGCTCATCACCTTATCCCTCATGTTGGGTGGTACTGGAATAACCGGCAACATTTGGTATTAGTATTTATAATGCTGTATTATTTTTCTTAAAGAAAGCTCCCCAAATTGCAAGTTTCAGCCCCAGCGAACTGGATTCACTTGTGATAAAATGTCAATATCCAAGGAATGACTGCTTTCCCCCCAAAGAATCTTTGAGTAAAACTGACACCAGAGGAATCCAGGCCCTTGGAGTCCTGATGCCAGTTGAGAATGCCGATAGTCAAACAGAACTGCCTGCCACGGGCTTACACACTGCCCCCTCCCTTCCCTCCAGGTGGTTCTTCAAGGGCATCAGCCGAAAAGATGCAGAGCGCCAACTCCTGGCCCCTGGCAACGTGCTGGGCTCCTTCATGATCCGGGACAGTGAGACCACCAAAGGTGAGGCCAGTCCTCCTAGCCCTGTGTTTCCACCCCACCACACAGGGGAGCCCCAGACATGACCGGACACCATCCTTCCCTTGGGGAATGCCACTGTCTGAACAACTCACCCAGCCCCGCTCCCCGGGTTGCCAGGCTTCCTTCTGCTCTTTGTTCAAGCCTTCTTAGCCCCCAGACCTGCCAACTTAGGTCAGTGAAAGGAAGATGCAGTGGTTACTGCCCTGAAGAACAACAACCTGCTGAACTTGATCTTCATTAGCTTGGATTCTTTTATATACCCATCAAAATATATCTTGTCCACAAACCTGACTCCTCTCTCCTTCCATAAGGAAATGAGATGGGCTCGGGCTGTAGGAAGAGACCTCAACCCAACCTTGTCTGGGAACTGTTTCAAATAACTCCTTTGAGGTGTTTGGATATTTTGATGTTGGTGACCTGCTTCCTGAAACTTCTGTGCTGCGAGGGTGGCTCTGTGCCCGGTCATTGCATAGGAGGCAAGAGTAGTGCCCCAAAACAACAAATAACTCAAACTGGCATCAACTAAGGCCAGTTTTGCCAAAGGGATGATTGTAAGTAGGAGTCCTGTGATTTCAGATTTCACACACAGTGTGTGCCTTTACTACTATGTTCAGATTCAAAACTGCTTGGTTCACAGTACCCTGGACAATCAGTTTGGGGGCCTTCTACTTGCCCCCTGATTTCTGAACTGAGGAAGCCTGAATGTGGCTAAAACAGCGCTCACAATCTGTGTTTCAGGTCAGGGAATGTTTGGGCTTTATTTCCTCCCATCCAATAAACTCTCTACCAGCCCCCAGAGGAAAAGAAATGGTACAAAAAGATAGAGCCGTACACAGCCCTCAGCTTCTCTTCTCCCTCTGGGCCATCCTGCACACAAGGGCAGGAAGGTGAGCCTGGCCACTCCCACAGCCCTCAGAGTGGGCATAGGTGGGTTCACTGAGTTAATAAACTCGTAGTACAAGTGCCGTGAGTCCCATCCTGCTGCTTCCTGGGTTCTGCCCTTCCCCGCTCAGCATCAGCCAAGTCAGCCTCCCCTTGACTGAGCAGAGTGGTTAAGAGTGTGGTCCCAGCTGCCTGGGTTTGAAGTCCAGCTTTGCTACTTACAGACTGTGTAACTGCAGGTTAGGTACTTCATCTCCCTGGACCTCAATCTCCTTATGTATAACATTGTGGTGATATAAAACCTCTACCTGTGAGGTTAATCATTCACTGTAGTGAACAATATAGCTTATTATAATGCATATAACTATAGTCCATTATAGGAATATTATTCCTATCCACTTATTGTTTATTATTTATTATTCCTATTCATTCATTGTCAAGAGCTGACTGATTTGAAAAGACCCTAATGCTGGGAAAGATTGATGGCAGAAGGTAAAGGGGGTGACAGAGGATGAGATAGTTGGGTGGCATCATCAACTCAATGGACATGAGTTTAAGCAAACTCCAGGAGATAGTGAAGGACAGGGAAGCCTGGCAGGCTGCAGTCCATGGGGTTACCAAGAGCTGGACATGACTGAAAAACCAAACAACAGACGTTAATGAATCCGCCTGCAGTGCGGGAGACCTGGATTCGATCCTGGGTCAGGAAGATCCCCTGGGGGAGGGCATGGCACCCACTCCAGTATTCTTGCCTGGAGAATCCCCATGGACAGAGGATCCTGGCGGGCTACAGTCCCATGGGTTCACAGAGTCGGGCAAGACTGAGTGACTAAGCACACCAGCCGAGCATGCATGAAAATCGATCAGTCGTGTCCAACTCTTTCTGACCCATGGACTGTATACCCCTCCAGGCTCTTCTGTCCATGGAATTCTCCAGGCAGGAATACTGGAGTGGGTAGCCATTCCCTTCTCCAGGGGATCTTCCCAACCCAAGGATCAAACTTGGGTCTCCTCCATTGCAGGCAGATTCTTTACCATCTGAGGCACCAGGGAAGCCCCAGCATGTATGGTCAACTATAATTCATGCAACAATTTAAACCTCCCCCATATCCTATGACATGGTGCTATTGTGGTGGAGAAAGCTGAGCGAGAGAGAAGCTAATAACTTGCCCAAGGACACACAGCTCACAAACCAGAACCGTGGCCAGGGACTGAAAGACGTGTGTGTTTCTGGTCTATGTGAATCCAGGATAGTTCCCCATCGCCAGCTCCTTCACTGAATCACATGTGCAGAATCCCTTTACCACATGAGGTGATGCACACACAGGTGTCAGGGATTAGGACGTGGCATTGTGGGGGGCCATGACTCAGCCTGCCAGGACATTTACTATGGACACTTACATTTCAATGTTTATGTTGTAATAGTTGAACTGGATTGGTTTGTTTGTTTAATCTTTTTGCTTGTTTGCTTCCAAACAGCCTAACTTTTATTTTCAGAATTAATGCTTATTTGTATTTATATAACCTATGGATATACCCATATTGCTTTCACTATAAAATCATCTATTTTTATTTGTTAAATTGACTAATTTATTTTGACTGGAGGATAATTACTTTACCATATTGTGGTGGTTTTCGCCATACATCAACATGAATCGGTCACAGGTATACATGTGTCCCTCCATCCTGAACCCCCTCCCACCTCTCTCCCCGCTCTATCCCTCTGGGTTGTCCCAAAGTGCTGGATCTGGGGGCCCTGCTTCATGCACTGAGCTTGCACTGGTCATCTCTTTTACACATGGTAATGTACATGTTTCAATACTATTCTCTCAAATCATCCCACCCTCCCCTTCTCCCACTGAGTCCTAAAGTCTGTTCTTTACATCTGTGTCTCCTTTGCTGCCCTGCATCTAGGATCATCAGTACCGTTTTTCTAAATTCCTTATATATGTGTTAATATATAGTATTTGTCTTTCTCTTGCTGACTTACTTCTGTATAATAGGCTCCAGATCCACCTCATTAGAACTGACGCAAAAGCATTCCTTTTTATAGCTGAGTAATATTCTATTGTGTATATGTACCACAACTTCCTTATCCATTCATCTGCCGATGGACATCTAGGTTGCTTCCATGTGCTAGCTATTGTAAATAGTACTAAACAGCCTTGCTCTTTACCAAACTGGGTATGGTATCTTGGTTTTTGTGAAAAATAGAAAGATAATAGGAAGAAAAAGAAATAATAATGAACTCCATGACTTTATAGTGAAGCCAATATTACTGAGCTTTTACATCCTGAGTACAAGAATTACTTCTTTTACCACCAGGCAGTGTACTGAGGGGAGGAGATATGATGACCAATCCCATTCTACAGATAAGGAAACTGAGGCAGAGAGGTGACTTGGTCACATGTCCAAAGTCTCACAGCGGGACATGGAACAGCCTGACAAGCACCCAGGCAGCCTGACTCCACCGCCCACTCCTACCCTCTGCTCTACTGCATGGATGTCAAGACGGTGCCAGCAGTGGCCTTAGAGGCTGTCAGGGTGCTCACGCTGGGTGGTTTCTCTCTGGCCCGCACAGGGAGCTACTCTTTGTCCGTGCGAGACTACGACCCCCAGCACAGGGACACGGTGAAACATTACAAGATCCGCACGCTGGACAATGGGGGTTTCTACATCTCGCCCCGGAGCACCTTTGGCAGCCTGCAGGAACTGGTGGCCCACTATTCAAGTGAGTCTTGCGGGGCTGCCTCCCTTCTGGGGGCCCAGCTGGGTGGGCCTCTCTCCTGGGAATCCTAGTCAAGGGGCACTGCTGCCTCTGAGGCCTGCTAAGGTTTTCCTGACCCTCCCCCCAGACAAACAGTTGCTTTGGATTCTCCTGAAGTCTTTGGTCTGTTGAATGGGAGGGCAGAGATGCCATCTCACCATGCTCTGTTCTCTTGGGAATGTCTTCGATGGAGCGGCCCTTTGGAACAGGGGCCAGATGCAGTGGACCAGGAAGGGAGGCCTGGAGGGGAAGCCTGAGGCTGGCTTGGGGCTGCCTGCCCTTGGCTGACCAGGGGGCTCTGTTCCAGAGGGGAGCGACGGACTCTGCCAGAAGCTGACAGTGCCCTGCATGTCCTCCAAGCCCCAGAAACCTTGGGAGAAAGATGCCTGGGAGATCCCCCGGGAGTCCCTCAAGATGGAGAAGAAACTTGGAGCTGGGCAGTTTGGGGAAGTCTGGATGGGTAAGGACCCAAGGCCAAAACCAGGAGGGGAGAGAGGGGAGAGGGAGGTCCTTGCTTCCAAGAACAGCCCGAGGCCAAGTGGGAATGCCACCCAGGGCAGAGGGGAGATTTGAATAATAACCGTAAAGGAGTGATTCCTCTGATAGCAAAGCAAATAGTCCTGCCATGCAAACACTGCCATGCAAATCTTTGAGGTCAGGCCTGTTGGGGTCAAAAACTTTCTTCTAAGAAGCAGAAGTCCTCGATGAGGAATCTGCTTCCTCACATGGAGCTGGAACAGTCTGGGGTTGAGAGAACCAGAGCATCTCTTAGAATGATGAGAATTAAGAATGGGAAACTGTAGCTTGGAGATTTCCAGGTGAGTTCAATGTTGGCAGCTGATGAACACGCTGTTCTAAGCCCCTTCCGTGTACCCAGCATCATGCTAGGGCATTGTAGGACTTCAAAAAGACATATTCCACCCCTACTGGGCTGCCTCTAATGACTTAAGAATAGCAAAGCCTGCCCTGCAGAACTGTGGGGGTAGACGCGATGCCTGGCCCAGTGCCTGGGGCCCCCACACTGTGTTTATACTCCACCACGTTCCAAATGGGAGTAAAGACAGCTTACAGAGATGCCAACAATTCAGCCAGAAAAAAACAAGTTTAAAATCCATTCACTTCAACTATATGTATTGAGAGCCTGCTATGTGTCAGGCACTGAAGAAGAAAAGGCAGAGAAAGCATGGTGAGGAAGGCAAGACAGATCAGACTGATGGGGTTAGAAAACACACACACACACATTATATAAGGCCTTAGGCTTTTACTGTAGTAAGACCTCAACTCTGCATTAGAGCTTCCTGGCGGCCAAGGCAAAATGGAAACACAAGCAACACTGAGATTTACAAGATCAACAAGATGATGCAGGGAAGGGGTGGGGTGAAATGAGGGAACAGCATGAGCAAAGTCCCTGTGGTGGGAGGGGGAGACAGCTGCTCGAGGGACTGAATGATATGCAGGCAAGTTGGTGCACAAAAGGCAAGGGGTAGAGGTGCTGGTGGATGACAAGGCTAAGTGAGCAAGGCCAATTTATGCAGGGCCTTGTGGACCATGATGAGACATATTTATTTTGAGAGCAGTGTTAAGATTAAATAAACATTTAAAGCAAAGATGGTGTGTATGTGAATGTGTGACAAAGCAAAGGTAGGTGTGTGAGTGAGTGGCATAATCAGAGTGATGTTTTAATCCCTTAACCCCTGCATGAACCTTTGCATATGAGGAAACCATAGTTCAGAGAGGTTAAGTGACCTGCCCAAGGGCGCACAGCTAGGAAGTGGTGGACCAGCCTTCCAACCTACATCTACCTGAGGGCAAAGCACATGTCTCCCCTTCCTTCTCTAAGGGCTGAGATGGGCAGGAAAGGCTCGCTGGAGGAGGTAGGTCTGCAGCCAGGTCTTTGGGGTCTGTGAGGAAAGAGCACTGGGCCCTGACCACCTTTTCTGCTTCCTGTCCTGCCGCAGCCACCTACAACAAGCACACCAAGGTGGCCGTGAAGACGATGAAGCCCGGAAGCATGTCCGTGGAGGCCTTCCTGGCAGAGGCCAACCTGATGAAGACTCTGCAGCATGACAAGCTGGTGAAGCTGCACGCTGTGGTCACAACGGAGCCCATCTACATCATCACGGAGTTCATGGCCAAAGGTGCCACGCGCTGGGAGCTGGGGGTATCAGCTATGCCTCCTCCTGGTCACCTGCAGAGTCAGAGGTGACTCTGACGTGGTTCTTTGGCCTTCAAGATGCCCCCAGTCTGGCCAGGAACTCTTTTGACATAAACTCACTGAGCACCTTCATATCTGACTGCCCCACTCTTCTGGTTAAGGGGCGTGAAATCGTGTTAGGGGGATGCCAGGAGAAGGGGAGCACATGGACTTCTGGGAGAGGGGGTGGGGCCAGAACCCCTCTCGGGGATAGGAGAAGAGCCTTCTATGGGTTCACCATGAGCCCTTGAGGCTGGGGAGACTCCCTCAACCACCCCCGCCCCCCTGACCACCAGCCATCTTCCCCGGGTGGACCAATGCTCCAGGAGACTCAGCAAAGCATTCCTTACGCATTGGCTAAGCATCCTTTTCAGGCTGTTCCCATCCTGCCTGCACACAGTCCAGGATGTCTCAGGGATATTTTTTTAGGCCATCATTTCTCAATAATGTTCAATTCCTGCCCATTTCTCAACATACAGAAACGTCTCACGTGACATCCCTTTAGAAGGATTTGACATCTCAAAGCTTTTATCATTTTCTAAACACACAATTATGCCAGCCTTATAAAACCATGGCCCCATTCCCCCAGGCTCAGAATGCTGTCTCAATCAGACAACCAGTCTGGCAAGCACAAAGTCATTCTCAAAATGCTCAGATTCTATTTCTCATATGCTAGGAACAGTAAATAAATACTTTTATTTAAATTCATTACTATGAACCATGTTAACCACCTGTAAAGTCATGAGAGTAGTAAATGTTGTTCCCCCTACTCTCACACAGGCAGCCTGCTGGACTTCCTGAAAAGTGAAGAAGGTAGCAGGCAGCCACTGCCCAAACTCATCGACTTCTCAGCCCAGGTAAGAGTCTAATGGGGAAGTCGGGGAAGGGGAAGTCAACTATTTATTCAACACGTGTTTATCGATTACATGTTATCATAATAACAATAATAGCTAACAGGTATTGAGTGCTCAGGATAAAAGTATTCTTTTTAACTGTGCCTTCTATGACCTAACTTGGGGCTTTCCTGCTAGCTCAGCTGGTAAAGAATCCACCTGGAATGCAGGAGACTCCAGTTCAATTCCTGGTTTGGGAAGATCCCCTGGAGAAGGGATAGGCTACCTACTCCAGTATTCTTGGGCTTCCCTGATGGCTCAGAAGGTAAAGAATCCACCAGCAAAGTGGGTAGACCTAGGGTCAATCCCTGAGTTGGGAATATCTCCTGGAGGAGGGCATGGCAACCCACTCCAGTATTCTTGCCTGGAGAATCCCCGTGGTCCGAAGAGCCCGGGGGGCTGCCGTCCCTGGGGCGGCAAGACACCACTGAGCGACTAAGCATGCACACAAGTCCTAACTCATGTAGTCTTCACATCAGCCTTCTAGGGTGAGATTTTTGTGATCTATTCCTTTGTAACCAACTGCTCCAAAGTTTAGTAGCTTGAAACAACAATTTCCCATGATTCTGTGGGGTTGACTGGGGTTGGTCGGGTGATTTTTCTGCTCCACACGGTGAAACCCAGCCCCTTCTTGAGAATGCGTTCTGCTGAGAGCTTCCCTGGGGCTAGAATATCTGGGATGGTGGCCCATCCTCTGGGTCTGTCTCCAGTAACTCCACATCACTCATTCAGTAGCCTAACCTGAGGTCCTTTACATCATGGCAGAAAGGCAGAGGGAGTCTTCCAAGGGACTAAGCCATCTTGGGCAAGCTCCTAGTCACATCGTGCAGGCTAATGTCCTGTTGGGCAAAGCAAGTCACGTGACCTAGCCCAGAGTCAGTGTAGGAGGGACTGGAAAAAGGCATGAGTCCCAGGAGGTGTGGTTCACAGGGAACCATGATGACAGTCTGGCCACAGATGGGTAATTATCATCCCGTTTTACAGAACAGGAAGTTAAGGCTTAGAGAGGAAGTAAAGAGGAGATGAGGCAACTGAGGCCCAGGGAGGTGAAGTAGCTTGCCTACGTGATTGTGTTACTTTGGGGGGATATGGCAGTGAATAAAATGGAAAGTACTGCTATCCCCCTAGGGTTTACACTTATTAAACAACTAAATCTCTTAGAGAGCCACGACCCAAGTAGTCCTGGCTCAGTGTCAAAAGAATGCAGTATCCAGCAAAATTAATAATGTCCAGAAATCACAGAAACGCTTCTTAAAACTCCATTTTCTTTCTCATCTTCCCTTCACTTTATGGAGCTCTTCTCACCCCCAGCCTGAGTGCTTTTCACTTCTGTCCTCTCTCATTCATTCTCTCCTGTCTGTGGGAAAACAGGGGAGGAAACGGGTACTGGTGAGAACCCACGGCTGGAGCACTTCTCCCAGTCCAGGAGCAATCAGAGAAGGCTTCCCAGAGGAAGCGGTCACTAGGCTGGGGCCTGAATAGAAGTTGGGCAGGTGAAGATGAGAGGGAAGGGTATTCCAGGCAGAAGAAACAGTCTATGCCAAAGTCCAAAGGGCAAAACCAGAGCTCAACCTGGTCTGTTGGAGCTTGAGCCTGGCAAAAATTAAGGGGATGTGGCTTGCAGCCTGGAAGGTGTTAAGGGAGAGGGGCACCTGGGCCCAGGGCAGGGCCTTCAGGAGATGCCTAAGGCAGAGTTCATTTGACTATGCAAATCCTGGGAAGGGTATAATAAAGGAAGAGTATAATAAAAGGCTTTGCCTTTCAGAGTCTTCCAATACCAGAGGCATATGGAAATCCAGAAGAGGCATTTTCTCTTCAATGAGCCCTACCTCCTGGGGAAACAGGAGTCTGGCCTGTTGCTAAATTGTAACCGTCACACTGGCAGAAACCTTGCTGGGAGTAGGGTCATGGACCAGGGCAAGAACAATTCTCTCCGTGGTACAAACGGTAAAGACAGAAACCACAGGAGGGAAAGAGGTGCCAGGCCCTTGTGCATCCAGGAGCAGAGGTGGACTCAGAGCCCAGGGACAGAAAGGAGCCACCCTGGGGCCTGGTCTTCACCTCCGGTCCTAGAGAGGTAGGTGGGCGCAGCAGAGACTGCCCTGTCACCACCTGGCTGTGTAACCTCAGATCCACTCTGGGTCTCTTGGTCCCTTCATTTGTCAAATGAAGGAACTGGACCATCTTTGTGCTTTTCAAGTTTGAAAACCTTTTTTTTTTTTTAAGCTACAACTATGTTGGTCAAATGAATCTTACGGAGCAGCTGATCATTTTAAAATGGATTAAAACAGAGCTGTTTTGATTGAAGGGGTGACCTCTCTTTTGTCCCTCAGTTAGATTCAGTGTGAAGAGCCCTAAGCTGGAATATCCCTACAGGCCCTTCCAGCTGATTCTGTGATTCCCTGGTACTCTCTCAGAAGCAAACCCATGTGCCAATGACTGACATCACGGCAGACTGGTGCTCATGAAATCTCACCACCTCATCAACTCCCAGTTTATAGACCAGCCCTGAACCCAGCCAGCCTACCCACTATTCGTTCAGTTGACAAACCCTTGAGAAGCAACACTGTATACACATGGACTTAGGATTCGTATAGAGTTTTGCTGTTGAGCCCAGGGCTGCTTGTGTGAGTGAAAGTGAAGTCGCTCAGTCGTGTCTGACTCTTTGCAACCCCATGGACTATAGTCCACCAGGCTCCTCCGTCCATGGGATTCTCCAGGCAAGAATACTGGAGTGGGTTGCCATTTCCTTCTCCAGGGGATCTTCCTGACCCAGGGATTGAACCCAGGTCTCCTGCATTGCGGGCAGAGGCTTTAACCTCTGAGCCACCAGGGCTGCCTGTGCAGTCTTGAGGAAATAGCTTACCCTTTCTGAGGGCTGCTTTCCTCAATGGGGACTATTGAAGTGAATACTTATATGCCAGACTCTGTTCTAAACACTTGATGTAGATTTAGAGTATTAATCCTCATATAAATCCTCGGAAGAAGATTCTCTTGTCCCATTCTACAGAGAAGAAAAGTGAGGTACAGTGGGGTAAAGTAGTTTGCTTGGAGATCACAGAGATGTGGGGCTCAAGTTGAGCTGGCCCAACCCGGGAATAACCTAGGCATTCTCATCTGCTGTCTTCTAAGTGGGATTAGTCCCACTTGCCCCCTTGAGCTCATGTGCTCCTGTGCAAATCCATAACATGAGTGTCTGCGCCTGAGTACTGAAAACTGCTACCAGCATTAGTGCCTGCGCTGTGCTGAAAATTCAGGTAGGGTAATGGACACAGACCCTAAGCAAGGCTGTCAGATTTCCAGTCCTGGTCTCCACCTGGACCAGGCGGTTACTTCTTTGGGATTCAGTTTTATCACCTGTGAAATAATAGTGCTGAAGCAATAGTGCCTACCCCAAAGCAGAGAGCAAATGCTATTTAAGTATTAAATATCATATTATGATTAATAAATAAGCTACGATGTCCACAGTTAATGTTATGGCTATTGTTAACTGTTCGTCTAAACTCCTTATAAATTTTCCACACCCATGAGGCCAAGACTGCCTCACCCACTCCTGGCGGGCGATGACAAGCAAAATCAGAAAGTCTCCTGGTTTCGTTAGAAAAGGCTGGAGACTCAGACCTCGGTTCCAACGGCCATGGGTGCCCCCTACTGGCCACTTTCCACAAGCGTACCATCCACTGCCTCAGACCTTGAACAAACCTTGGTTTAGTCTGGCCAGAAACCCTACCTTCCCAAATAATCTCCCCAGATTGCAGCCACCTGCAGTACTCCAAAATGTTGGAGTTCTGGGTGATTAAAGGCAGCATGGAGGCCCTGGGGGTGGATATGCAAATCCTGGGGGTGTGATCTGGCAAAGGTGTCCCTCCTCTGTACAACACAGACGGTGGTAACACCTGGCTCAAGGACGTCAAAGACCAGTTTATGAACTATAAACGCTATTTTCTGAGTTTCTGAGAGTTAATCACAAACCTCTTTATGAGGGGTAATAAACTCTTGTAAGAGGAAAACGTCTTTACAGAAAAATCCATCTTTCTGTCGGGCTTCCCAGGTACCATTGTGAATAAGAACTCTTCACACAGTCCAGTATGCACTCAGAAGCCCTGATGACATTAAAATATACATCAGACCATGTCACCCTCCTACTCTAAGACTTCCCACTTCCCTTTGTGCTCAGAATACAACCCAACCCCCTCTCCTAACCTACAAGGTTCTTCCCCATCAGCAGCCTTTCCCACCACCTCCTCTCTCCTCCCCACTTTCCCTTGGGCAACTTCTGCTCAGCCTCCTGTTCCGTGAATACCCAAGCTGCTTCCTACCTCCGGGCCTTTGCACATGACCTTCTCTGCCAGGAATGCTCTTCTTCGACAGAGCGTTTGCTGAAGTTTCACCTCCTGACCATCCAGTCCAAAACAGCCCTCTACGCTTCATGTCCTAGCACCTGCTTTCCCCGTTCTTTATGGTGCTTATCACCACTTGTAGGGGCTTTGCCTGGCTCCCGACCTGTCCAAGTAACATGTGTGGTGCTCACAAGACACTCAATAGATGTTTGTTGAATGAGTAAAGGAATTTTCCCTACCCAGGCTTGGGAGTGAAACATACCCAGGCATAATGGATACAACAAAATGTGATGTGAGCCTAGGTTGTGCCCAGTAAGGGGATTGGGGATGAAAGCCCTTCAAAGTATCCTGGTGTGTGTGTGTGTGTGTGTGTGTGTATTTCTCCTTGGAGAAATAATGCTTTTTCCTTAAAGTGTTTTCTGGAAGTCTTAGAACCCTAAAGAAGCTCCAAACTGGCCCAGGCTATGAGAATCCCCCCAACCTGGTTAGGTAGACAGAGAAATGCCAATTTGAGACCAGGACCCAGGCCAGCACACGTATTTTCCAGTTTTCTCACACTTGGACACTCGTCTTCTGCTTTTGGGTGAGACCCACCTTGGGCTGGGCCGAATCCGAGGGTAAGGGTGTCTCTGTTTTGGGTGGAGATCGCAGAAGGCATGGCCTTCATCGAGCGGAGGAACTACATCCACCGAGACCTCCGAGCCGCCAACATCTTGGTGTCTGCATCCCTGGTGTGCAAGATCGCCGACTTCGGTTTGGCGCGGGTCATCGAGGACAACGAGTACACAGCGCGGGAAGGTAGGGGATGGTGTCGAGGGCCCCGTGGGGCCCACTGGGGTGGGTCGTGTGTACTGAGCGTTAGGACCTGTGAAAGTGGTATTAATCCAAATGCAAAGGTTTGTCCCAGTATCAGCTGGGTGTTATTAAGCTGGAGGGGCTCCATCTTGAGTTTTGGCCTCCAGTCTCCCCCAGTAAGTGGGATCAATTGTAGACTGGGTCAGTCAAGTCATGTTAAAATTAAGAGTAAGGGCAAGAGCGACTTTAGGTGTGATAGACAAAAACAGGGGAGAATCTAAATGTCCATAAAGAGTACAATGATATTTAAATTGTGGTTTATTCACAGAATATTATTATGTAGCAATGAGAAGTTACAAACCAATGACACAGGCATACGCAAAAGAGAATGGATGACTCTCACAGGCATAATATCAAAATAAGGGAACTCAGACTGAAAAAGTAGATGCTGGATAGTTCCACTTATATAAAATTCAGAAACAGGCAAACATGTATGCGAAGGTTGACAGCAGCATTATTCTTAACAGCCAAAAAGTGGAAGTAATCCAAAAGTCCATCAACTGATAAACAAATACACAAAATGAGATCTAGACATGTGGTGGGATGTTATTTGAGCACAAAAAGGGATGAAGTACTAATATACCCTAAGTGAAGTTGCTCAGTCGTGTCCGACTCTTTGCAACCCCATGGACTGCAGCCTATCAGGCTCCTCCGTCCATGGGATTTTCCAGGCAAGAGTGCTGGAGGGGATTGCCATTTCCTTCTCCAGGGGAACTTCCCGACCCAGGAATCGAACCCAGGTCTCCCGCATTGCAGGCAGATGCTTAACATGGACAAACTCTGCAAACATCATGTTCAGTGAAAAAGCCAGACACAAAGACCACGTATTATATGATTCCATTTATATGAAATTCCCAGAATAAGCAAATCTATAGAGACAGAAAGTAGATTAACTCCAGCCAAGGCTGGAGTGGGGAGCTAGAAAGAAATGAGTGGTGACTGTTATGGTCTGGGGAAGGGTAGGGTGAAAATATTTTAAAATTCACAACTTTATGAATATATTAAGAAAACCATTGAACTGAATACTTTCAGTGGCTGAATTATACAGTCTGTGCATGCATCTCAATAAAACTTTTTTAAAAAACAGGCAAAATTCATTTATTGTGCTAAAGGTCAGAATAATACTTAACCTGGATTGCAGGGGTATTGACTGAGATGAGGCAGGAGGGAGCCTTCCGAGATGCTGAAATTTTCTATATCTTAATCTGAATGGTGATTGCAAGGGGGGATGCATATATAAAAGGCATCTAGTTGTATAGGGAAGATTTGTATATTTTAATTCATGTTTGCATAACACAGTAAAAGTGCAACCACTAAAAGAATAAGAATAGAATGTGTAATTTCTAAATGCAAATGCAAAAGAAAATGGATGACTCTCACAGGCATAATATCAAAATAAGGGAACTCAGACCAAAAAAGTAGATGCTGGATAGTTCTACTTATATAAAATTCAGAAACAGGCAAACATGTATGCGAAGGTTGACAGCAGCATTATTCTTAACAGCCAAAAAGTGGAAGTAATCCAAAAGTCCATCAACTGATAAACAAATACACAAAATGAGATCTAGACATGTGGTGGGATGTCTATTGGAGAGGATAAGCAGGAATAAAGAAAACTCTCTCGGTCCCAAGGGAGGAAGGGATGGGGGGAGCAGGAAACACACAGAGAATTTTCAAAACTTGACTATGTACTAGATGATAAAGCAGGTCTCAACAAATTCCAGAGAACATGTATCTTTTACACTGCATTCCCAACTACAGTGGAACTGCAATAGAAATTACTCACTAAAGGCTAACTCAGCCTATCCCAGACCAGATGGAAGGAGAGGACTAGAAGGAGAGACATCCAGTGACTGAGGGAAACCAAAATCTTCCCTTCGCCGACAGGGGTTAGGAGGTCGAGGTAGCAGGTACGACCTGGACTCAAAGTCCCTTGAATTTCTGCTGTCCCCAGAGGTCCTAGGACTCCACTCTTCAGGAGTTGTAGTTCACCAGAACATCAGCTGAATCAATGAGGTGGCCCCAAGAGGGCGAGTCCCCTGCCACACCCCATGTACCTTGGCTCACTCCTCCCTACTTTAGCCACTGGTCCTCAGAATGGATGCTCCTTGCTTCCACGGGGGCCAGATTGAGGGAAGTCACAGTCCTGCAGGGGGCAGATATTGGCAGCTGTACTGATGTCCTGTTCCCTCCCCCTAGCAGAGACCTAGCTCTGATTGCTCCCCAGACTCTCCTTGACTCTGCTCTGTTCAAACCACAGGGGCCAAGTTCCCCATCAAGTGGACAGCTCCTGAAGCCATCAACTTTGGCTCCTTCACCATCAAGTCAGATGTCTGGTCCTTCGGTGTCCTGCTGATGGAGATCGTCACCTATGGCCGGATCCCTTATCCAGGTAGGAGAGAGGGCATCAGCCTGGGGCTGCTTCCTGGGCAGCCTGGCTCCCTTCTCTTGTCATTGTGTCCATTCAGACTGAGTTTTTGTTTGTTTGTTATTGTGTTTGTTTTTTATCAATATTTTTAGTGAAGTACAGTTGATTTACAATGTTGTGTCAATTTCTGCTGTATGGCAAAGTGATTCAGTTATATATACATATATATATATACATATTAATATAAATTCTTTTCCATTACAGTTTATCATAGGATATTGGAGTTAGTTCTCTGTACTATACAGTAGGACCTTATTGTTTATCCATTCTCTACATAAAAGTTTATGTATGCTCCACTCCATCCCTCCCCCAACTGCCTTCCCCTTGGCAACCACCAGCCTGAGTTGGTTGACCCTCACTGAGTTCTTGACGCTCACCCCCAGCCTCTCAGTTAATAACACCATTATCTATCCAATTTCTTAAGCCTGGAATCTGGAAGCTTGCTTGGGCCTTCCTCTTCTTTCATCCCTTTCCACGTTCAAGGAGTCACAGGGTTCTAGCCATTGGACTCCAAAGCATCCCAAGTCTGTCCACTTCTAACTCCACAGCCTCCACCCACACCAGACCAAAGTCCTCCGTCATCTCACTGGTACAGTGGCCTCCTAAACAGTCTGCCCTCTCTCCTAAAGGCCATTCTCTCCCTGGGCCAGAGGTATTTTTCTAAAATTGTGGGTCAGAACTTTTCCCTTCTCCATCTCTAACTTTTTAAAGGCCTCCCAGCATAATTGGGACAAAATCCCAAACTCCTAATTGTGGCCTGCAGGTCCAGCATGATCCAGCTCCTGCCTACTTCTTCCCCCTCCTTTCATGTCATGCTATACCTCACCACCCAGTCATCTAAAGTACTATACACGACCCTGTGCTTCTCGTTCACAATGCCCTATGCCATTTCATTCACAGCATTTATCACCATTGATAACTATATTTATTTGATATTTTCTCCATCAAACTCTGAGCTCTGTGAGGCCAGAAATCATGTCTGTATTCCTTACTGGTGCATCTGGACTGCTACCTTTCTGCTTGGCCTGTAGTGGGTGCCTAGTAACTATTTGTCAAATGGATGAATTTATCTCCATGCCTGTGGGCGTCACTCTACACTGAGTAGACCATGGGGTATACAGAGATATATCTGGCATGTAGAGTGCCTGGGACTGAGCAGATAAAGTTTTTCTCTGTTCCTTTTCAATTGAGATGTTTCCTAGGGTATCTGTAGCCAGAACCCTGGGGCGGGAGGCAAGGTGGATATAAAGAGAATTCTGACTTTATAAGTAAATAGTCCTGAACTTTAATCCTGTTCCCATCAACACTTTGAGAAATTCACTTGACTTCTACCCTAGTTCTTCATCTGTGAAAAATATAGGTAATGAAGTCAACCACCTTGCAGAAGTGGTTCTGAAAATTAGAAATAAAAGGTGCAGACACTCGGTTCACTCATCAGTATGTATCAAATTCCTACTGTGTGTTAGGCATGGAGTATACAGTAGGAGACAAAGCCCTTGCTTGGCAGGAGCTCACATTATAGCCTGAAGGAACACACGCTAAATAGACGCACCTCTCAGTGGAGATCACTTGGAACAGAAAATGAAGCAGGGGCGTAGGAGAGAGAGTAACCTAGGGCTCCTGTGGGCATGGAGCACTGTCAGAGAAGGTCATATCTGAGCTGAAAGTGAGCAGAGTGAGGATTAGGGAAAGGATTCCAGATAGAAGGCACTGCCAGCTCTCAGGGCCTGAGTTGTATCTGAAGAATATCAAACAAGCAAGGTAGATGGAGACAGGAAATAAGAGCAGATGGTACGTGAAGCGGGGCTTGGCAGAGGCCCAGTTAGGCGGGATCCCTGGTCATGGTGAAGACTGTGGGTGTTAGTCTAAGTGTAAAGAAGCTACTGGAGCATTATGGGCAGGGAAGTGGCATCATCTGATTTCCACGTGCAACTGATGCTTTGGTTCAGCCTGGAGAGTGGATCAGGGCTGGGGAGATGGTGGGAGCTGCTGCTGTGGCACAGACAGTGGTGATGGTAACTGATAAGCTGATGAGCTGGTGCTGTGTTTTAAAAGAAGAAAGGCCATGACTTGCTGATGTGGAAAGCGAGGGAGAGAGAAGAACGAAGGATGAGTCTCCTGGTTTTGATTGAGCAACTGGATGCCTGATAGTCTAGGGATAAACATTTAAGAGTTCTATTTTAGCCCTGTTAAATTTGAGGTGGCTTATCCAAGATGTTCAAGGAAGCAATTGAATATATGAATACGTTTGGAGTTCAAGACTGCTAATATAGGACTTCCCTGGTGGTCCAGTGGTTAAGAATACCACTTTCAATACAGGGGACAAGGATTCAGTCCCTGGCTAGAGAATAAGGTCCCATGCCATACAGCATGGCCAAGTAATATTTTTAAGAAAGACTCGTAATAAAATTGGGGATCATAGATGTTTAAATGGTTGTTCTTGAGGATAACCAACATAAACTTTTTAATTGAACAAAGAAATATTCCTACTCATAGGGTGACACTGAGTCGGCTACCTGACTTGTTTGTCTTGAGGCTTCACCAATAAAAACCAGGCAGGGGGTTAGGGAACCCTGCAGGCGGCAGGTAACAAATTAACAGACTGAGTGGTGGAAACAATAGGTAAATTGTTACAACCCAGACCAAGGAGTCTGACACTGGAGACAGGTCAGTTCAGCTGCTCAGTGACTCTCAGGTCTCTGGGTCAGTTCTTCTGTGATTGTCTTTCCCATGTGGCCAGATGGCTGCTGCAGCTCCACAGACCACGCTGGGTCACAGTGTCCAAAGAAAGGAGGAAGGGTGTGGCCAAAACTGGGCACCCAGGCCCTGCCCTCACTGCAGGGGAAGTGGGGGAAGGGATGCCTGGCTTGCATCGTGGGAGGAGCTCGGCTCCCACGAGGAGGTGGGGAGGGATGGTTGTTGGGGAGGCAGTGACTGTCTGCCAGGCCGACCCCAATCCCTCCCTTTATAATTCTGTGGCTCCTTCTCAGGGATGTCAAACCCCGAGGTGATCCGTGCACTGGAGCGTGGGTACCGGATGCCTCGACCAGACAACTGCCCGGAAGAGCTCTACAGCATCATGACTCGCTGCTGGAAGAACCGACCTGAGGAGCGGCCAACCTTTGAATACATCCAGAGTGTACTGGATGACTTCTACACAGCCACTGAGAGCCAGTACCAACAGCAGCCGTGATGGGGGCGGCCAGGCGGGGCCAGGCACTGAGGCCATGCCTGCGCGGTGGCTCCCGGCACCTGGCTCACCCTTCCTGTTCTCAGACACCCACCCTCCCTCCAGCCGCAGTTCCTCATCTGCCAAATGGGTGGGTCGGACTGGACACTCTTTTTGACTCTGGCGATCCACAATCTGAGATTCTCAGGACACTTCCAGTTGACATTTCTATTGCCTGGGACAGCTGGATTCTAGTTACTGCTGCGGTTTGGGTAAAAAACTTTTAAACTGATGAAATAAATATTTAAATAAAAGATCTGACAGCTAAAGGTTTTACTAATAGGTTAGCTTTTCTTGTCTTGCTGGTTTTGGAACATTTGCCTTTTGGTGGATGACAAGTCAAAGGGGGAAGGACTGGCAAAGAGAAGTGGGGTCCAATGCTCCCAGTTTTCTAACTGCCCCCTGAATACTTGCTGGCTGTGTTAGTTTCCTATGGCTTCTGCAACAAATTAGCACAAACTTGGTGGCTTGAAACAAAACAAACGTATTATCTTACAGTTTCAGAGGTCAGAGTCTGAGATGGGCTGGCAGGGTTGCGTGCTTTCTGGAGGCTCCAGGGGTGAATCATTCCCTTGCCTTTTCCAGCTTCCAGAAGCTGCCCACGTTCCTGGTTTCCTTCTGCTCATCACTCCAAATTCTGTTTCTGTCATCACATCTCCTTCTCTGACTCTGAGACCTCCCTCTGTTACTTGTCAGAACCCCTGTAATTACACTAGACTCACCTGGATAAGCTTCGCTGATAGCTCAGTTGGCAAAAAATCTGCCTGCAGTGAAGGAGGGGCCCCAGTTTGATTCCCGGGTTGGGAAGATCCGGTGGAGAAGGGATAGGGTAACCATACCAGTATTCTTGGGCTTCCCTGGTGGCTCAGCTAGTAAAGAATCTGCCTGCAATTCTGGAGACCTGGGTTCGATCCGTGGAGAAGGGAATTGCTATCCACTCCAGCATTCTGGCCTGGAGAATTCCATGGACTGTATAGTCCATGGGGTCGCAAAGAGTCAGACATGACTGAGCAACTTTCACTTTCACCTGGATAATGCAGACTAATTTTCCCATTTTCAGTTTCTTTATCACACTTGTAAAGTCCCTTTTGCCACACCAGATAACATCTTCACAAGTTCCAGGAATTAGGAGGTGGACATTTGTTTTGTTTTGTTTTGGATGGGGACAGACTATTACTCACCTGTCACACTGGATGGGTTTTTGTCTCCGAGGAGCTGCATGTGCCAGGATGACAAGAATGACTTTTCATGATCTGGAACAATGACTCTCCTGCCAAGCCATGTTTTTATGCAAGTTGGTTGGTCTGGATCTCCCCCAGGGCTGGGGGCTGCCTATAGCCCCTGCATTTCCCATGGTCCAGCAGCCGTCACGGTTGTGATGGAATCCTACAGTCCTGCAGTGGAAACGTGGCTGCTGAGAAGTATCCGCTACCCTGAGTGGGAAGCTCTCAGAGGAGGGGAGGGGTTGGGGGAGAGGTAAGAAGGAGGCAGTGGGGCCTTCCTGCATGTTGTCTTAGTTGAAAGTCCCCGGTGGTTAACTTTGTAGAGGGAGTGATAGGAAGAGTTAGATCACGGGATGGGGAGTGAGTGACACCCATCTGTATTCTTGTATCTCCTGAAGGATCTATATCCTTTTGTGATCCACCCACCAGAGTCCCATGGAACCCTATACTGACTTGATTCTGTGCCCCTGAGTAGCTCAGAGTCTAACCTTAGGCACTGGGTGTAAGAACAGTGGAAAATAAAATGTTTTAACTTACGTAGTTCATAATTGAATTTCTCTCTTGCTTCCTGGTTTGGGAATGTGTCTTTGGGTCTCTGAAAGCAAAGCCCAGGGTCCTGTGATAGGAATTTGCAAATATGATTGGTGGCATATTAGATTGCTGTTCAGTAATCCATAAGAGGAGTTTACGTCCCTCCCTACCCCATTGATGTCGAGTTTGGCCATGGGCTTGTCTTAGCCAATGGGATGTTAGCAGATATGATTAAGCAAAGGCTAGAAATGTGCTTGTGTGGCTAGGCTTGCCCTCCAGCCTTTTGACCTAAAACGAACAAAGTCCAGTGAAGATGAGCGACATGTGGAAAAGATCTGGACCCAACCTGCAGCTTCGATTTAAACCCAGCTGAGGACAACCTTGATCAACTGACACCCAGCTGTCCTATGGGCATGTGAGAGAGAAGGAAATGCTTATTATTATAAGCCTTTGAGTTCTGGGGTTGTTTTGTTATGTGGCCTTATTATAGAAATATATGATTGAGACATGGTCTCAAAAGGCAAAATCTAAATGGACAAGATCAAGGGATCAGTTCCTGCCCACCTGCTCTTTCCGTTTACACTGCCCTCTGACCCCCACGAGCCTACACTCTGATTTATCCCTTTGGTCACAGGAAAGCCTGATGAAAACATAGGGATAGGCACAGCACCAGAAGTATTCTCCATGAAAGAAAAACACTGACAAACTGGAATTTATTAAAATTAAGACTCTGCTCTAAAATATTTAAAGTAAATGAAAAGCTCCAGTCTGGAAGAAAATATTTGCAAAACACATATCTGATAAAGGACTGATAGCCAAAATATACAGAGAATTCTTTAAAAATTCAACAATAAGGAAACAAACAACCCAATTTAAAAAGTGGGCAAAAGACCTAAACAGGCACCTCAAGAAGAAGATAAACAGATGGAAAATGAGCACATGAAGGATGCTCAGCATCATACGTCGTTCAGCTCAGCTCAGTCGCTCAGTCGTGTCCGACTCTCTGCCACCCCATGAATCGCAGCACACCAGGCCTCCCTGTCCATCACCATCTCCCGGAGTTCACTCAGACTCATGTCCATCGCGTCCGTGATGCCATCCAGCCATCTCATCCTCGGTCGTCCCCTTCTCCTCCTGCCCCCAATCCCTCCCAGCATCAGAGTCTTTTCCAATGAGTCAACTCTTTGCATGAGGTGGCCAAAGTACTGGAGTTTCAGCTTTAGCATCATTCCTTCCAAAGAAATCCCAGGGTTGATCTCCTTCAGAATGGACTGGTTGGATCTCCTTGCAGTCCAAGGGACTCTCAAGAGTCTTCTCCAACACCACAGTTCAAAAGCATCGATTCTTCGGCGCTCAGCTTTCTTCACAGTCCAACTTTCACATCCATACATGACCACAGGAAAAACCATAGCCTTGACTAGGCGGACCTTAGTCGGCAAAGTAATGTCTCTGCTTTTGAATATACTATCCAGGTTGGTCATAACTTTTCTTCCAAGGAGTAAGCGTCTTTTAATTTCATGGCTGCAGTCACCATCTGCAGTGATTTTGGAGCCCAAAAAAATAAAGTCTGACACTGTTTCCACTGTTTCCCCATCTATTTCCCATGAAGTGATGGGACCGGATGCCATGATCTTCGTTTTCTGAATGTTGAGCTTTAAGCCAACTTTTTCGCTCTCCTCCTTCACTTTCATCAAGAGGCTTTTTAGCTCCTCCTCACTTTCTGCCATAAGGGTGGTGTCATCAGCATATCTGAGGTTATTGATATTTCTCCCGGCAATCTTGATTCCAGCTTGTGTTTCTTCCAGTCCAGCGTTTCTCATGATGTACTCTGCATATAAGTTAAATAAGCAGGGAGACAATATACAGCCTTGACGTACTCCTTTTCCTATTTGGAACCAGTCTGTTGTTCCATGTGCAGTTCTAACTGTTGCTTCCTGACCTGCATACAGATTTCTCAAGAGGCAGGTTAGGTGGTCTGGTATTCCCATCTCTTTCAGAATTTTCCACAGTTTATTGTGATCCACACAGTCAAAGGCTTTGGCATAGTCAATAAAGCAGAAATAGATGTTTTTCTGGAACTCTCTTGCTTTTTCCATGATCCAGCGGATGTTGGCAATTTGATCTCTGGTTCCTCTGCCTGTTCTAAAACCAGCTTGAACATCAGGGAGTTCACGGTTCACATATTGCTGAAGCCTGGCTTGGAGAATTTTGAGCATTACTTTACTAGCGTGTGAGATGAGTGCAATTGTGCGGTAGTTTGAGCATTCTTTGGCATTGCCTTTCTTTGGAATTGGAATGAAAACTGACCTTTTCCAGTCCTGTGGCCACTGCTGAGTTTTCCAAATTTGCTGGCATATTGAGTGCAGCACTTTCACAGCATCATCTTCCAGGATTTGAAACAGCTCAACTGGAATTCCATCACCTCCACTAGCTTTGTTCTTAGTGATGCTTTCTAAGGCCCACTTGACTTCACATTCCAAGATGTCTGGCTCTAGATGAGTGATCACATCCTCATGATTATCTGGGTCGTGAAGATCTTTTCCTGGGAGGGTAAAGGGAGACAAAAAGCAATTAATCTGTGGCATCAAGTTCTTCTTTGGACACCTCTAATCATGACCTAAAATTATCTCTGAGCATGGCTCCCACAGTGGGGACAAACTTCTGATCACCCAGCTCTGCCAGGTTTGGTAGAGCTGGACCTTCTTTACTCTGCAGACAACTTGCTGTGTGACCATGTCACTTCCCCTCTCTGGCCTCATGGATTATGTGACCCCCTACAGCTTCCCTTGGGGCTCAGATGGTAAAGAGTCTGCCCACAATGCAGGAGACCCACATTTGATCCCTGGGTTGGGAAGATCCCTTGGAAAAGGAAATGACAACCCACTCCAGTATTCTTGCCTAGAGAATTCCATGGACAGAGGAGCCTGGCGGGCTACCGTCCATAGAGTCACAAACAGTTGGACACGACTACACTTTCACTTTCAGGTTCTTCAAGAGATGTCTTTGAGGAACCCAACTCGGGTTGGAACTTTGCCTTGTTTTGTTCTACCTTTAGGTTGCTTGGGTTGGTGGAACATCCCACAGTTTCAAAGGAATCATGAATTTCTTGAGTTTCCTGGGAGGTCATGAGGCTTCTGATTCACTTTCCTCACTAGGGTAGGAATATCACCGTCCTCCTCCTTCCTTGTCACCTGCTTCTCTCTGTTTAGCTCTGGTTATGGCCTTTTCCTTACTTCCCTGATGGCTCAGAGGGTAAAGCGTCTGTCTGCGATTCAGGAGACCCGGGTTCGATCCCTGGGTTGGGAAGATCCCCTGGAGAAGGAAATGGCAACCCACTCCAGTACTATTGCCTGGAGAATCCCATGGACGGAGGAGCCTGGTGGGCTACAGTCCATGGGGTCACAAAGCGTCGGACACGACTGAGCGACTTCACTTCACTTCACACTCACAGTGGCCTTTTCCTTGCTAGGTAACTCTTGTTGGAAGTTTCCTTAGAATGAGCATACATCTTCCTCTTTGCAGTGTGCTCATTGGTCCTGCCTTCCAGTGCAACTCAGAGCCAAGCCACTCTGCCTTATCAAGCACACTGAATGTGTACCATCCTTAGTCCTTAATGCCGTCGTCACTGTAGCACCCTGCCATGAGTTGAGTATTAGTTTCCTAGTTTCTTCTTACAAATCAGAAACCTGAGACTCAGAGTTTAAAAACTTGCCCAAAGTCACACAGCTAGGAAGTGATGGGTCAGGACTTGAATTCATATCTGTATGACCCCCAGAACCTGTGTTTTTTCCACTGTACCCATGGTTCTCAACGTGTGATCCCAAGACAAGTTCCAGCATCTCTTGGGAACTTATTAGAAGAGCGGATTCTCAGGCCCTGCTCCAGAACCACCAAAGAAGACATTCTGGGAGGTTAGACCCAGGAATCAGCTTTAATAACCCCTCCTGGTGATTTCCTTGCCTGCTCAAGTTTCAGAACCACTGCCTACCGTTTCTGCTCCCCAACCTGGCTGCTGCTTCTGTTCACATTTGACCAAGAATTTATAGGTGACTTCACTTATCCTTGTTAGTTGTCAAATCTAGGGCTGAACATTACAATGTCTCTGGAGCAGAAATGTGCTGCACACATATACACCCTCCCCCCAAACACATACACGTATTCTGTTACCAGAGTAATCTTTACAACTGCAGATATTCCTCTCCTCCTTAAAGTTCTTCAGAGTTTCCCTAGTGCACAAAGGACAAAGCCCAGACTCGTCAGTGTGGCTTTGTGTGATGTATCCCTTACGTACCTTCCAGCCTCCTGTCTGCACAGACCTATTCATGCTTTCGACTCACAGGATGATCCATGAACTAGAAGTGTTGTCATCGCCTGTGAGCTTNTCTTCAGAGTTTCCCTAGTGCACAAAGGACAAAGCCCAGACTCGTCAGTGTGGCTTTGTGTGATGTATCCCTTACGTACCTTCCAGCCTCCTGTCTGCACAGACCTATTCATGCTTTCGACTCACAGGATGATCCATGAACTAGAAGTGTTGTCATCCCCTGTGAGCTTGTGAGAAATACACTCTCCACCCCTACCTCTAGGCCTGTGGAATCAGACTGCCTTTTAACAACCCCTCCAGGTGATCTGTATGTACATCAAAGTTCCAGTAGCACCAGCCTACACCTCACCTGCCAAAAACTCCTTATGGTTGCCCCCAGGCCTTTGTCCCTGTGTTTCACTCTTTATGCAGCACTCCCCCCTTCCCTCTCCTTTCCTTTGGAGGAGACTTGAATGCTTAGATTGACACCGCACCCCTCCAAGACTGGGCGGGCTTGTTGCTGCTCTTGTGTACTCCATACCCTCTTGGCTGCTAGGATAAGAGATTAGGCCCTCCATAGCAACTGGGACCTAGCATTGCAATTGGCTGATGACTCATCTGTCCCCCAACTGGCTCGTGGGGGTGCCTTCTGTGAGGCTGGTATAGTGCCTGACAAATAGGTGCTCCATGCAGGGAACTCCTTTCTGTTCTGGTTAGAGCATAGACCTTGGAGAGAGACTGCTCTCATCTCTGAAATGAGAACAATAAGAGTCTCTGCCTCATATGGTGGTTGTGAAGATTAATTGCATTGTTGCATGAAAAGAACCTAGAACTGTGCCTGGCACATGGTCAGTGTCCAGCAAATGTTAGCTGGCATTGTTATCACTGTCATCATTACATGTGCATCATCTTATAATGCAGCTCACCTTCCTGAAAGGAGCATACTGTTTCTCTACATTCTGATCTTGAGCAAGTTATATAATCTCTGGGTCTCAGGTTAATGGGCAGTCATCTAGGAAATGGTGATAGAAATCCCCAGGTCGTGGTAGTTGTGAGAATGATGTGAGTCAGTGTTTGTAAAGTGCTGAGCACAAAGCGGGGACTTGGCACATGGAAGAGGCTGTACCACAGTGCCTTGTACTTACTTTTAGGTGCTTAGTGACTCTGTGGCTTCCTGTTACTTTTTAATGTTGTTTTCCACCAAGGTGAGTATTTTCCATCTTTTTGTTTGGTTGTTTTTTTTGTGTGTACTTGCTCCATTGGTTTGAGACTTTGGAATAAAAGTATATTGAAGTCTTCCAGGATTTGCTTTTCATTCTTCTGCAACCTGAGGTCTCATAGAGCCCTTCAGTTCCGATGGGCAGTGTCTCTCTGCTAAGATTAGAGGACTCTGTTACAGAAGAACTGGAGTAACTTCCTAGATTTAATTGGCTTGATAGCCATAAGAGATTACAATCATCTGCCCTGGCCTCAGTTGACAGTTATCAGATAAGGCAAGTCTGGTGTTGAGCTTCCTAGGAAGGAAAATTTAGAACACACACACACACACATATATATATTCAGTTCAGTTCAGTCGCGTCCAACTCTTTGCGACCCCATGAATTGCAGCATGCCAGGCCTCCCTGTCCATCACCAACTCCCAGAGTTCACTCAAACTCACGTCCATAGAGTCGGTGATGCCATCCAGCCATCTCAACCTCTGTCATCCCCTTCTCCTCCTGCCCCCAATCCCTCCCCGCATCAGAGTCTTTTCCAGTGAGTCAACTCTTTGCATGAGGTGGCCGAAGTACTGGAGTTTCAGTTTTAGCATCATTCGTTCCAGAGAAATCCCAGGGCTGATCTCCTCTAGAATGGAGTTCTAGAATGGAGATCTGGTTGGATCTCCTTGCAGTCCAAGGGACTCTCAAGAGTCTTCTCCTATATATATATATATATTTAAATTTTATTGAAGTATAGTTGATTTACAGTGTTGTATTAATTTCTGCTATACAGCAGAGTGATTCAGTTATACATATATATTATTTTTCATTATGGTTTATCACAGGTTATTGAATATAGTTTCCTGTGTGGTACAGTGGGAAACTCCCAATCCTGTCTTCCCTCTTCCCCATTGGCAGCTACTGGTCTGTTCTCTGTGTCTGCGAGTCTGTTTCTGTTTTGCAGATATGTTCACTTGTGTCATATTTTAGATTCCACTTGTGATAACATATGGTATTTGTCTTTCTCTTTCTGACTTACTTCACTTAGTGTGATAATCTCTAGGCCCATCCATGTTGCTGCAGATGGCATTATTCCATCCTTTTTGTGGCTGCGTAATATTCCATTGTCTGAGTGTGCGTGCGTGTGCATGCGTGTGAGTGTGTGCACGCATGTGCGTGTGCATACACCACATCTTTATCCGTCCATCTGTCAGTAGACACTTAGGTTGCCTCCATGTCTTGACCATTGTCAATGGTGCTGCTGTCAATATGGGGTGAATGGATCTTTTTGAATTACAGTCTTTTTCTGGATATGTATCTAGGAGTGGGATCGCTGGATCATAAGGAAACGATTTTTAGTTTTTTGAGGAACCTTCATGCTATTTCCCATAGTGAATGCACCAGTTTTCATTCCCACGGCCACCAGCACTGTAGGAGGCAGAACACATATTTTCGATTAGCAAGAAATCATGATGTTAACTGTGGGCTTTTCATATGTGGCCTTTATTGTATTGAGGTAAATTCCTTTTATGGGCTTCCGTGGTGGTTCAAACAGTAAAGAATCTGCTTGCACTGTAGGATACCTGGGTTGGATCCCTGGGTTGGGAAGATCCTCTGGAGGAGGGCATGGCAACCCACTCCAGTATTCCTGCCTGGAGAATCCCATGGATAGAGGAGCCGGGTGGGCTCTGTTCCATGTGGTTGCAAAGAGTCAGTTATACCTTTTTTTTTACTTTGAGAATTTAAATCATGAATGGATGTTGAACTTTATTAAATGCTTTTTCTGAGTCTGTTGAAAAGTTTGGGTTTTTTTCTCTCATTTTGTTAATGTAGTTTATCACATTGATTGACTTAAATTTGTTGAACCATCCTTATATGGTGAGATTAAGTCCCACTTGATCTTGGTGTCGGGTACTTTTAGTGAGGTGTGAGATCCAATTTGCTGGCATGTGGTTGAGAATTTTTACATCTGTGTTCATCCAGGGTACTAACCTATAGCCTGGTTTTCTTGTGGTGTCTTTGTCTGCTTTGGGTATGAGGGTGCTACTCATGAGTTTGGAAGTGTTCCCTCTTGTATTTTTGGAGGAGTTTAAGGATTAGTATTAACTCTTCTTTCAATGTTTGTTAGACTTTACCTTTCAAGCCATCTAGTCCTGTACTTTTCTTTGCTGGGAGATTTTTGGTTACTGGCTCAGTCTCCGTTTTATTCAGTTTGTTGCCCTATAAACGCTCCCCATAGAACCTTATCCTTGTTATTTCTTAGGCTTCTGTTGTAATGTCTCCTCTTTCATTTCTGATTTTGAGTTTTCTTCTCCTTAGTGTTGCTAAGGGTTTGTCAGTATTAGCTTTTCAATAAACCAACACAGTTCTGTTATTTTTTCCCTATTTTTAAAAAAGTCTCTTTTTAATTTATTTCTACTCTAATCTTATTTCCTTACTTCTTCTAACTTGGGCTTAGTTTGTTCTTTTCCTGGTTCCTCAAGGTGTAAAGCTGGTATGTTTTTTAATCCATTCAGCCACTCTGTGCCTTTTGATTCCGAATTTAATCCATTCACTCTCCAGGTTAATCTAATGTGCATCATGGTTGAGAACCACTATCTTAGATGTACAGATAGGCTGTGGACATAATAGATGTCTCAAAGAGTCTCAAAGCAGGTCCTTGGATGGGTGGGAGGTACCACGAACTCCTTAAATTTGAGGATTTGAAAATAAATCAGTTATCAAGGGGATATAGCTAAGATTAAGAACCATAGTATTCAACCTCTATGCGAGTGAAGTTTTATGTTTTTATAGATTAGAGGTTGCTTGATGCTTATTATTAGCTTGTTTGATAAGGGTTTATTGAGTAGTCACATCAAGAAAGCCAGACAAGTGATTTATGTAGGTGGAGAGAGAGCAGATACTTAAACCGTGATACAGCATGAAAAGAGCTAATAGTGGTGTGTTAAACAAGTACAGATTTAAATATTTGTCAAGTAACTTAAGTAGCCGTCTTTGAACATATATAGATGTGAAAGTTCATTTGGGTATTGGGTAGTTTCCAATTTCTTGCCTTTAGTGTTGTCATAGAGATATTCACAGAGAGCCTTAAAAAATAAGGAAGAAAGAGAATAATTCCTCCTGTGGAGATCTGAGGAGTTCTTGAAGGAAGAAACATGACCTACACGGGACCTCCGAGTGAGAGCAAGTGTCGGAAACACCCTGAGCAAAGCCCCTGAAGGCAGCCTCACTTGGGCAAGTCTGCTCACCAAAGACAGGGACAACCTTAGGGTCTTCCTGAGGGCTTAGAAAGAAACAGTGGGAGCTGCTGATGGAAAAATATCTTGGAGCCAGCAGGTGGAGTTCCTTCCATACCAAGCTAGAATTGGCTCTAACCTAGGCGTTTGAAACAGTGATGTTTTCTTTTGCCTAATTTATTTCATTATTTTTCTTAATTGGTATAAATTTGTATAATCCCCTAAGAAAAACTGGAAAATACAGATCTGTTGTGCTTAGTCACTCAGTCATGTCCAACTATTTGCTGCCACGTGGACTGTAGCTTGCCAGGCTCCTCTGTCCATGAGGATTCTCCTGTCAAAAATACTGGAATGGGTTGCAATGCCCTCCTGCAGGGCATCTTCCCAACCCAGGGATCAAACTTAGGTCTTCCTCATTGCAGGCAGACTCTTTACCATCTGAGCCATCAGGAAAGCCCAATTACAGATATACAAAAAAGGAAAACATTGCCTCATTTTCTCAAACATAACTTTAAAAAGAGGAGCAGATCTTGCTGAGCAGGGTTCTATTCCCTAATTTTTCTACTTAAATCTAAAGCTCAGATATTCCTGCTGAAAAAATACATCATCCTATTTAATGACTACAAAGGATACCCCATAATTTGACCCATTCCACTAATATTGGATATTTTACTGTTGTAAGTTATGAACTATTTCACTATTTTAAATAATCCCGTGGTGAATGTTCTTTTATGTACATTTTGGCATTTTGGCATATTGGCATATTTTTCTGAACATATCTAGAAGTATTGGGTTGTCCAAGTTCATTCGAGTTTCCTGTCCTAGCAGGGTCAAAGAGTGTGCAATTCTGGGGGTCTTTTGTTACAGAGTATCAGACTGCCCCCCCCCAAATGTTTCAGTTTGTAATCCCTCCAGCCATATGAGAATATCAAAGCAGTGGCATTTTAATAGCTAAAACTAACAGTATCATCTTGGTATGGTCATTAATTCTAAACCAAATTTCTGAATTGCTTTTGGTTGCAAAAATATTAAGAATCTGGCATATTATGGAAATCATCCTTTGCCATGTTTCACCTGTTGGTTCTTCCTCTAAGATAAATTGTTCTGTGGTTTGTTGATGGTATCTGGATTACCTGTTTTCTGTATCATTTCAAATTTAGAGTTAGCTTATTATTTTTGACTTTTGGATGACAGCGTTTATATGCCAGTAGTACAGGATTTGTCTTTCTTGCATTTTATTAACTGGAATTCAGGTTCAGAGAGGAATTAGAGGAAAAGAAAGGAAAGGATTTATTTCTCTCACACGAAAGCATGCACAGTCTAAGGACTGCCCCGTGAGGCCTAGCAAAGAGAGAGAGCTGGCATCTCCTGATGACTGTTCAAGCGGAGGAAGTCCTCCACTTGATGGAGAGGAGGCTGGATGCTGGTAAGCAGCCCACAGTCAGTAGGCTTTCTGTCACAGAAAGAAAGAGTAAAAGTCTGTTGTTGTCGTGTCAAGGCAGGCCCTTACTTCTGAATGCTTCCCTTTGTACGTGCATAGAATATCTCCAGAGGGATTTTCAAGGAACTGGTGCTAGCGGTTGTCTGTAGGGAGCGGAAGAAGGAGGAAGATTTGTTTTTCATCGTTGTACCCATTTTACTGTTTGAATTATTTACTGTGTATGTTTTACTTTTTCAAAATGTTTTAAAATCTAGTTATTTTTTTAAAAACTCTCTTACCCATGGTTATGCAATGTGTTAACGTTAGGGGAGACTGGGTGAGGAGGCCATTTAGACAGCTAGTCAGTGGGGGCTTCTCTAAGGACTTGAGAGGGGCCTGAATGAAATAAGGGGATTGGACACGAGCCAGGCAGGCATCTGTGGGAAGGACATTCTGGAGGAGGGAACGGTGAAGGTGATGGCCCGGAGGGTGCAGAAGGGCTCACCCTCAAGAAACAGTAAGAAGGCCAGTGTAGCTGGAGTCGAGGTGGAATATGGAGGTGGTGGGGTCAGGACGGTTTTGGAGATGGCTTGTAGAAAAATACATTGGTAAATACAAGCTTCCTGACACCGGGAGCCCATTGCCGTGTAGAGAAGCGGAATTAACAGGGCGCTGTGAGCTTTGTCTCCCATTGGCCTGTGGGACAGTGATACACGTGAAACAGTGACAGGAACATTGCTGCAGGAGTGGGGAGCCCTGGCTCCTGTATTCGTTTGCCCTGATGTTAATTACCGTGCTCAGTTTGCAGCTCATTTCTGGAAGTGCAGAATCTGCCTTGTATCCCTTTGGGGGACGTTTAGGTGGCAGTTCTTGGGGAGGTGCTCAGCTTCTCAGAGTGGAGGTAAGATGGGGTCACTTCGGCAGACATGACGGTGCCGCAAAGGGCTGCTCACTTCTTGCCCTGGTCTGACTGCTGCCTCTCTTCTTCCAAGCAGGACTGGTTGCTGTGGTCCCTACTGCTCTCCTCGCTCACGTGTGACACAGGGGCCTTCTATGTTCCCGGGGTTGCACCAATCAACTTCCACCAGAACGATCCCGTTGAGATCAAGGTAAGTGTGTTCCGGGTCTGAGGGCGCCTCTGTGCTGGGCCAGGGACCTGGCTGCAGGAGCACAGTGAGCGGTCATGTCCCTCCTGTGGTTGCAGAGATCACAGACCAGTCAGCCTGAGAGCAAGAGGGTCCCCAGCTCAGAGCTGGAAGGAGTCCGTCCCCGGGGCCCCGCAGTTGCAGGATCTCCTGCTGTCCGCCTCCCTCTGGGACTCTGCTCTCTGACTCTGTGCTCCCTCTGTGTTCCCTCTGTGTTCCTCTCTCTCCTTCTCTTTCTGGCTCTGGCTCTGTTTCTGTTTCTTCCTGTGTCTTTCTTTCTCTACTTTCACTTTCACAGGCGTCTCCATGTCTTTCTCCTATACTCACTTCTGTGTCTTTCTGTCTCTCTTTCTGTGTCTCTGTCTCTCTACCTGCCTCCTCTTCGGTGATGTTTCTGCCTCCCTTTGGGGGCTGTTCCATCCTCCTCTGGGCTTCCCAGGTGGTGCAGTGGTAAAGAATCTGCCGGCCAAGCAGGAGACTCGAGTTCAGTCCTTGGGTCAGGAAGATCCCCTGGAGAAGGCAATGGCAACCCACTCCAGTATTCTTGCCTGGGAAATCCCATGGGCAGAGGAGCCTGGCGGGCTTCAGTCCCTGCGGTCGCAAGGAGTTAGATGCGACTGCACACACATGCACGCACATCCTCCTCTGTGTCACCAGCTTTCTCTGCATAATTCATATCATATGTGTGTACGCAGCCTATTATGGATTCCGTTTTTTCAGTTTTAGCTTCTACCAGGATACTGTGGTTTAGTATTTCTTAACTATGCACTGCTTATCTGAGTGGTGGTATATGAGATGATTTTAAGTTGCTGACAAATATATTTCAATAACTGTTTTATTTTACTTATACTAGAAAATATAACCATTACTTCAGCTTATGATTTCATGACTGTCGTTGTTGATTTTCCATTTTTAATCACGATAAAATGTTTGTTTCTTAAATGAGTGTATTTATCTAAAAATGAATCATACCCAAGCAAATAGTAGAATAAATGTTAGGTAGATAGGGCAAGTCAGTACATGAATGATTAGGGTTTGGAAAGCATTGTCCTAAATCAGAGTCCAGGCCACCTCACTTCTTCAGCTGAAGTGCCCAGTTCTGTGTCAGTCACTTGTGACAGGGATTATGGGAGAGTCATTTAAAAATACGATTGATCAGGGGTAGTGGACAGGCTGACACCTTGGTTAATGTCTCCTATAACAACAGACTCTGAGTGGCATTCTCAAAGCCCCAGTTAGGGCAGGGGGTTGATGGTGGACCTTTTCATATTTCATTTTCCCCAGAATCAAACTCTAAGGTGGAGCTCTGCTACATGAGATTTATTGTCTAGGCACCCAGGGTTGGCACTTGTGAGGGAATGAGGGAAGCAGGACTGAGAAGAGGGAGACCTTGAGTAGCAGAGTCCCTTGGAAAACTCTGGCACTGCAGCGGCTGGCCCTGCAAAGCTGTCTTACATTAAGGCGCGAGGACCAGCCACCAGGGAGGGCTGCGACCTTGTACCAGAGCTCCCAGCTAAAGGAACTCCCCTCTCCGTTCAGTTCAGTCGCTCAATCGTGTCTGACTCTGCGACCCCATGAACCACAGCATGCCAGGCCTCCCTGTCCGTCACCAACTCCTGGAGTCTACCCAAACCCATGTCCATTGAGTCGGTGATGCCATCCAACCATCTCATCCTCTGTCGTCCCCTTCTCCTGCCCTCAGTCTTTCTCAGCATCAGGGTCTTTTCAAATGAGTCAGCTCTTTGCATCAGGTGGCCAAAGTATTGGAGTTTCAGCCTCAGCATCAGTCCTTCCAATGAACACTTAGGACTGATCTCCTTTAGGATGAACTGGTTGGATTTCCTTGCAGTCCAAGGGACTCCCAAGAGTCTTCTCCAACACCACAGTTCAAAAGCATCGATTCTGCGGCACTCAGCTTTCTTTATAGTCCAACTCTCACATCCAGACATGACCACTGGAAAAACCATAGCCTTGACTAGATGGACCTTTGTTGGCAAAGTAATGTCTCTGCTTTTTAATATGCTGTCTAGGTTGGTCATAACTTTCCTTCCAAGGAGTAAGCCATCACCCAAATACAACTGCTCCTAATGCTTCTGGATATTTTTCTTAGTCTTTTTCTCTGTGCAGTGTTTACAGTGTAGTATACTTGGCATTCTCGCACTTCCATAAACCCCCAGCTTCTTGACTATATCAGTTCCCCATAGGCAAAATAGTTGAAATTTTTAGTAGTCCTTCAAATCCTTAGTAATTCCGTAAAAAGGGCTAGAAAAACTTGTAAAGTTATGAAAATAAATTTTGCTCCTAAAATGTATGTTTCTTACTTCATTATTGTGTTCTCGGGAAACCACATCTCTACTGATCTGTGCAAAAGCAAAGCAGTGAGCTTGTAAGAAAATGCAGTTTTCATCCTAAGCATCACAGTGTTCAAAAGGGAGAGCAGAAGACCAGAGGGTCCTGAAGGGCTGGGACGGGCTGTCGTGTTCTACACAGGCCTTTGTTTGCCACCGCATTTTGGGGATTTGCAAAATTATAAATTGCTACATGTCATGCTTACTTGGGGCATTAGATTCAAGCAACTTTGCATTATCTAGGGGGAGTTAACTGATTTAGAGGTTAAAAATATGATACATTTGTGGAAAATCGAAAACTACCACCAATCAAGTTCTAGAAGGTCTGGAATTTTATCTTTTTTGGTTACTGCTGTGTCACCAGCTCCTAGTATATACCCTGGCAGGGTGGGTAAATACATATGATGAATTACTGTTAGAAAGTGCATTTAGAACTATGTAGTGAAACAAGCAAAGGCACCATTCCTTGTGTTGCATTGCTGTGAGCATCCCTCTTCTTTGGAAGTCCGTTTGTAATTTTGGAGAGCAATAATCAAAGTAACACTTACTGAGGATTATTTACATGCCAGGCATTATGCATGGCTTAGCTCAAGATGCCCCCATCAAGAGTCCTCTGAGGCAGATAACTGTATATTTTAGAGATTTACTGAACATTTTACAGTTATGAAAACTGAGGCCCAAGGAAATGAACCGTCTTGCCCAAGGACACATTTTAAGAGAAACATAGGGTTAGTTTCAGAGCCTAGCTCTTCACCACTGCAGGACCCTTCCTCCCAGTGCCTCAGCCAGAAGTCCCCTCCAGAGCAAAGCTTGTGATGTGGGGAAGGCTGGGTGGTTCTGGCTTCAGTCCTGCCAGGCTGGGTATGTGAGAATATACATGTGGGTGGGAAGAGAGAGGGCGGGAGGGGACGTAAAGGTGAGACTGTCTCTTTGTAATGTGGATTCTTTTTTGATTGTCCAGGAGGACAGAATATTATGAGACACAAAATAATAGGCAGTTATAACAGATAATAACTTTTTGATTATTTTGCTTCAAGCAATTTATGAAATGCTTCATAGAGGCCCCCAATTCTCAATCCAACATCTTAAAAAAGCTCTGAAACCAGGGTTTTTCTAAATTCATTATAGACAAGACCTGACCTGAATTTTTTTATTGACTTTATTTGTCCCATTTAGTATGATTATTTTTACATTTCTTTGTACAAACAGTCATTGAATGTGGGGTGCTATCCAGATTCAGCCGGGAGGTGTTATAAAACCATGGTATGTTATACCACATTGCTCTCTTAAAATTAGAAAAATTCCTAATTCCAAAGCAAGAGTTTTAAGTAAGGATTGGACCTGGATTTTAAAAATTATTTATACTTTCAGATGGCGTATAAGGAATGGTCAATAGAGTCTAAACAGCAAAGATAATTTTAGTTGCATTTAAAATTTATTTTTTGCAACATTTTGATTGGTTCTGTTTTATCCGTGTTTTGGGGAGTAGTCTGTGGCTGTCAGTGTTTCCAGAGCTACATTCTTGCATCAGTTCCTAAATGTGCTCCTTCATGGTCTTCTTAAACTTCATCTTTAATGGTTGCATAATATTTAATTGAATGACTAGTTTATGATTTATTGACCAGTTTCCCATAATGGAGCTTTTAGCTGTTTTTCTGCTTTTTTTCCTCTCTTTTTCCATTGTGCAAACATTTGGTGAGCACCTACTATATGCCTAGATCTGTAGGCACAGTGGTTACATAGGTGAGCAAGATACATATGGTCCTTGCCCTCATGAACCTTATATCTTAAATTCCAGTAGGGGAGGCTGATTTCTTTGGGTGAAAAAAAATCAAATAATTATATTTTATCAGACATGCTTTCACAAAGATAACTAGGAGTGTTGAAGTAGAGGAAGTGGGGGAATTCCTTTGGTAAGATGATTAGGAAAGGACTCAAAGGTGAAGAATTTCAGCTGAAACCCCAGTGGCTCAGCAGTAGACAATCTGCCTGCAGTGCAGGAGGAGACAGGGGTTCGATCCCTGGGTCAGGAAAATCCCCTGGAGAAGGGAATGGCAACCCATTCCAATACTCTTGTCTGCAGAATTCCATGGACAGAGGAGCCTGGCTGGCTACAGTCCACGGGGTCTCAAAGAGTTGGACACGACTGAAGAGACTGAACGTGCACATGTGAGAAGGAGCCAGAATCAAGCCAGGAGGAGCAGGGTTCCAAGCTGCAGGCAGGAGGGGATGGGTCAGGCTCAAGAACATAGAGGCAGAAGGCCACTGTGGTTAGGAATGAGGAGCGAGCTCTTTGTTCCTGAAGTGTTTTCCCTCATTTGGAGTTACTTCCTTAGGAAAGATACCCAGAAGTGAAATTACAGGGTCAAAGAATATCAACACGTTAAGGACTCTGAGTATATATTGGATTTGGTTGTAATTTTAAACAAAATCTATAATGCCGTCTGGAACTAGTGAGCTGTGAAATAATTCAGAATTGTCGAGTATATTTATAGTGTACCACAGTTGTGTCTGCTGCCGTTAGTTTGCTTTTTAGATAATAATACTGAGTATACTGAAGATGAATGGGTACCAGGGAGGATTGTAGAAAGTGCTCTTGAGGAATAATGGCCTCTCCTCTCCCATCAGGCTGTGAAGCTCACCAGCTCTCGCACCCAGCTACCTTACGAATACTACTCGCTGCCCTTCTGCCAGCCCAACAAAATAACCTACAAGGCAGAGAATCTGGGTAAGTTCTTCTCTGGCACTGCTGTTACCCTGTCCCAAAGAGGGACTCAGGTCTTTCCATAATGATGATAGCAGTTAACCCTTAGATAGCACATACTGTGTGCTGGATGCCATTCTACATAGTTTGTTTATATATTAGCTCGTTTAATCTTCATAACATCCCGAAGGAGTTAGTTGTATTTTTTCCTATTTTTACAGATTAAGTAACTTGTCACTGGTTATACTGTAAATTAATAGCTAAGCTGGGCTTGGAATCTGTGTAGTCAGGCTTCAGAGTTGGAGCCCTTGGCCACTGTTCAGACCGGTTCTTCCTGATTTCCAGATATCCCCTTCTGTTTCTCATGGCTTCTGTAACCTGCTCTCCTTTTAATTAAGAGTGAGTGATTATCTCTGGCCCTGATGGAAGCATACATCACTATAGTTCTTGCTAAGCTGTTCAGGCCTTGCCTCAAATAATGTGTGAAGCAGCCACCAGAGTGTCTGGCATATGTATTCATAAATAGCAGCCATTTTACTTTAATTCAAATAATTCTTCATTTGGTAGAATTTCAGGCTTAAAAGATGTTTGGAGGACTCTATTGAGGACATGATTATTAGTACTTTGTGCCTGTCTCACTTCAAGTCCAGGAGATAAAAAATTGGAAGGATGTCCCTCCACCCCCCGACTTTGAGAAAATGAAGAGAGTTTCCTCTTCTCTTACAGCTTAGGGAGGGGGAAGGAGAGAACTGGTTATTGAGCAAGCCCCTAAAAGGGCCGCCTTCTCCATCAGGGCTGCACATGGTTCTGCTGTTTCCAGAGCCTCTAGCCAGCATCTGTACCTCCTGTTGGGTATTGGGCATCCCAGGCCAGCTGGGGCAGACCTTGACCTAAAGCAGGCACCACTGCCAGTCCCCAAGTCTCCCCTGATGCTTTTGAACAGAGGTTGATCTCAGGGCCCTGGCTGCTCCTGCTTACCTGCTGCCTACCCTTCTTTTCCTGTTTTTTAAAAATAATTTCCTTGTTATTTACTTCCGGCTGCACTGGGTCTCTGTTGCTGTATGCAAGCTTTCTCTAGTTGCGGCGAGTGGGGACTGCTCTCTGCTTGCAGTGCCCGGGCCTCAGCAGTGTGGCACATGGCCTCAGTAATTGCATGCGGCTCATGGACGCTACGGTGCGGGCTCGGTAGCTGTGCATGGGCTTAGCTGCACTGCAGCACATGGACTCTTCCCAGACCAGAGGTCAAACCCACATTCTCTGCATTGGCAGGTGGATTCTTAACCACTGGACCACTAAGCAAGTCCCGCTTTTTTCTCTCTACGCCACGCCATGTTCCCAGCACCCTGCTGCTACCAGGAATCCTGACATGCTTTGTCCTCCCGACCCCTCACAGCAGCTCCTCCCTTCCCGTGAGCTGGTGTGGATTTGTCAACAGCCTAAAACTCAACAGTTGGGCACACCTCAGTGTGATACTAGGTGACCTGAACCTCTGTGAAGCTAGGGAATGTTCCTGCCTCATGGAAATGGAAACTGCAGTGTACAGAAGCTATCCTGCCACACTGTATCTTATTCCATCTTTGGGTAGTGCCTCCCTCTGTAGCCTAGAGGCTCTTTGAGCTATGGGATCATGTCCTACATTTCTCTGTCTTTCTCTGCCACTTCTGACCCAGCCTCTCACACGTCATCATCATTCAGTTAAAGTTAACTGTCCTTCCTGAGTGGAGCAGAAACAGCCTTGATCGAATGCCTGTTGGGTTGCAAGCCTTGTTCTCTTCGTCATCATCATCATCATCATGAATCCTTACATGGCTCTCATAGTGAGCCAGGCATTGTTCTGAGCCTGTCTGTGCTACAACTTAATTTTCACAACAGCCCTCTGAGGTAGCTACTCTTAAAATCCACTTGTCATGGACAAGGGAAGTGAGCCACAAGAGGTGAAGTCACTTGCCTCATGTTACTCACCGAGTTGGTGGCAGAGCCCAAGAACTGTGGCTGCAGGGTCCAGAGCCTCAAGCAGCACAGTCTGTGTACCGTCTCACTTGGTTCCCACTGTGACTGCACAGCCAGGGACGCTGGCCTCCATGCCAGAGTAGAGGGCACAGCAGCCTCAGAGATTTGAAACAGTTGCTCATGGTCAGGGGGTGGAGATTCTAACCCAGGTTTGTCTTGTTTCTCTTTTTAGTGTTTAATTTTACTTACTTATTTGGCTGCACCAGGTCTTACTTGCAGCGTGCAGGATCTTGAATTGCAGCATCTGGGATCCAGTTCCCTGAGCAGGGATAGAACCTGGGCCCCCTGCATGGGGAACACAGAGTCTTAGCCATGGGACCACCAGGAAGGTCCCTTAACCCAAGGTTTAAACTCTAAAACAGTTCTTTCTGTTGGCGGCTCACCTGGTAAAGAATCCGCCTGCAGTGTAGGAGACTGGGATTCTGTCCCTGGGTTGGGAAGATCCCCTGGAGGAGGGCATGGCAACCCACTCTGGTATTCTTGCTTGGAGAATTCCAGGGCCAGAGGAGATGTGTGAGCTGCAGTCCATGGGGTCCC